>JAJEKV010000439.1:0-201453 GCA_021234155.1 Isoetes taiwanensis
GTGCCCTCATGGGCATGTATGAGCATGTTACTCATGAATAATACTTTGTAGGTGCTCATGGGTAAGCAACCTCAGTCTAAAATAGAAAGTTTCAGTCTAAAATAAAAGTTTTTTAAGACTTTGCAAATGCTCAAAATAGAATGTTCGAATGTTGCAGATGCTCATGGTAAACACCTCAATCCAAAAATAGAAAGTTTTTTGAAACTTTGCAAATGCTCAAAATAGAATTTTCTGGAATGTTACAGATGTTCAAAGGTAAGCACCTCGCCTAAGAATAGAAAGTTTTAGTCTAAAAAAATAGAAAGTTTGCTTAAACTTTGTAAAAACTCAAATAGAATGTCCTAGAATGTTTCGGTGATGCTCTAGGGTAGGCATCTCAGTCTAAAAATAGAAAGTACGGTAGTCCCGAAAAAACAGCTCAAAAAGTTTGTTAAAACTTTGCAAAAACTCAAAATAGAATGTTCTAGAGGGTGTTCTAGATGCTATAGGGCAACCACCCATGCTCTAGAAGACCCTCCGCCTAAAAGTAGAAAGTTTTTGAAACCCTTGGGCAAATGCCTCACTTGGAATTGATAGTAAGTGTGATGGGTATGATGGGGTGTGTAAGCTTCTACATGGGTGATACTTTTAGAATTGATACTTTATAATTGGTAGTAGACATAGTAGATGTGACCCCATGGCATGTGTGAGTATGGGTATGTATGTAAGCATGGAGTTCATGGTAGTAGGTGTAAGTAGGCCCCTTATGAATACACACTTTAGAGAGAGGGAAGAGAGAAAGGAGAGAGGGAAAGAGAGGAGAGAGAAGGACAGAGATGAGAGAGAGAAATAGAGAAGAGAAAAAGATAGAGAAAGAGGGAGAAATAGAGGGAGAGGCTTGAGATGGAAAAACGGGAGAGAGAGGGGGGAAGAGAAGAGGGGAGAGAGAGAAAGGGGAGAAGAAGGAGAAAGAGAGAAGGAAAAGGAAAAGATAGAGGAGAAAGGGGGGAGAAGAGAGAAACAGATAGAGAGAGAGAAAGAGAAGATAGAGAGAAGAGGGAAGAGAGAGAGAGGAGGAGAGAGAGAGAGAGAGAGAGAGAGAAGAGGGGAGAGGGAAGAGATGAGAGAGAGAGAGGAGGGGAAAAAAGAGAGGAGAGAGGAGAAGAGAGAAAAAACAAAAGAGAGGAAGAAGAGTGGAGAGAGAAAGAGAGAAGAGGAGAATGAGAGAGAGAAGGGAAAAGAGAAGAAAAAAGAGAGGAGGATGGAGAGAAGAGAGAAGAAGGAGATAGAGAAAGAGAGAAGAGAGAGAAAGGAGAATGGGGAGCCATTTTAAAATATTCTATTTCACCATGGGGAGGGGGAGGATTATAGAAGACTTGTGGAAAAAAAAAAAAAAAAAAAAAAGAAAAGACAAAAGAAGAGAGAAGAGAGAATAGAAGTAAAGATGGAAAGAAGGACCGTGACAGAGGAGAGAGAGAGAGATGGCAGAGAGGAGGGAAAGAGAAAAGAGAGAGAAGAGAGAAGAAAGAGAGGAGAGAGAAGATGGGAGCAGAGATGCAAAGGGAGAGGAGGGACAAGAAAGGGAGGAGAGAGAAGTGAGAGGAGAGGAGAGAGAATAGAGAGAAGAGAAAGGAGAGAGAATAGAGAGAAGGAGAGAGAGAGCAAAGAAAGGAGAGAGAGGAGAGAGATGCAGAAAAGGGAAGGGCTCAGTCAAAAGTGCTAATGGGGCCTAAATGAGCGGTAGTGGCCGAGGCCGGGCCGGAAAGGAATGGGAGGCGGGGTTCACAAAGCCGGGCCTCTTTCTTAGTCTTAATATAATAAAGAAATAGTCTGGCAGGGAGTGAGTGAGTGGAAAGGGTGAACTGGGCCCATCCGGGACAGAAGGATGCCACGTGGAAGGACTGTGGGTCGCCCGGTGGGCCTTGGCCTCCTCAAAAAGCTCCCAAGTTTGGTGGACAAAATTTTTTTGTTTTAACAGGGACTGAACATTGGACATTGCCCCCCAAACCCCCACTCCTTACCACTAGACCAACTACCATTTCTTGAAATAATAGGGGAAGTCCATACATAGTTAAGGTCGTGAGGCAATGGAAATTCAAGGATAACTAGGATGTTCTAGAATGTTCTTTGGTTTTTGAATGTTCTAGAATCTTAGCTCATGGGTAAGCACCCCAGCCTAAAAATAGAAACCACTAAAACAGAAGTTTTTGAAGTTCTTTGCAAATGCTCAAAATAGAATGTTTTGAATGTTTCCAGGTGCTCATGGGTAAGCACCAAAATATAAAATAGAAAGAACCTTAAAATAAAAGTTTTTGAAACTTTGCAAATGCTCAAAAAATAGGTTCCTGAATGTTCCAAATACTCATGGGTAACCAGGGACGGTCTAAAAATAGAAAGTTTTTTTAGACTTTCCAAATGCTCAAAATAGAATATTGTGGAGTCTAAAAATAGAAAGTTTCAATAGAATGTTCTGGAATGTTGCAGATGCTCATGGGTAAAGTCTAAAAATAGAAAGTTTTAGTCTAAAAATGTAAAAACTCAAATAGAATGTCCTAGAATGTTTCAGATGCTCTAAGGTAAGCATCTCAGTCTAAAAATAGAAAATAAGGTAGTCTAAAAACAAAAAAGTTTGCTTAAACTTTGCAAAAACTCAAAATAGAATGTTCTAGAATGTTCCAAATGCTATAGGGCAAAACCACCTATGCTCTAGAAGCACCTCAAATAAAAAATAGAAAGTTTTTGAAACCTTGCAAATGCTCAAAATAGAATATTCGAGGTGATATTTTGGAATTGGTATAATGGCGTAGTTCCTCCACATAGGTGATACTTTAGAATTGACATACTTTAGAATTGTGCCCTCATGGGCATGTATGAGTATGTTACTCATGAATAATACTTTGTAGGTGCTCATGGCGTTCCCTCGCCTAAAAAATAGAAAGTTTCGATCTAAAAATAAAAAGTTTTTTTAAGACTTTGCAAATGCTCAAAATAGAATGTTCTCGAATGTTGCGATGCTCATGGTAAACACCTCAATCCAAAAAATAGAAAGTTTTGGAAACTTGCAAATGCTCAAAATAGAATTTTCCTCGAATGTTACGGTGATGTTCAAAGGTAAGCACCCTCAGTCTAAGAATAGAAAGTTTTAGTCTAAAATAGAAAGTTTGTTTAAACTTTGTAAAAACTCAAATAGAATATCCTAGAATGTTTCAGATGCTCTAGGGTAGGCATCTCGGTCTAAAAATAGAAACTACTGGTAGTCCTAAAACAGAAAAAAAATTTGCATAAAAACTTTGCAAAAACTCAAAAATAGAATGTTCTAAGGTGTTCTAGATGCTATAGGGCAACCACCTATGCTCTAAAAGCATCTCGCCTAAAAAGTAGAAAGTTTCTTGAAACCTTGCAAATGCTCAAAACAGAACATTCAAGATGATACTTTTGGAATTGATAGTAAGTGTGATGGGTATGATGGGTGTGTTATTATTGATGATTGTTTTAGAATTGACATGTTTTAGAATTGGTAGTAGAGGAGTAGATGTGACCTCAAAAGGCATGTATGAGCATGTTACCCATGAATGATAATAAAATGGTAATGAAGGAGGGATTAATAATTTGTGAGAGGGAAGAGAGAGAAACAAGTTGGAGGGAAGAGCAGGAGAAATCCTCAGGAGATGAGAAGAGAGAAATAGAGAAGAGTCTTTCCCATGAAAGTTCAAGTAAAAAGGGGATCATAGTTGTTTCATGCAGAGATGGAAAAACGGAGAGAGGGGAAGAGAAGAGGGAGAGGAGAGGGGGGGAGAAGAAGGGGGATAAAGAAGTTCAAAAGGGGAAGGGAGAGAGAAAGGGGGAGACAAGAGAGGATTTATAGAGAGAGAGAGAGAGAAGTTTAGGAGAGAAGAGGGAAGAGAGAGAGAGATGATTTAAAGAGAGAGGAGAGAGAGAGAGAGAGAGGGGGAGAAAAAGAGAAGAGAGGAGGGGGCTTAGAAGAGAGAGGAGAGAGAGAAGAAGAGAAAGGATACTCTAGGAGAGAGAAGAAGAAAGAGAGAGAAAAAGAGAGAAGAGAAAGGAGAGGGTCATGGGAAAGAGAAGAGAGGGGAAGAGAGGAGAATGGGGGAGGAGAGAGGAGGAGGAGATAGAGAAAAGAAAGAAGAGAGAATAGAGAGCAAAGAGAAATGGAGAAGGAGAGAGAGGAGGAGAGAAGAGAGAGACGGAGAGGAGGAAAAGAGAAAAGAGAGAGAAGAGAGAAGAAAGAGAGAGAGAAAGAGGGAGAAGAGATGCAAAGGGAGAGGAGGGACAAGAAAGGGAAGAGAAACATAGAGTTTTTTAGAAAGGAGAGAAGGAGAGAAGAGAAAGGAGAGAGAATAGAGATGCTCAGAACAAGCAGAGAGAGAAAAGAAAGGAGAAGAGAGAAATGAGATGGTAGAAAAAGGGAAGAGGCTCACCAAAAGTGTAATGGGATTTAGGATCGGGATGGCGAAGCACCTCGGCCGGAAATCGAAAGTGAGCAAAAGGGATAGAAAAAGGGAAGATATTTGCCGGGCCAAGCCGGGCCCTTTCTAGTCTAATATAATAAAGAAATAGTGTAAAGTGAGTGAGCTGAGTGAGTTAGTGAGTGAGTAAATCCGCCCATCCGACGCGGAAGGAGGCGCCACGGCTTTGATCTCGGGGCGGGCCCTGGGGCCTTGGCCCTCAAAAGCTCCCAAGTTTGGTGGACAAAATTTTTTGGTTTACCGTGTGACTTGAACCCGGACATTGCCCCCAAACCCCACTCCTTACCACTAGACCAACCAACTTTTTCTTGAAATAATAGGAAGTCCATGCATAGTTAAGGCGGGGCCTAATTAATTCAAGGATACTCTAGGATGTTCTAGAATGTTCTAGAATCTCTTGGAATGTCCTAGAATGTTCCAGTGCTCATGGGTAAGCACCTCAAGCCTAAAAAAAATAGAAAGTTTCAAATTAAAAATAGAAGTTTTTGAAAACTTTGCAAATGCTCAAAATAGAATGTTTTGAATGTTCCAGGTGCTCATGGTAAGCACCCTCAAAAAATAGAAAGTTTTTAAAAATAGAAAGTTTTTGAAAACTTTGCAAATGCTCAAAATAGAATGTTCGAATGTTCCAAATACTCATGGTAAGCACCCTAAAGCCTAAAAATAAAAAAGTTTTTTGAAACCTCAAAAACACTCAAAATAGAATAGAATGGACGTTAAAATAGAAAAGTTTTTGTGCTCATGGGTAAACACCTCAGTCTCAGCCTAAAAATAGAAAGTTTTCTAGAATACTCAAAATAGAATATTGTGGAATGTTGCATGGATGCTCATGGGTAAAGTCTAAAAATAGAAAGTTTTAGTGAAAAAATGTAAAAACTCAAATAGAATGTCCTAGAATGTTTCAGATGCTCTAAGGTAAGCATCTCACTAAAAATAGAAAATAAGGTAGTCTAAAAAAAAAAAAAGTTTGTTTAAACTTTGCAAAAACTCAAAATAGAATGTTCTAGAATGTTCCAAATGCTATAGGGCAACCACCTATGCTCTAAAGCTAATAGAAAAAATAAAATAAAGTTTTTGAAAACCTTGCAAATGCCTCAAAATAGAATAAGGTGATTTTGAATTGGTATAATCGGTGTGCGTAAGCTCACATAGGTGATAATTTTAGAATTGACATACTTTAGAATTGTGCCCTCATGGGCATGTATGAGTATGTTACCCATGAATTTTTTGTAGGTGCTCATGGGTAAGCACCTCAGCCTAAAATAGAAAGTTTCAAACTAAAAATAAAAAGTTTTTTAAGACTTTGCAAATGCTCAAAATAGAATGTTCCTCGAATGTTGCGGATGCTCATGGGTAAACACCTCAATCCAAAAATAGAAAGTTTTGGAAACTTTGCAAATGCTCAAAATAGAATTTTCCTGGAATGTTACAGATGTTCAAAGGTAAGCACCTCGGTCCTAAGAATAGAAAGTTTTAGTCTAAAATAGAAAGTTTGTTGAAACTTTGCAAAAACTCAAATAGAATGTCCTAGAATGTTTCAGATGCTCTAGGGTAGGCATCTCATCCTAAAAATAGAAAACTACGGTAGTCATGAAAACAGAAAAGTTTGCTAAAACTTTGTAAAAAAACTCAAAATAGAATGTTCTAGGGTGTTCTAGATGCCATAGGGCAACCACCCATGCTCTAGAAGCACCCCAGCCTAAAAGTAGAAAGTTTGAAACCTTGAAAATGCAAATGCCTCAAGATGAATTTGGAATTGATAGAAGTGTGATGGGTATGATGGGTGTGTGTAAGCTTCACATGGGTGATAATTTTTAGAATTGACATAATTTTAGAATTGGTAGTAGACATAGTAGATGTGGACCTCATGGGCATGTGTGAGCATGTTACTCATGAATGATAGGTTGGTAATGAATATGGAGTTCCATGGCAGTAGGTGAATAAGTAGGAAATACCATGGAATAATAGACCTTAAGAGAGAGGGAAGAAGAGAAAGGAGAGAGGGAAGAAGAGGAGAGAGAAGAGAGGAGATGAGAGAGAGAGAAATAGAGAAGAGACAAAAATAGAGAAAGAGGGGAGAACAGAGGGAGAGGAGAGAGAGATGGAAAAAAACCTGAGAGAGAGGGGGAAGAGAGAGAGGGGAGAGAGAGAAAGGGGAGAAGAAGGAGAAGAGAGAGAAGGAAAAGGGAAAGAGGAGAGAAAGGGGGGAGACAGAGAGAAACATAGAGAGAGAGAGAGAAGATAGAGAGAAGAGGGAAGAGAGAGAGAGATGAGGAAAGAGAGAGGAGAGAGAGAGAGATGAGAGGGGAGGGAAGATGAGAGAAGAAGAGGAGGGGAAAGAAAGAGAGGAGAGAGAGAAGAGAAAAACAAAAGAAGAGAGAAGAGGAGAGAGAAAAAGAGAGAAGAGAAAGCCGGAGAGGAGAGAAGGAAGAGAGAAAGGAGGGAAGAGAGGAGAGAAGGAGGAGAGAGAGGAGGAGGAGATAGAGAAAGAGAAGAGAGAATTAGAGAGCAGAGAAAGAAAAGGAAGGGGACAAGCATGCAGGAGAGAGAGAAGAGAGAGATGAAGTAGAGGAGGAGGGAAAGAGAAAAGAGAAAAGAGAGAAAAAAAGAAAAGGAGAGAGAAGAGAGAGGAGAAGAGATGCAAAAGGGAGAGGAGGGACAAGAAAGGGAGGAGAGAGAAGAGAGAGGAGAGGAGAGAGAATAGAGAGAAGAGAAAGGAGAGAATAGAGAGAAGGAGAGAGAGAAGAAAAAGGAGAGAGAGGAGAGATGGTAGAAAAGGAAGGGGGTCACCAAAAGTGCTAATGGGGGTAAAAAAGAGGCGCTGGTTATCCGGAGGCCGCCGAGCCGAGGGAATGGTAAGAAAAGGGCCCGGCCGCCGCCGGGCCCTTTTCTAGTCTAGTCTAGTAATATAATAAAGAAAATACTGCTGGAATCTTAATGTAACTCCACCCCCATCGACGCCCGCGCGGGCCCACTTGGCGCGATCCGGACGGTCCTAACGCACTTTTCACGCCACGCATGTGCGATCCCAGGCCCTCCCCCCTTTTTCCAACCACTATCTAAAATTTTATGTTGCATGGTGGATTCGAACCCAAGACTAGCCCCCCCTACCCCCCAATTCTAACCACTAAACCAAGCATTTCTTCTTCAACAAAATAAGAAGCCCATACTTAGTTAAGGCTAAGACAATGGAAATTTCTTTGGTTAATTAAAAGCCTTGATGATCCTAGAAACTTCTAGAATGTTCTAGAATGAAGCTAGAGAGAGAAGAGGGAAAGATAGAGGGGGAGAAGGGAGAGGAGAGAGGAGAGAGAGGAGGGAGAAGAGGGAGAGAGAGGAATAGAAAAAAAGAGAAATGAAATGAAATGAAATGTATATATAACATCTATGAGACCATCAGGTCTAGAAGACATACAACTTTCCCCCTACATTTTTACATCAATCAGGAGAGAAATGTAGAAGAGGGGGGAGTATCAATGAGCTCACTCTCCTCCATTTCATATATATCTAATAAACATTTATAATTTTAATGGAAGTCTCTTACCTTCATCACCTCTAATAAGTAATCACTAGATGTAGCATTTGGTAGTTGGAAGAAACCCGCCAATGTAACTTCAATTTGATATACCAAAACGAAATCTCGTGTGCTGATATGATGGACATCTAGATTAGGTGCTCCTCATCCTCTATATCATCCATACCGCAGACTTTACATATACTGCCTATCTCGAGGTATCCTCCCCCACCGCCTACCTCCACTCCTAGATGATGTGAACTAAGTCTCAATCAGCAGAGTAGATGCCTAAATAATATGAACCTTTCCCTATGAGATGAGGTCCTTCTCCCAATGACGGATTGATTTTTTCCCTATAATATTGCATCTTTTATTCCCGATTTTGCACATTTTGTTTTGAGCATGCCTCTGAACCCACCAAAACAAGTCTCTTTGGTCTCTGGGCATATCATCCAAACACATCCCCCATTTTGTAGCCATTTTCCACCCCGAGATACCACCCTTTCATTGTACTATGTATCATAGCTAGCTTAGGGCAGTCTGTTTGTTCTCCATTCCATATATCCTCAAGAGGTATTTCAATGTTCGATATAGTGCTTCCACCTCTAAGCTTACTAGACCCCCGCTTAGCCTAACATCATCTGTATAGGGTTTGCATTTTTACTCCCCCAGCTCACAAGAAAAACTTCTTCCTCACTTTTTCTACCCTTTTCCACATTTCTTGGGATAATCCTCGACCCCACACTTCGCAGCCATAAAGCACAACACTTCTCACCAAGGCATCATATAAAATCCTCTTCATTTTCCAATCCACTATTTCCGGCTTCCTCCATTGTCTCACAGAACGATATAGGGCCTTTTAACACCGTGAGACCGCCCTTTGTTCCACTGCCTTTATTCCAGCTATAATTGTATCTACCACAAGTCCCAAATACTTATATGTATCAGATATTTCAATCTCTTGCCCTTTATAAAGAAAGGTAGAGAGAGGGGAGAAATAGAGAGATAGGAAGAGAGAGAAGGGAAGAAGGGGAGAGAGAGGAGAGCAGAGAGGAGAGAGAGGGGGAGGGAGGAGAGAGAGGAAAGAGAGTAGAGGAGAGAGAAGAGATAGAAGAGAGAGGGAAGAGAGGGAGGAGAGAGAGAGGAGAGCAGAGAGGAGAGAGAAGAGATAGAAGAGAGAGGGAAGAGAGAGAGAATGGAAAAAGGAGAGAGAAGAGAGAGGAGAGAGAAGAGAGATAAGAGAGAGAGGAGAGAGAAGAGGGAAAGGGAAGGGGAAGAGAGAGGAGAGAGAAAAAGAAAGAGAGAGAGGGAGAAATAGAGAGAGGAGAGAGATAGGAGAGAAGGAAAAAATGGGGGAGAGAGAGAGGAGAGAGAGAAGAGAGGGAAAAGAGACAGAAAAGAAAAGAGAGAGAAGAGAGAGAAAGATAGAGAAAGATAGAGAGAGAGGGAGGAACAGGATAGAGAGGAAAGAGATGCACAGAGAGAGACGGAGAAATAGAGAGAGGAGGAAGACAGAGAGAGAGAGAAAAAAAACCAAGGGAGAGATAGGGAGAAGAGAGAGGGAGGAGAGAGGGAAGAGAAGATAGAGAGAGGAAGAGAGGGAAAGAAGAGAGAGGGAGAGAAGAGAGATAAGAGAGAGAGGAGAGAGAGAGAAAAAGGGGAGAGGGAAGAGAGAGAGAGAGAGAAAAAGATAGAGAGAGAGGAGGAGAGAGAGAGAGAGAGGAGAGAAGGAAAAAGGGAGAGAGAGAGAGAGAGAGAGAGGAAAGAGAAAAGAGAGAGAGGGGAGAGAGATAGAGAGAGAGGGAGGGAAGAGGAAAGAGAACAGAGACCCCCAGAGGAGAGAGGGAAAGGAGAGAGAGAAGAAACCAAGAGGAGAGAGGAAAAAAGAGAGAGAAGAGAAGAAAGAGGGATTCAACCTCGACATTGAATCAAAGAAAAGACAGAGAAAACCAACCAGATTTTCTTAAAAGAAAGGAGGGGAGAAGGGTGGCCAAATAATCCAGGAGGATGTTCTAGAATGTTTGGGAGAGTCCTAGAATCTTAGAGAAGAGAGAGGAGAGAAGAGAATCTTCTAGAGAGAGGAGAGAGAGGAGAGAATGAGGGAAGAGAGAGGAGAGAGGAGAAGATGAGAAGAGAAATAGAGGATTGTGGAAGAGAGAGAGAAGAGATGAGAGAAAAGGGAGAAGAGAGAGGAGAGGGGAGAGAAGAGAGGGAGACTTTGGAGAGAGAGAATGAGAGGGAGAGGAGAGAGAAGAGAGAGGGTAAGAGAGAGGAGAGAGAAGAAAAAGGAGGAGGAAAGAGAAAGAGGAAAAAAAAAGATAAAAGAAAAAATAGAGGAAAGAGAAGAGGGACAATGAGAAAGGGAGAAAGGAAGGAGAGAAAGGAGAGACAGGAAAAGAGAAAGAGAGAGATAAAGAGAAAGGAGAGATAGACTGATATATAAATGAGAGAGAAAGAGATGGAGAGAGAAGAAGATAGAGGGGTAAGGAGGAGAGAGAGGAGAGTGAGAGAGAAGAGAAAAGGAGAGTGGAGAGGAGAGAAGAGGAGAGAGAGGAAAGAGGAAGAGAAGAGAGGAGGAGGAAAGAAAATCTTTGGAATGTCCTAGAGATCCCAGAAGGAAATAGAAAAAGGAAGAAGCCAGAGAATAGAAAGGGAAAATAGAAGTTTTTTGAAAGAAGAAAAATAGAAGAGGTGGAAAGAGAGGAGAAAGGAGAAAGAAGAGATAGAAAGAGAGGAATTAAAAATAGAAGAGAGAGAAAGTTCAAAAGAGAGAAGAGAGGAAGAGAGATGGGAGAAGAGAGAAAGAGAGAAGAAAGAAATAAAGAAAAGAAGAAAGAGAGGAGAAGAGGAAAAAAAGAGAACAGAGAGGGAAAGAAGAGAGAGGGGGGAAAGAAGAGGGAGATAAGAGAGAGAAAAGAAGAGAGAAAGAGAAGAGAGAGAAGAGAGAAAGGGGAGAGGGAAGAGAGAGGAAAGAGAGAGAGAGGGGACAAATAGAGAGAGAGGAGGAGGAATAGTCCCTAGAGATGCCACAAACCCAGGCGAGGCATGGTGGAGCCGAACCGAGAAAGGGTTCAAAAGAAAAGGGCACATGGGTGAGCCCAAACTCGAAAATGGAAGTCGGATACCATTAAGCCGAGGGAATGGAGCAAGAAAGGTTAATAAAAGCCTTCATGGCCGGGCCCTTTTCTAGTCTATCTATAATAAGAAAATAGGAAAGATGGGGAGAATTGCCTCCACTTCCCATCGACGGTGGGAGGGTGCCCACGGGGCTTGATCTGGGTCAAAGGTGGGCCTTGGCCTCAAAAGCTCCCAAGTTTGGTGGACAAAATTTTTTGGTTTACCACTGACTGAACCCCCTCGATTATTGCCCCCAACCCCCCCACCCTACCACTAGACCAACCAAGCTTTTCTTAAAAAGAATAGGAACTCCATAATTTAGTTAAGGCTGGGGCCTAATTAACTAAGGATACCTAGGATTCTAGAATGTTCTAGAATCTTTTGAATGTCCTAGATCATTCCAGTGCTCATGAGTAAGCAGGAGTAGTTAAAAATAGAAAGTTTCAAACCTAAAAATAGTAGTTTTTTGAAACTTTGCAAATGCTCAAAATAGAATGTTGTGGACGTTCCGTGTGCTTATGCGGGTAAGCACCCCTACCAAAAATAGAAAGTTTCAAATTAAAAATAGAAATTTTTGAAACTTTGAAAAAGAATGTTCGAATGTTCCAGATGCTCATGGTAAGCACCTAGACCTAAAATAGAGTTTCAAAGGAAAAATAGAAGTTTTTTTGAAACTTTGTTAAATGTTCAAAATAGAAAAGGAATAGAGTGCTCATGGTAAGCACCCCGGGCCTAAAAATAGAAAGTTTTTGAAACTTTGCAAATGTCAAAATAGAATATTGTGGAACGTTCCAGTGCTCATGGTAAGCACCTCGCCTTAAAATAGAAAGTTTCGGGGGTCCTAAAATAGAAGGTTTTTAAGACTTTGCAAATGCTCAAAATAAAATGTTCGAATGTTCGAATGTTCCAGTGCTCATGGTAAGCAGGAGAGGCCTAAAAATAGAAAGCCAAAACCTAAAAATAGAAGGTTCTTTGAAACTTTGCAAATGCTCAAAATAGAATGTTATGGAATGTTGCAGATGCTCATGGGTAAGCACCTAAGTCTAAAAATAGAAAGTTTAAGTCTAAAAATAGAAAGTTTTTTGAAACTTTGCAAATGCTCAAAATAGAATGTTATGGAATGTTGCGATGCTCATGGTAAACACCTCAATTAAAAAAATAGAAAGTTTTTGAAACTTGGCAAATGCTCAAAATAGAATGTTCGAATGTTGCAAATGCTCAAAGGTAAACACCCCGGCCTAAAAATAGAAAGTTTCAAACTAAAAAATAGAAAGTTTGTTTAAACTTTGTAAAACTCAGATAGAATGTCCTAGAATGTTTCAGATGCTCTAGGGTAAGCATCTCAGTCTAAAAATAGAAAGTATGGTAATCTAAAAACAGAAAAGTTTGCTAAAACTTTGCAAAAACTCAAAATAAAATGTTCTAGAGTGTTCCAGATGCTACAGGGCAACCACCTATGCTCTAAGTAGAAAGTTTCTTGAAACCTTGCAAATGCCCAAAATAGAATATTCTGGAGGTGATACTTTGGAATTGGTAGTAAGTGTGAAGGGTATGATGGGTGTGTGTAAGCTTCACATGGGTGATACTTTAGAATTGACATACTTTAGAATTGGTAGTAGAGGTAATATATGTGACATACTTTAGAATTGGTAGTAGAGGTTAGAACGTTTGCTTAAACTTTGTAAAAACTCAAATAGAATGTCCTAGAATGTTTCAGTTACTCTAGGGTAAGCATCTCAGCCTAAAAATAGAAAGTACAGTAGCCTAAAAACAGAAAAGTTTGCTAAAACTTTGGAGAGCAGAGAGATAGGAGAAAGAAGGAAAAAAGGGGGGAGAGAGAGAGAGGAGAGAGGGCAGAGAGACAGAAAAGAGGAGAGAAAGAGGAGAGAGGAAAGAGAGGAGAGAGGAGAGAGGAGAGAGGAGAGAGAAGAAAGAGATGAGAGAGAGAGAGAATAAAGGGAAGAGAGATAGGAGAGAGAGGAGAGAGAAGAGAGAGAGAGGAGAGAGAGAAAAAGATAGAGAGAGGGGAGAAATACAGAGAAAGGGGGGAGAAATAGAGAGAGGAGAGAGAGGAAAAAAGGGGAGAGAGAGAAAGGAGAGAGAGAAGAGAGGGAAGAGAGACAGAAAAGAAGAAAGAGAGAGGAAAGAGGAGAGGGAGAGAAGAAAGAGGATAGAGAGAGAGGAGAGAGATAGGAGAGAGAGAAGGAAAAAAGAGGAGAGAGAAAGATGAGAGAGAGGGGAGAGAGAGGGAGAGGAGAGAGGAGAGAGAAGACAGAAAGAGGGAGACAAAGAGAGATAGAGAGAGAGAGAAGATAGAGAGAAGAGAGAAGAGAGATGAGGGGAAGAGAGAGGAGAGAGAAGAGAGGGGAAAAGGGAGAATAGGAGAAGAGATAGGAGAGAGAATATATATATATATATATATATATATATATATATATATATATATATATATATATATATATATATATATATATATATATATATATAGAGAGAAAGAGAGAGAGAGAGAGAGGAGGAGAAGAGAGAGAGAGAGAGAGCGAAAGAGAGAAGAGAGGAGAGAGAAAGAAGAGAGAAGAAGAAGAGAGACACAGGAAGAGGGCACAGAGAGAAGAGAGAAAGAAACAAAGAGAGAGGAGAGAGAAGGAGAGGAGGGAGGAGAGAGAAGAGAGAGAGAGAGATAGAGGGAGATGAGGGAAGAGAGAGGAGAGAGGGAAGAGATAGGAGAGAGAAGAGAGAGAAGAGAGAGAGGAGAGAGGGAGATAGGGCGCGTGGGTGGGCCCAAACCGAGGCGAGGCCGGCCGGAGGCCGGCCTAGCCGAGGGCATAAAGAAAGGCAACCAAGGGCCTCGCCCTTTCTAGTTATAACATAAGAAGATAGGATTAGTAGTTCCTTAAGTTATGTCCTTAAGTTTAGGAGCTTATATTTTGGAGGATTCTCCGCAGTAGATTTAATTAAGCATCTTTATATAATAAAATTATAGTGTATGTCCGTCTTGAATCTCGCCCTAATTTGGACGGCTAGGATATTGCTATCTATCTATCGGACGGTTAAAACATAAAAAGGCTAAAATGCTGAAAGTATGGTTTCGCTAGCAGGAGGATCCGACGGCCTACCCAAGCTTGCATGAGCTGTGGTTCTATGGTTATGGGCGCCATTGAGCAGATGGCTAATGAAGGTTGTAATGAAGTCGAGATAGTTTTATTAGTTTAGGTTATTGTTTGTGTGGAGTAGCCTGCCTCTTCTTTGTCGGAAAAATATGGTTGGGGCATTTTGAGCTCCCAGCTATGGTGGATTTTGGCAGTGATGGTGGAACAGTGGACCCATTAGGTGTAGGCACAGGATCTGGAGCTCACTTTGATGCTGAAAATCAGTCGTTAAAGCAGAGAAGAACGTGCCGGAAGCTCGATCTTTCACAATAGCAGCTATGGCATATGACTGCAAAGGATTCTGCAGTGTCGGCATGGAGAGCCCGGCTCCCAGCGGAATGCTCCAAGAATTTCAGAGGAGATGCTTATTTTTGGCTTGCAGGTAGGTATTCAGGAGGAGAAACTCTCAAAACCTTTGTTCATCACGCAAAATCTCTGTTCCTCGCTCAGAATCTCTGTTCATGGCTCTGCAGGATTATGTCATGCGGGCTGGTATGCATGCTGGTTATGGTAGTCAAAGGAGATGCTTACATCGATGGTGGTTTATTTTCGTAGCTGAGCCAGTGAGGTGAGATTTTGGTTTATGTTTGGCTTTGTTCTTCTTCTTCACTCATTTCATTTTTCTGTTGGCAACGATAATCTAGCTTCAGAAACAGTGGACACATGCATTTGTTTGTGGATAGGCCCAAGAACATGCATTTGCTGTAGATCTATACTTCTTAGAATAGGAAGGCAAAAGCAAAGATAGATAGCTTGCTTTAGGTCCTGAAGTTATTCTGCATATTTGACTATGGCTTTTGTGCCTTTAGGCCTTTCAGAGTAGAAAGCCTTCTAAGGCTACCGTTCTAGGTAATTTAATCTGCATCTAATTTGAGGTGGGTTTTGCAGGAGACGTATATTTCTTTCTACATTGTGAATGTCATATCCACAAGCAAAAAATAGAGATGCTGAGGTAAGAATATGAGCTAAGATAGTTGTAAAACAATTATTTTGCCAAGTAGTTATGACAGATTTTGAATGATAAAATTATTTGGATCATCCAAACAATCTTTTGAAGATGATATCATTTGTTATTTTATGGTATAATATAAAATTCCTTCTTCAAACTACTTCTATTAAGTTATGACTTTTGTGACAGGAAATAACCGTTGATGTAGATTTCGAGTTTTCTGATCCAAAGGAAGGCGATTTTTATGCCATTGCTGTGGACATGCTTGAATGATATGAGCTGGAATCTAAGTGGGTTTGTGGACATCATTCTGGCTCAGGCAACTGTAGGGATTGTTATTAAGACAACAGGGGACGAAAACCCCTTTGGCATTTTCAGTGTACTTACGGTATAAGATGTAGATCAAAATTAACAATGTTTAAAATGAAACGCACTTATTTGCTCCAAACACACTTTAAAAGGAATCTTTGAAAGATTCCCTAAAATTCCCTTAAAAAGGTCCCTTTTCGAGGTAAATTTGTGACAAGTGTGACAATTTGGATATTTTAGGTACTATTTTTGAGGGGTTAATTCAACTTAGCGTCTATGCAAAAGTGTTTGATACCCCCTTTTAGCCCCCTAGTTTAGTATGAAAAATAGTGGCAATTTCAGAGATTAAAAAAAAGTAGACATTGAAAAAAACATCAAGTGCACTAGAGCGACAAAAAGGCACTGCAATTAAAGTTTTTGAAATCACTACACATTTTTGAACAAAATTGTAAAAAATGTGGTAGATTTTACATTTTGAATAAAGGGGTAAAAGCATGAAAGGGTGTCTATAAATGTAGCCCTTTTTGTACATATACATATGTACCGAATGCACATTTTTGGAATAACTGTCATCATGACCAGCTAGTAACTGCCATGATTAATGGCTATCCACTACTCTGAACCCGCAATTATCGGATTTTGAAATTCTTTCCCAAATTCTTTCTTGGTTTGCCTCTCGCTCACTATCCCACCGCTTCTCTCGCTGATTCCGATCACTTAATTCTTCATCTAGCTATGGCCCCAAACGCCCCTGATGAGTGCAAGCTTGCTCATCACCACAGCCCAAGCAAGATGCCAAGCCCGGCAAAGGGAATTTTACCTCCAAGGAGTTTACGCTTGGGTTCTCCGAGGTGATCCAAGCCAAAGACCTCCCGCGGAGAAACATGCAGAGGCCCACATACCCAACCTAGAGATGGTTATGAACGAGGTATGGGGTGAAGCTCCAAAAACGACGAGGATTCAAGGAAGGGAGAATCCGTAACGCATGGAAAGATGATTTTTTAAATATTATGAATTGGTTTATGGCAAGAAATGTGTTACAAAACCATTATATTTCAACCTATTTTGCCGAGCATTTGCTCTTCACTTGAAGGGACGGCTTGTTGATTGGATGGACGGCTAGGGGCCAAAGATCTTGCCAAAACCCTCAGTCCAGACGTTACGAGGACCCTACAAAGGTAAATCCTCAACTATCAAACAGACATCAGACAGCAGAATATTAGAGCCCGGCTTATTCTAGATCGATGTCGACACAATAAAGCAGTTATTTAAGCATGGGTTGAGGAGAAAACTAACCTATTGAATGAAGTAGAAGCACCGGAAGAAAAAGGAGGGATGCATTGAAGGTCATCAACCGGATTGAGGGTAGAAAGGATATGCTATCCGAAGATCTCGCAGCCAGACCGCCAAAAATAGATGAGACAAAACAGAATTTGACAAATTGTCCCGTGACTGAAATGCCGCTATGTTCGAGTGTTGAAGTACAAGTTGGAAGACTTGGTTATGAGTAGACATGATAAAGAACAACACTCTTCTAAGCTAGAAATTGGTTTGCGTGAAGCAACTAAAGACATTGAAAGGCATGAAATCTCAATTGAACAAGCAAAGGAAAAACTTAATTGCATTGAATTGGTTCAGAAAGGCATTCACGTGATTTTGATTTCATGGGGAGAGCAGACCTATTGTTCTCGCACCCAGGCCCTACCCCTCAGAGGGAGCTACTTCTATAGAGCGCTCATCACATTCGATTCATGTATTGCTAGGCCAAGGCTTTGGCAAACCGGGTTTGTTGCTGCTAGCTCCATGCGTAGATGCTTATTGCCTTTTCGCTTGTGTTATCCGGGTCCATGAAAGACGTAATTGCATAAAAGGTTGCATCCGGGATGAGGGCATTCAATTCAGCTTGGTTTCTGTCAGAAAGGTATGCATTGCTTTCAACTAATTTAAACTTATATTTCTCTTCATTCATATTTGTTATTAGAATCTGCATAGTTCTACATGTATGGCTTTCAAAGTGCATTGCTATTCCTTGTACATGTATAACTTTTTAGTGTACATCTGTAGCAGAGGTACATAGGCATATATTTGCTTGTTTATTGATGCTTTATTTTTGAGCTTGGACTGCAGTTGTATCAGTTGTACATGTCTCTAATGAAGTCTACATCCGCAAATAGATGTACATGCATTTATCTTTAGAGTGCATCCAGATGGATTCATAAGTATGTGCATTTTTACATATATGTGCTTTTTTGGCATAGATCTACATTCCCTAACCGATACCCGGGTACATATCGGGTACATCAGTGTACATCCGGGTACATTGATGTACCTTATGTACATTGAGGAACATGTACATGTACATTTGGCTATAGTTAAATGTAGTTACTTACATTTGGTACATTCTATGTACATGAAATGTACATGCTTGGCGTGATGTACCATATATTTTTCATTAGTTCTCGCTTTTCATGTTCTTTTTTATGTCTATTGAAATTTAGATCATTTGTTTGTTTGCGGATGAGGTCGTTCCTATCCCGTATGCCTTTAATGGTCGATGTTCTTGAGCCATCTCAGATCGACTCTCTTTTACGCATTTTATCGAGCATAATAAGCGTGACCAATCAGAGACCCCACCTTCCAGCTCCAGATCACCAATGACATTTTCAGTGCCAGTAATAGAACAATCTGCAACAGTGCCTGCTCGAACATGGCAAAGTGAAGTTGAGGAAATTGAGAGGATGGCACTTGAGAAAGCTAAAGCAGGTGCAGGTGCAGAGCCTTCAATGACTGCTGCAACAGAAAATCTTTCATCACCAAGTGCTAAATTAGTAATTGGAGAAGCTAAGAAAGATTCAGCTTCTGTCTCAGCATCATCTGCAGGTCCCAGTTCTGGACCTGTTACAGAAGAAGCTACAAAGGACACAGATCCAGATTTTAACCCAGGAGATACCAGGGAAGAGGAAGCTGAGTTGGTAGTTGAGTCCACTCCAAAGAGGAGGCAAAAGAATGCTGGTGATGGCACTCCAAAAGGAAAAAAAAGTAAAATCTCCAAAGAACAAAAAAAATGTCCAAAAGAAAAATCTCCGTGCAAAAAGTGCCACCACCACCTAGAAAGAGGTATGTCCAAGATGAACTAATTTTGTTAAACATCTCGCATTTATGGTAATTAACCACATTTTTTGTGCATAGGACACGATCACGTGCCGCGGAAGGGAAGTCGATCCCCGATCCTTCGAAGTCGAACCGAAGAGGAAGAGGATCTACAAGCAACTATTGATGATAACAAATAAGGTGCTAGCCCTCGTAAGATGCTTGAAACAGTGATGAATTTACAAGGTGAGTAATATACAATTGATTACAATAGATATATTCTTTTTGCTAATGCCGTTGTTTCCTTGTACGCTTTAGTGAACCGACCGTGCTGTTGGTTCCATTCACTCCTTATAGGGATCGCCCTCCTAAGCCCCCCGCACCCTCTATCTTTCAAAGTGATGTTGACGAAGTTCGCTGAAGTCGGACTTGACCTCTAAGATGGTAGATGTCTATGGGAGGTAGGCTAGCATTTCAACATATTTATGTTATTTCATTCCCTAAGTCACTCATCTTATGTATTAATATGTAACTGATTTGTGTGCGTGTACCTTTGTAGCGCTTTCCATCCCGATTGGAAACACAAGTTTTTACGGTTCGAACGGGACACCTTCCGCACTTTGTGAATTCCCTCAAGGGGGGGGTGATGCAACGTAACACTAACATAAAGGAAGGGCTGGATGGCATTTGATTGCAAGATGCCAATACATATTTGTTCCACCTCGCAAGGCCCAAATGTGGCATTGGCAATACTTGTGCTTGCTGGTCCAATGAAAAGCTCTTTTCCATCTATAGCTAGCCCAAGTATACGATCCTCTCCCGCCAAAGGCTATGTACCCGATGCTAAAGTGGTCCGTAAGTAAGTATGAGTTTCGCTTTTGTTTTATGATTTGATTATTCTCATATTGCAATTTCTTATGCTTGATTTATTCTCACATTGCAATTTTGCGGTGTTTCATAAGCTTGTGATCAATAACATGATGCTCGGATCCAACAGCCTTTTAAGCCATGGTAGGAAGAACTTTGATGCTCCCTGTTCTCGTCCTAAAATGCCGTGAAACTAGTACCAAAGAACCCTTGCATGTACATTGTGGCTTACATGCACAAATTCATAGATGCCGTGGTTGATGCAACGACCAAGCTCCATTTTTGTAAGTAGAACATGTTATTTTCCTATTAGTTATTTGTTGGTATAGTCCTCTAATACTTTGTGCACCATGCATGACACCCGGTGATTGGTTCACCGATGCCTATGCCAAGTCACGGAGGGATCATCTAATGGAGGCATTAATTGTAGAAGGCTTAGATGAATATACAAGCTTGTTCCTACACAGGTAGATAGTCCCTTTGACTTGTTTGTAAATTACAGTTTTGTATGAGCCATGCTCCCAGCTTCTTTGTACTCAATAAGTAATGAAAAATTAATTTATTTGTCTCACTTTACACTGTGCAAATAACAATCGTAATTATCAATGTGTTTTCTCAATTGTGTGTCCGAAATGTAATTATAAATTGTGAATCTCAAGTGTTTTTCTCGTGACAGGTGAATCATCTAATTGTGGAGAAAGCTTCGTTATCTTTGACTTAAATTCTGTGGTTGGGCAAGAGTGTGCACAAGAATGAAAATATTAACTCAAGATACCAACGGATCGAGAAAAGATGAGCTTCAATTTAATATAGGAAGCGGGGTGTTTTTTATCGGGCCGCGGGGTTAGCATCATCAAGTTAGCATTTGTAAGAGAAGGGTTTGATGTTGCCATCCGGTCTTCACTCACTTCTAAAAAAAAATCTTCAACCAATTGTGGAACATATTTGTGATGCTTTTTCCATAAAGCTGAAGTTTGTTTACATACGGTGAGCGTTGTTGGACTCCTCGCCACACAAACACCCTACCGAACCTCAAAAGGGGTTGTTTTAGAAACCATTAGTGTGGTATGGAAAGAGTACCGTGAGTACTATGGACATACACAGTTCGGATCGACGACGAAAAGATACAAATCCACTTTGAATCCCTCAGTAGGAAGCTACATATGTCCTTTCTCTTGGACAACCGATATTAGCTAGTGATGATTGTTTGTCATGGAGCTCATTCCATGGCTTAATGGATTCAAAATGGCCAAGATGGTATAGTTTATGTGAAAGAGCATCCAATGACTAATGCGCCAGATGGCATATCGTGAGCCGTGTGGAACAGATTTTATCGGGCAAACTATGGCAGCAACTTGGGTGCTCACGCCTAAATTTAGTCAATATACGGAGCAAGGAATGGAGAAACTGCCATCATGTTATTGGCCTCGACCGCCCATTGTTGGTACGGACTTTGACCGATGTACAAATTCAAATGTTATGAATATATGTATCAAAGTTTTGTTCATTGCACTTGAGTACTCTATTCTTTACGCATCTTTCTTATTGGTACAATTATGAGTGTGTATACATAATTAAGTGATCTTCATTTGCTTTGTAGATGAATGGACTGAAACACAAAAGACTATTAAGAAACTAAGAGATAGAGTTCTGCTGCACCCAGAGGTAATACAAACCAACACAAGCTGCAAGTACATAGGGTTGGGGACCGATTATCGCCTCTATACTGCTGTTCCTGGACTTTGGGAAAAGGTTGAGCAAATTGAAAATTATGAGGAACGAGCAACCATGAAAGGTATATTGGCAGCAAATCACTTGTTGCACAACCCTTGGGGGAAGGCACGTGTCCTGGAAGATGCAGGCTATGTAGGATGGAAAGGTTTGCCGCTGGCATGTGCTATAGAAACCGCATGGACTACTGCTTTAGAGGATATCTCTTCAGCCTCTCGGCGGGCTGGAAGACATGATGCAATAGTCATAAGATATCAGGCTCCTACTGACATTTTGAAGCTTGGTCATGAATTATGAGCCATGCTCATTTTTGGGTGTGTTATATTTATGTCCACAATATAAATAAATCAACCATTTGTACATGAAAACCTGTCCATTTCTTATCTTTGCCATGACTGAAACCATTTTAGTGTTTATGCAATTCAACTTTCTTGTGTTCAATTCTAATCAACTTACACTTAACAAATTTTTATAAGATTTCTGGAATGTACAACAGATGTACATAAGATGTACATCTGTTGTACATCTTATGTACATTGATGTACATAATGCACTTCCTCAAGTAGTCCGGTTCTTTCAGTTCTTATAACAAAGTATTACAATATTTCGTGAAAGTACTCTGAGATCTGACTTAGTCCATGTCATCTACAATTCTTTGGAAGTTGTGATAACAATGTCTCATGGACTTCATCCGGCAAGTGAAATGTCATGGCTTGCCCCTTCAGCTTGTGTTTTACTTTTCTTGAATGGGATTCAACCCCAATCCACATTCGGCGGTACCAAAACATTCTTAGTAGGAAGCAGGTTTATACTTATTGTGGCGGCACCGGGATTAGTTCATAATATTGTCCTTCAATGACACTAGTGCCAGCAGAGTATTCATTTCCATAGTCATCAATTGAATCTTCTTCCAATGCATGCTTTTCCCTGGTGCACATGAGAACATAGTATGAAACACCTTCCACATTGTCTGGTGCTGCAAAAGACACAAATACATCTGAAACAGCTACAGTGTCATCTAAACCAGCCTCGTCCTCTGCATACAAAACTTCCACATCATTTTCAGCTTCAACACGAGAGGCAATATGATCTGTGGGCTCCAAACTTTTTAGAGACCATTCTCCACAATGTTTAATGTTCTCACAATTCAACCAATTGAAGTTAATGCAAGCATCACAAAAAGCACGAGTGTGTAGATGCATAGCAACTTTGTTGGATCTGCTGGGTTTATAGTTGACATGTAATGTATCCGGCCGAGTACCGTGTAAAGTCTTGCAATTGAATGCTTTCTTTGTTCACATCTGCTTTTTCCAACCTCCCAAAACACCCTTTCACAATCCGATTCCTTGGCCCTTAAATCGCACATTTTGTTTTACACTTTTTATCATCGGCATGCCATTTTGTTTTTCTCGCCGCTCTCAAGCCACAACTTTGCTATACCAGCCTCGCCATCATGTGTGCCTTTCCCATGGCCAGATCCAAAGAAATTCCATATCACTTTCGAATTTTATTTTCAACATGGTATCTGATTCCATACCATGCACGTCAGATTTGAATTGAGATGCACAACCATCCGACCACACATAATGAAGGTTTATGTGTCCACCTCCATTATTCTTAAGCCACCCCAAATGTAATTTAAAACCATGTTGCACAAAATGAGTGTCATGCTTCCTCGCCATCCGGAAACATAGAAATGCCTTCGCTTTTTTTTAAGCTTACCTTCTATTTTCATCATTGAAATATGGACCAAAATACTAATTTGATCAGGATTCCAATGCTCGGATTGCACTTCGCCCCTGGTTTCAATGTGTAGTTTCTCGCAAAGTCAACAACGGACAACACACTATTATCCGGGAGTTTTCTCAACACATCTTTTAAACTTTTTGCTCTGCCGTGTCTTTGTAAAGTTATGATCTGTAAACTTAGCAAGCTGATTTTTCATGTTCTTTAACAAAGCGGATGCTTTGTCATTCTGATCAACTAATCTAAGCTATACGGATGTACCTTTTTGGATGGCTCATTGACATATGCATATACTTGCCAGTCCACATTCTGAATTCCATCTTCCTCGTTTGGACAGATGTCTAATTTCTTCACTCCACATTCATCACATTCGCCTTTGATGCATTTTAGTTTATGCCATTCATCCGTCACATATTTCTCGCATTTGTTGACCTCCACAAGATACTAACATTATCAAAAGTTTTCTTGTTTGCTTGACATACTCCATTGTTTTCTTTGGGATGCCGCGGACACTACAGCCGCAAGTGCAATTAACATGTAGGGATCTCCTCATATCATTGAAGGCCTTTACATACGGATCCGCTTGCTCATGTTTGACACAACAACATGTGTTTCTCTCCTTCAATTTCCTTATGCAATCAGGTTTTGGATACTCGAATCGGTCGAAGGCTTAATTTTGGTATCGGGATTACGATATACAAACCGTTGATAAAGCTCGACCGCAATAACAAAAGCATTAAAGACCATGTTAGCAAAATGATGTCGGCAACCGGATGCCAAAAGAGTATTGAACTATACTATTGTACAATTAATGTATGTTCTATGTACATAAAATGTCCATCCAAGGTTCCAGCGATCATTCTTGTACATCTAATGTACATCTAATGTCAAAGATTACATCTAATGTACAACCAACAGTTCCATGAACATCCAATGTACATCCAATGTACATCAATGTACATCCAATGTACATCTAATTAATGTTCCAATATTAGTACATCACATTAATGTTACAATATTAGTACAACTAATGTACATATGTCGATTTGTTTGGCTTCATTACGAAAAGTACACTAAAATGTAGAATGATGTAATTTTGATATTCAAGTACATGTAAATGCATTTTGCATGGACATGTAAGCTGTTAATGGATGTACATCTAAAAAGTACCTAATAGCACATCAGCGCAAGATTTACGCTACTATGTAAACAATGTAAAATGCAATACATTTCATGAGAACCATATGTATTCATTAACGGGTCACTCGGGAACAGAACTAGAATGTGCGAATGTACTAGAATGTATGAGAATGTACTAGAATGTCATGAAAGAATTTTGGAAGAAAACATAAACTCCAAGACCTGAATTGATTCAATTACAAGAGCAAACCTGTGAGATATCAAGGTATTGTATTGCTTGTGTTCTCCTCTTCATGACATCTCTAACCTTTGGTGAAACTTTGGTATTGTCAAGCCAAAATTCCGTTTAACCCGACATTTGATTGAATCATCGATTCTATTTGATCTTGGCATCCTTCCTCGCCAAAGCCCATACATTTGCTCCACTTAATGACATTATCTTCCTTCTTGCCGCAGCTTTGGATAAATTTCTTGGCTGTATCTTTAGCAATTTTGAAGAAACATTCTTGTTTATATCTCCTTTTTTCCAACAATCATTGATAACGGTGAATGTTTTGCAGCCAATTTATCTTTGCTATTAGCGGACTTTACTTCTTGAAGTCCATCTTTCAAGTTTCGATCATTGATTTCATAACAATAACCGGAAGGATTTCCAATTACAAGGTTCGAAAACAGAAAAAAGCCTGTCATCTTGCAACAAGCGATCACAAAAACTAATCTTTGATTCGGGAAGCGTTTACCCGACGAACCGAGGATGCAATCCACCGACACAATCAACGCGCTTCTTTATTTGTTTTGTGGCATAACAGCGGCCAATGTCGGCATACTTGGCGCTTAGAACCATCACTTCCATTGGAATTCTCACCCTCCATGAACAGATTGACATGTGTTTGCTTCCCGAAATTCCTTCGGTGTTCTTCCGTGAAAGGGGAATTTCGGAAAGGGAGGGACGGATCCATTCAATTTGGTTTGGTGGTTGGTGGTTAACCAAGAATTTCGGGGAATGTCGAGGGGATGATCTTGCAATCATTGCATATCTGACACAAAACGACAAACCATAGTATCTTGATGTACATCTAAAATGTACCCCAAAAAAGCACAAATTCGTCCTTCAATTCAGTACGATGTACGTACACCCTTTCATGCTTTTACCCAAAGTTACACTGCGGCTAATTCAGGATGCATGTCATCATCTGACACACTGAGACCATGATAACCAGAGCTATTATCGTCCTCTGCCCCATGATGAAAAGTATACGTTCCTCTGCCCCAATGAAACCACAACCAGCATGGTAACCTCAGTATTGTTTGAGTCACAACATGCAACTTGTGAGCTTCGCCTTATAGTTGCTCCAAAATGCATTTTTGGTTACCAGGTAATCGTACAACATTGTTGTTATATAAAAAGGTGTTTTTTAGATTTAGTTCATAAGCATTAATGTTCCCCATGTTATTGGACGGTATAAATTTATACCAAACGGGAGCTCGGGAGGCATTGCACCAAACGATATAAATTTTTACAACGTGAGCTCAAGCGATACATTGAATTTATTGAACGGTATAAATTTATACCGCATGAGCTCAAACAATACAAATTTCTACTACGTGAGCTCAAGCAGTATACAAGGAAAGAACTCGAGGGGTATAAATTTATACCGCCGGTGAGCTCAAGCGGTATAAGTTTATACCATCTCCCCACATGAAAATATTGGGAGCAGTGTAAATTTATACCGAAATTTTTTATAAAGGAGGTCACGGTATAAATTTATACCACGAGCTCTCTTGAAAAAAAAACATTTCGTTATAAATTCCATACATTATAACAAAGAATATACATTATAACAAGGAATTTTTGGGAAATGGAACTTTATTTACGGTTATAACTTGACATTCCATGGATATAACATGATTTTGCCTGGCTAAAACATGCCAGATGCTTTTGACGGTATAAATTTATACCGAGGCTAGGAAAACTTGTGCAAGGAAAGCATTAGGGTTGTGATAATCTAACGATTTAAGGTGTTTGTTGATGCGGCAAGAGTTTGTTAGTGATGCAGAAGGTTTATTTCTTAGTTTCAAGAAGCTTTGAAGAAGAATTTTTTTTTTTAGGTTCTACTCTATTAGTGTGGCTCAGCTTGTTCGTCCACATGGGTTTCCACACAAGTCGAGGTTTCACTCAGGTCGAATAGGTTTCACACAAGTTTTCAAGGTTTCATAGCAAACAGGGGTAGCAAACAGGGCCGAGGTTTTCAAGGCAAATATAGCCGAGATTTTCAAGGTTTCATACAGGTCGGTTTACAGGGATAGCCGAGTTTCAATTCTGAATGGGTCGGCACACTGTTCTGTTTTTGGTAGGCGAGGTTCTTCTGGCTGCACTCTTGAACTCCTGAACTAGAAGACCGAGATACACTCTTGAACTTCTATACATGGAGAAGGCCTCAGCACAGGTAGAAGCTTCTATCTTTTTTTAAGTTCATGGAGCTAAAACTGTAAAGATTGTTTCTGGGGTTGGTCATGTAGATTACTCCATTCCAAGCATGATTTTTCCTTTGCAAATATCTCACAAGTGCAGATATTAGGCGCATATATTAGATGCAGATATCACAAGTGCAGATGAAGGAGGGATTAGAGAAATTAGAGGTTAGAAATGTGTCAGATTTGGAGGATTTATCCAGCTAAAATTACTTGATATTAGTTTGAAAACTCATTGTAAAGACTTAAGAATCGGAGTCACGGAGCACTAACAAGCTTGGATGGCTCTGTTTTCCATCTATTTTGTTTGACAAAACAGCTCTGATTTTATCAATGAATGCAGATCAATGAATGAATGCTTTTGTCAATGAATGATTTTATCAGCTCTGATTTTATTAATGAATGCACTGATTTTATTAATGAATGCAGGTCAAGGAATGCAGATCAATGAATGAATGATTTTATCAATGAGTGCCAGGGATAGGTTCAATACTGTATATGTTTTATACACAATACATATTTTTCGTTTGATACGGCACAAATTTGACGTTTAATACGTCAAAAATACGGCTAAAAAAATTTCCGCTGTCGAAAACTTTTCGCGAAGTTTAAAACAACTGTTTTACGCTGAAGTCCGGTTCGCGTAGTTTAAACAAGATTTTTTTCGCCACGCCAATCAGAAATAGTTTCGCGCGAAAGCGAAATGAACCTGCTTTGGGCTACGCTGAAAACATCTTCGCCAGAAGTTTAAAAACAATCAACTGCGTAGTTTAACGCAAAATATATATAGAAATCTTCGTAAAGTTTAAAACTTCGCTGCTAAACGCTGAACCGCCCAGCCAGCGTAGTTTAAACGCAAAAGAATGTTTACCTTGAACAAAAAAGTTTCGCGTAAAAGTTTAACCTTTATACTTCGCCACGCCGAAAAAGAGTTTCGCGCGAAGTTTAACATTAAGGCTTTCGCCACGAAAGCCGGCGAGGGGATTCGCGTAGTTTAAAACTTAGACTTTCGCCAGCGAAGAAAGTTCGCGTGAAGCGAAAACGGAAGGTTTAAACTACGCGAAACTTTTTTTTTCCGGCCGGCGAGTATTAAATACAAAAAATACATATTTTTCCCAAAAATACGTATTTTTACACTTTATACGTCTGAAAAAATAGTTTCATACGTACAGAACCTATCCCTGATGAGTGCAGACTATTGTGGTTTATGATGGTAAACTACTTATAATGTTCATGGACTACTTATGATGGTAAACTATAATGAATGTTCATAGACTACTTATGATGTTTATGATGGTACTTATGATGGTATTCTGTAAGATTGGCACCACTGCCACTGCAGTCCAGGATCTTTCATGATTTGGAGGGCGATTCCTCTTCTTAAATACAAGTTTCATAGATCTATAGGTTTGCATTGTGGCTATTAATCGTGATTTAGAAGGAAAGTAAATCAGAAGCATTTTCTTCCTTGTAAGATGTCCCAAGCTGAGTCTTAGTTGCTAAGCTAGTGTTTAAAAGCAGAAATACAATGTTGTCGCATCTTTTGTAAAGGCACAAAGCTTTTCATCTGTGCTAAATTATAAACTCTTCTATTGGCGAAAGTTGTCTCTGTGGTGCAGTCTAATAAATATCTCAAAAGCCTTCTTTAGATCTACATGCTGCATTCTAATAAAGATCTCAAAACCTTTCCTTAGATTAACATGCTGAATATAAGTCGTAGGTTCTAAATTCTTAACATGTTTCGAACCATTTCTAAATTCTTAGCATTTGTATAGTAACAAATTCTTTAAGCTCATGCCCAAACCATGTCTAATGGTATGATCATTTCATTGCATTGCATTTTGGGCAATGAACTGAAAACAACCTTAAATCTAAATTTCTCACTTTGATAATCATGTTAAATATAAACCAAATGATGCAGTCTTAGACGTCTAGATCTCTCACGTAGAAAATTTTGTTTGTGCAAAATATAAACTAATGATGAGATTCAGAAGCTGAGATGTATGCACTATTGGCATGCATCAAGCAAATGAAAGTACAGCCAGCATTTTCTGGGCGTTCCATGTTCGATAACCATAACATGTAACATAGCATACATATGACATCCATTACACATGATGTCCCTGTGATTGTTCCTTCACACTAGAACATATTATTATACTAGTTACCGTGCCCAGCGTTGCTGGGCATAATTTGAAAATATGTAAACGTTAGAACGTGTCAATTTGCCTTAGTTATGTTTCTAAATTGACTTAATTATATTATTTCTAACTTTTGCTATAAAGATCCTTGCGTTTTTTGTTGCCTCTATATTTAAGAAACCATAAAAAATTGACATGTTTCACTAATTTATAATGCCATATGGAAAGCACTCAATTCGCAATAGTAATAAAGAGTATCGTGCTGGGCTTGAGTTAGGAACCTGTAAATGATGGTCGCTCATTAATTATTGTTGGGCTTGAGTTAGAAACCTGTAAATGTTGGTCGCTCAATTATTCATGTTTTGTTTTTGCAATTCCTCTCTGTATTTGTCGTGTTGGGCTTGGGTTGGGTTTGAGTTAGGAACATGTAAATAATGCTCGCTCAAATTATTCATGTTTTTGCAATTGATTCGTGTATTTTTTTGTTGTCTAAAATAAAATGCTCTTCAATCTTGATTACCATAATGATTAGTTACCATAATGATTAGGAAGGCAACAAACACAAACATCCTCTATTGTTTGGCATCCAATAAATTAAACTTATTTGTGCCATTAAATGTTTGCCATGTTCCTCATTTTGCAAATTATTTTATTTCATGTTTGATAGATATATACTTTTCTCTACTCTGTTTCCCATTTTGCAAGTTATTTTTTCTTATTCAGGTATGTTCATTTTAAATACATGGTGTATGTTATTAAATGTTCAAATACATTTCAGTTATCTAGCCACAACAATTTGTTATCTTTAAAACTTTGGGCATCCAAACAAACTGGCCCCAACTTCTTATTAAGGACAATGGGCATATGCATGCTACAGGTCTACCTCCTTCGCATTTTCATAAAGAATGAAATAAGCAATGGTTCCCCCCTTAGTTAATGCGCAAAACATGAAATTACATCACAGAAAATAGAAGTAACATCTTTTACCATAACACTCAAGGATAGTTAGTAGCTTTAGAACTATCTTAGGTCCATCCTCCACTATGGGGATAACCATGAGTTGATATTACATTTGAATAAGGTACTTTGAAAGATATATATT
This sequence comes from Isoetes taiwanensis, assembly GCA_021234155.1. Taxonomy (NCBI): domain Eukaryota; kingdom Viridiplantae; phylum Streptophyta; class Lycopodiopsida; order Isoetales; family Isoetaceae; genus Isoetes; species Isoetes taiwanensis. The sequence goes on from JAJEKV010000439.1 coordinate 29,791, forward strand.
CCTCTACAAAGCCCAGTAGAGGTCACCAGGAACCGTTGAGACCTACAAAAATAAAATAAGTACTGGTGTCATGTGACCTTGTTTATCCTTAACGTGATCTTAACCTTTATTCCCAACACACCCTGTGAAATTCCACAAATAATTTTGTGTCTTGATTCTCAGAAACTAATAGCAAACAAATTCAATTACACTTACCTGATATAAAAGGACATGTCTTGCAGCACTGCAATAACCACTGATGATAACCTACATAAGCATCTGCCCACGACTTAGAGAAGATAATTTCAACTCTGTTGTAAGCAATATGGCAGAGCTAATTCAAATTTATCTCACAACCCTTGGCACCACTTTCCATGATAATTCTAAAAACACCATAGCATGCTCTGAAATAGAGCTCATATTTACTAATAAATGGAGCACTCAGCCAGCCCATGAAGCAATTTATATTGCAAAGACTCTGCCCCAGCAATTGCAAATAGACACATGGTTGCTCCCTTTCTTGGCATAAAGAATCGACACTATTTTCAGGAAAGCTAAGCCTCTTCTAGAGGAAAGATGTCAATTCTCTGATCCTTTGGCCCTTCTCACCTGAGCAATGCTAAAATCCTAAGCTTTTTTTCCATCTACATATGGTTACAGTAAAAAAAAAATAAAGGTCACTTACCAAAGAGATTTTGAGTTCTTATGGGTGTGACCCGTACTTCAACGTCAGAATACATATTTTCAGCAAGCTCTCTTGCTTGTTAGAACATCATTTAGCTTCGCAAAAACTACAGTGTCTGCCAAATCTTGATGTACCTTCAATAGCTTGGAAGTCAATTCCCGTGGTTAACAGGGGTTAAACCATGGCTTCATGGCTTAGTTCGAAATATACATGCCATGCTATTCGAACTCCTCCTTAACTGTAACCCCTTCTTGCCACAGGAAATGCACCCCAAATAACATATAAACTAAATCATTGGAACAAAAAGATCCTTCATAAAAAGCGGCAACTCCATCTACCGAACAGGCAGCAGGGCATCGACAATACAAACGTAAAAATAAAGACAGTGATGTAGGGCTTTTTGCCATAGCCAATGCGTAGCTGCCGCTGTGGGTACTTGAAGCAGAAAGCTCCATGCTTTCTGTAAGATAGATTGATAGTGCTTTCTAAGAGTAGACCCGTCGGGCGCCCTAAACTGTGCTTCTTCTTTCTTTCTTACGCTGTTGCATCTATAGATACGTGCTTTGCTTACTGGAGGAGGAGCTAGCAGCTCGAAGGTGCTACTGCCGCCCTAGCTCGAAGGTGCCCTCGCTAACCCTGGCCAAAAAAAACCCTAGAATCTTACGTGGCGTCATCTCTTCCATTGATTTCATCAAATCTGGGCCGTCGAAAGTTTTAGGGTTTTATGCACGACATACACTAAAACTTTATAATAAAGGATTTAAACTCTGTATGTGGGAGGATATCCATGTGACTGTTTCAGATGATCCTGAAGGGTTGTCAAAGCGAGATGTGGTGTTATGGTATGCTATGCTTATAGCTGCATATAATTGCTATATTTGTTATTGGATGGCTTCTACAACATGCAATTTCGTAAATGCTCATGAAAAAAGTTAAAACATCTCATTCTAATCTTCATTATTTTGCTACTTGTTGTTTTATTGGCTTGCAGAATGGTTTGTTAACCCCCCCAAATTAGGACTTTATTTTTTTTTTGAACTTCTTATCATTAAATTGTCTATGCAAAATCACTATTTTCAGGAAAAAGTTTTGCATAAAAACAATCAAGGCCTCTTTTTAGCTGAATCTTAAGATGTTTTAGATTTTTTAGAGGAATCTTTCAAACGCACTTCTTAAATAAGTGCGTTTCATTTTAAACTTTGTTAATTCATAAAGTCCAAGGGGATTAATGCATTAGGTAAATCTTCTCGATATGTTTATAGCTCCAAACATGGCATGCACTCTGAAGATACATTCTAAAACCCAAAAAATTAAATTCTCTGTTTTGTTAGGGATATTCATACATGGCAGAAGCATGGAAGAGTTGCAAAATTGGAGATCTTGCTGGCAGATACCCAGGATGTTGGATTGATTATTAGTGAATGAGTAGTCAACCTACCATTAGTGATTGCATATGCAGATAAAGTGGGCTACTCAAGCTGAGGTATTGAATATTTTTGATAAATAACTTTATCCTAAATAACATGCTCATAACTGACATCCCTTCGATCGCCAGCCAAATGACAGATTGAGAGCTCTTTCAATACATAATCATCCTTTATTATAAAGTTTTAGTGTATGTCGTGCATAAAACCCTAAAACTTTCGACGGCCCAGATTTCACTTAAAATTTTGCGAGCTATGGCAGCAGGGTTTGGAGGTATTAGGGTTCGCGCACTGCTCTGCTTCTCTCCATAGCCAAGCAGACCCATATCCGAGCGATGGATGGCCAGTCTGCACCATGGTGAAGAAGACGGTGGATTTGTTTTTGTTTAGGATTTCAGTAGCGAGAAAAAGAGGGTTTTTAGTCCGTCGATCTATCTCCCTCGGCCTGGGGCACAGCCACGCTTTCTCAGCGGCATGCCATAGCCAAGCAGTGCTAAAATATCCCGTTGAGTAGGGTATAACTTTAGGCAGCCATGAGTCTTTTTTCAGTTGGTTGCTGTTCGTGCCATGTGCAATCTGGCTATGGGTTCCGGTAAGTGCCACACTTCTCATCTGTGCTTGCACAAATCTACACACATAATATATGGAAAGCAAATATGGATGATCACTTTTTATACTTTTTCTTGAATAAAGCTTTCCATTATCTGCATTCTAAAATTGATTGCTTACTTGAACTTCAAATTTTACAGGTTGTCTCTGCATCCTGAAGAACTGAATGCTTACCTTAGCCCTAAATCTGCTGGGAAGGATTTATATAAGGTCTACATGATCTTTGGCATGCCACAGCAGATTCGGATTTTAAGGAGAAGGATTCACATAAGCTCCTTGCTATCTTCTGCATGCTGCAACAGTCCTACTGTAAGGCCCCTTTGCTTTTACATTTTCCCAGGGATTTTGCCTTCGTAATTTTGCATTACAAAAGGGAAAGACGACCAGTTCTTTTGCTCTGGATCGAAGATGGGAAAATTCTTGATAACCCTTTGCTTTTATTAAGAATCTGCATTAGAAAAGAATAAATGGCGAATTATGATACAGATGGCCATTCCTTGCTCATTTCTTGCTCAGGGTCTGAGAGCGGACAAATCTATAAACTACTGTCTGGACCAGTAGATGCTTGAGATCCACAGAACGCAGAAGCTATGATGCAAAGACGTGCACCTTTAATAACTTAGCCTTTTGAGTGAAAACTGGTCTGCTAAAAGTTCGAGAGTATAGGAGATTTGAGAGTGGACTTGCTTGGCTGCAAACTATCTTATTGTTTTCTGCATATAAGAAAATGATGGCAGTGTTGCCTTCTGCTCTACACACAAAAGAATAAGCTTCTATACAAAGACTAGCAATGCTCCAAGAAGGGAATCAAGAGAGAAGGAAATGAGGCACCATCCTATGAGGTCTTCAAGTTTATGTGGCAGGAACAAAAATGGCAAGAATTTGGATATCATGTTCAGAAAGGGAAGACATTCTAAGAAAAAATGTAGCAGGATGAAAAGCCAACAAAAATGTAGCAGGATGAAAAGCCAACAACATCTGGAGTCTCTGAAACCTCCAGTATGCATCAATCTAAGAAAAAATGGAGAAGCTACCTTGCCCTAGCATTATCCATCATTCAAATCATCGGTTGCTTTTAAAAGAGCCCATCCTTTAAGTATAATAAATAGCCACAAGATAAGGCCATATTTCAAGTTATGGCATTCAAATGAGAGTTGGAAGCTTGGTTTTATAGAGAATAGCTGAACGTGTGTGGATGGCATGCCCAAAGTGGCATTGCTGCGGTATAGCTTAAATCCATGTCACCTGCACTCTGATTTATGTCTCCCATTATGTATAAATATGTATTATGTATTAAATTGCAGACTGCAGTCATGCACCAATGGTTTATTTTGAAGTGTATATGTTCTACAATATTTGATCTTTTGTGGGTAGGAATAAGGGACAGTAGCAAGAAACATTAAAACTTTGCATATCTAATGGTACATTAGAACTTTGCATATCTAATGGTGGAGATCGGCTTTATCCATCTTGCTTAACTTTCAAATAGAATTTCCAAATGTTTTTGATATCCCAGTTTATATTATTTACTTTCAACATAACCCATCTTCTAAATTTGATACCTTACCATGAAATAAAGACCCATGTTTTTGAATGGTGATTTCTCAAATTTGTTGAGTGCATAAGTGACCATATTTCAAAGGAGAGCAAGAAGTTGGTGGTTGATGCAATCCTTACTGCAAACGAAAAAAGTATATAATTACATAAGTTCTAGCGAACTATGAAAACTTTGCACAAATTCAATTTATGTTAGTACCCTAAAAGTTTGATCTGCCCAAATTTGAACTTTAAAGTTGGATAGTAGGCACGAGTTCAATTTGTGTTAGAACCCTAAAAGTTTGATGAGCCATTCTTAGAGATATTATAGTAGTCATACTTGGGAATATTCAAAAAAATCCATTAGCCCCATCCTTTATCTTTTGCAATGTTTCATATTTAATTCGCGAGAGCCATGCCCACAAGTTTCATGTTTTGTTTGTGCACACAATTAGCAACATCCAGATATTTCAATTTAGAGCTCCAATTAAAGGAACCAAGTACTTTTAAAGGTAGCTATAGATAAGGGATGCAACACACACTAAATAATGCAATCAATGCAATGCATCCAAAGGGTTGCATGGTGATGTTCACAACACATCCATAGCCACAACACGTCTAAATTCATATAAAAGCAGCAAGATAGAGTGTCTATATCAAATTTGGTACACAACACATCCATAGCCACAACACGTCTAAATTCATATAAAAGCAGCAAGATAGAGTGTCTATATCAAATTTGGTACACAACCTCAACAAGTCATAGACATGGCCACTTGCATTCTAAAAGTTCCAAAATGGTCAATGGCCAGAAGTTACTCTACAAGTTCCGAAATTGATCCAAGGGCCCAAAAGTTACTTTATGCAAATGCACAAGTAAGATTCCAAATTATGCCCAGCAACGCTGGGCACCATTACTAGTTTTATATTGGGTTTATGAAAAATCCCATCCTAAGAAATTAAAACAGAAGCCAAGTTTTGATTTAGTTGTGCAAAAGACTGGTTCTTTAGTTTCAGGAATATTTTCGAAGTGTTTCATTAGGGCGGATTTGGGGTCTCAAAATGGCTCATATCTTGGGTTAAAGATTTCCACGTCAGATTCGTCACGACCAATCAGGTTTGCGCCTTTTTTACGAAAGTCAGTATTAGTTGGCAGGTAGAAGGATGAGCAGCCTTACTTGGCATCCACATGGCGTATTTTCATAGGGGATGCCTGCGCTTTTGTTGCAACCATTTTAATGGCCCATATTTTTCGGGAGTCACTTCGCCGCCCAAAATAATGGTGACTTTGACCGCCTACTGTCAGCGTCACCAACTCCCTTGTCAAATTTTGGCGTCAAACTTCAGATCATTACTCCGGCTTCGTGCATCCTCTCCACCTTCACTCCTCATCTGCAATCCATGTCTCCTATAATTTCTGTGTTCTTGCCTCATTTACATAACTCCCAAGGTGAAGAAGTGGGAGGTTTTGTCTCAATAGGTTCAGGTGAGTATGCCGCCATCAACGAGGGGGCAGCATAGAGTTAAGCGACAAAGGCGATCAGACGCGGCGACACATTGGATAGGTAGGATAAAAGAGTTCAAGTTGAATTCTAGCGCCGAAAAGTGGAAAGTATATCAATAACGACATGCATATACCCCTTCCGATATGGCCAAAGAGCTAATCTCCACAAAAAAACAGCTTCCCAAAATTGCCCGCAAATGGTAACGACCTTAATGTCGATCACACGACGCGAAGCTATCTGTCGTCGCCTACTTAATGCGTAGAGATAGTTTCGCGATCGTGGTGATCTCCTTATCTTTTCATTTCTTTCGTTGACACGTGTTTACAAACAAATTTATTGTGCAGGTTTATGTTTATCAGACGTCGTGGATGTCATTCCGGCCAAAAATATTAGTAGTGTACTTGTCGTGTATCACATAGACATCGGAATTGTCCTTTTCCAAGGTATGGATGCCGTGACCTTGCAGGGTATAGGCATCTGGTTTTATGGACATGATTATAACGTAAAGGTCAGAAAACCGAGCTTGAGGCCGGTTGAATTGCCCCCTTTAAGTGAACTTTGTAAGCCACAGACTAATGAGAACAATGTAATTGCAATGAAGATTGTCTGACTGACGAGGTGCAAGCGGGAATGTCTGAAAACGGAGGCATGAGGATGAGTTTCAAAATCTTCACACCGTTTGAGGTATTTGCTAACATATTCCAGATGGCGCAGGAAGTTCGAAAAACTCCGAAGACATATACGTGCTTTCTCCCCCCCTGCCGATTTTGTGGATGGCTTATTTTTTGTTCCGACCTGGGATGTTCGATTCCATGAATCATCCGGTCAACTAACAGAGTGCCGCGTAGTTAAGTCCTCCTTTAAGTTCAGATACGTTCTTCCAAAACAATATTTATACGTTAATTGTCAACTAGAACGAAGGAAACAGAAAGAGAGAGGCTGCACAACTTTTTGGGAGCCGTTTGAAGACCATAACAGACACTCTGATGCGGTGGATATTCGAGTATGGCGAGGGGAGGAAGTCGTTTATACAGCCACCATGGAAATCGATGGCCATTATCAGAGCTAAGAGTGCTAATGGAGACAGAGGAGATTGTTAATTTCATTGATGACATTAGGGTTGGTTACAGGCAAGAGGGAAATGTAAAGTTTAGTGAGTTCGCGATCAACAAGAAATTGTCTATCGCCTAGCGCTTTGAATCTCGGTTTTTTATTTGTGTTTTTGTCCGATGTTTTTTTAGGGTTCCGTACAATTATTTAAAAAAGTTACCATCATATTTTACTTTAACTTCTGTTTTTTACTATTTATCTCTTGCCAGTTGTCTATTTTTGTCAGTGTTCGTAGTATAAAGCATCATCTGCTGAGAAGCCATGGCAAGAACTAAGAAAACCGCAAGGATCCATCCAGGGGGTGTAAGGCCAGGTGATTACATTGGTCCACCTCCTTCATCCACATCTGAATCTGAAGTCTCTGATAGAGCTTCTCCTCCTCCAACCATGCCTAACAGAAGATCCAAAAAAGAAATGGGAGAAGCAGCTTGGGAGTAAGTAGGGAGGTGCACTCCGGTTAGCAGACGAAGGATGAAAATGTGAGAGACCGGCGAGCAGAATATGACGTCGGATTAATTATTGGGCAGCCGCCTCTTCTTGCTCTTCCTGCTCCTCCTATGGAGGCGCCATGAGGACCTTAAAATCAAAGGAGGAGGCCCAATGTCAGAAAGGGGAAGGCGACCAGAAATGTGAGGAGACGGCCGGAAGAGTCGGCCGCGCAACAGCCTCCAAATGCTGGGGTGAGGAGACGGCCGGAAGAGTCGGCCGAGGAACAGCCTGCAAATGTTGGGGTGGGTGAGGGTAGTGGCCGGAAGCGGAAGACGAAGCCTGGCATTAAAGCGCTTCACGAGATTAAGAAGTATCAGAAGAGCACCGAGATGGTCATTCCGCGTCTCCCATTTGCCATGCTCGTGAAAGAGATTCTGCAAGAGTGTGGTGCAATACATCATACCAGTTACAGAATTCAAGTAACTGCATTAAATGCTCTTCAAATGGCTTCGGAAGCAGTTGGTGTCGGTTTGTTCGAGGACTCGCAGCTTGCAACAATACATGCCAAGCGGGTGACTGTCATGCCCAAGGACATGCGCCTGGTCTTACGCATAAGGGATCCCGAGTACTATGGTCAAAATTTTATGGCTGAATACAACAAGAAGAAAGCTCCCCCAGAAAATAGGCCGTGAAGTGCCTTTGTGTTTTTTTTTATATGTATTATATTCTTTAATGTAATGGCTTTATAAGCTTAATCTCTTAGTCCATTTCTTTCTTAGAAGCCTAAATTCGCACTTTTTTTTTTTTTTTTTTTTTTAATGTTATACATGAGGATCACACGACGGGCAGCAAGCATTGTGCTTTTTTCTTGCACATAGTAGGTTTCGCTTCGTGTGATCCAACCCTAACCCTAACCCTAAAATGTACGGACAAATCTCCCCACAACGGTTGTGTCCCCTTTCATAATCGACAACGGCTACTTGAGTTTGAGTGATGGCGCTTTTACCGGCCCTAAACATCTTCTTGCTTTTCGTAAATGCGCTTCGCCATGGATTGTTATGTGAAGTTCACGGAATGGTATGCATCCGCCCAAGATGACAACGAGGAAAGGCGCCGACTGCGATTTATCCATTCTATTGCAAGGAGTTGGACATCATGGCAAACGATGCGAGCTTGGATGCTATCGCGAGGTTGCTTTAGCTTTCAGCCCGGACGCTTGGTCTCAGGCAAGACGCCTTTTGCGAGATGTCCCTGACTCGTGGATTCCAAAGCCAGCTCTAGAGGAAGCGGCTTCCCATTTGCAAGCAGCGAAGACGTTTTTCAAGAATGCTGCGCAACGGGCTCCTCCTGGCTGCGTCCTTGTACTTAAGAAGGTAACTTATTTCTCTTTGCCGTTTGCATTTGCTAGTTATTGCATTCTGCTCGGCCAAACCGAAGATACACTGGAAACAATGAAATCTTTAAGCCAAATGGGGTCAGTTATGTGTGATGATGCTGATTATGATGTAGAAATGGAGATAGATCTACAAGAAGAAGAGCAAGAATGTAGGAGTTTTGGCATTGACGCACTGGCCTTGGGTGAACTAGAGGAGGAAGATGATTCTGAAGGTGATGAGAATGAGGATGAGGATGAAAAGAAGTTGTCTGACATAATGCCAATTTTAGTGGAAGGCAAAGAATACTTATTGCTAAGTGATATACTGAGATACCCGTCTTTGTTACAAATGTGTGCTAGGGAAGACGAGCTTATCAGTACCTTGCCGAATGGGTAAACCTAGGCCTAGATTTTGAAGAGGATTTGGACAAAGAGATGTTTGAAGTGTCTTCTTATACCGGCAATGCTATAAAGCTTAAAGAAGCCTATGAGAGGCTAGAGTCTCGATTTGCTCAAGAGGAGGCGAATCTACCAACGGAAGAAGAATTCCAGCGTCTCTGTACAAAGCTGCCAACAGGATCTACAGGTTTGGCAGGCCCTTCAGTCAATCGTGGCAGCATAAGCCTCATAGATGAGGAGAAATGTGAAGAAGATAAGCTTGAGGGTTCTTATTTGTGGGAAGTAGATGATTTTTCTTGCCGACATGCACGCCGGGGACAATTTTCAGTCCAAAAGGTGCAGAGTTTGTCTATTACATCCGTGCATTATGCATGTTCGGGAACCATTCCCAACTGGCATCAAACACTGAAAGGGTGATAGCAATTCGTCGGGATGTTGTGTTACAATATTTTGACGACCAAGCCGGTCTGCGGGCGAGCAATATGTTATATTTTTTAGCTGCTGGCTTGACTCACCCAAGGTTGGAAGCTGGGGTCGATAACATGGAAGTCATTGCGTTGTTGGATCAGTGCGGCAGGGGATTGAAAGAGCATGAAATTGACGACGAAGCTTGAAAAATTGGAAGTTATATATTTTCCAACTTGTAACCGTAAAATTATTTATGTATAGATTGTATTACCGAAATTACATTATTTTATTTGTATTTATTCACACCACGCGAAATACATCAGTCTAATTTTCTCTCATATCTAGGTTTTCGCGTCGTGTGATATTTCTCTCGAAGAAATGAAATATTATTGGAAAAAGACAATTAATTTATTTATTCCTCACACGACGCGAGAAGCAACGGCCCATTTTCTTGACCGACGGCATTCTTCGCGTCGTGTGACTCAAGCTACTACGAAATCTATGTTATAAATAGAAGACCTATGTCCATTTTGACCTCCGATCGCCTTCCGCCTTCTGCTCATCTTCTACTTCCGGCTTCCGCCTTCCACTTCTGCTCCGATGGCATCTTCATCTTCCTCTAGCAAGCGACCACGCCAAGATAGCACTCCCCAGCGCCCAAAGCTGCCCGTGGACATCATCCTTGCAGTGGTGATGAAGAGATTCAAGAAGATCCACGATGAAAACAGCCGTCTCGTCGCCGAGAATATGGAGGCGGTCGACAGATTAGCCTTCACGAGGGCGCTGCTGCATGAGCGAGACATTGAGCTCGCGGAAACATTCGCTATGTACCAAGAGGCGACTAGCCGCAGGGCCGAGGCAGTTGAAACTGCCCACAATATTTCACAGGCCTTAGAAGATATGGAGAAGAAGCTCCGAGCTGCAGAGGATGAGAACGCAGCCTTACGGCTTCAGCTACAGGACCATGAACAGCTAGAGGATGATGAAAATCAGCTAGAGGATCGTGAAGATCCCTAGCTGTTGTATCTATCTATTTTTTGCTTCAAAGACAAGTTTTCTCTATTTTTGCTTCTATCTATTCGGTTGTTCAAATGTATGTTCTGTTTTATTAAAAGATCACACGAGCGAAATGCCTTGCTTGCAATTAGGTAGCAATCAATGGATTTCGCGTGATCTCCATAATGTACACCTCGTTGTATGTACAAATTCCTAATTTATTAATGGAAAACTATATGTAACACAAATATCTAGCTAGATTATGTGATAACTTGCAGATAAATGTGAATTAGTCATATCTAGGTTTGGCAAGCGCCAGCACTCAAAACACGTGGCATGTGGATGACAACGACTCACATACATGGCATGTGGATGACAACGTCATGCCAAGGACGTGGCATGCGCTGCCACAATAACACTGTCTTTTGTACGGTCTGCATACAGTACGACTAGGATATGACGGATCCCATAATGCGAACATAGGCTACCGTTGCCTAATTGCATGCTATAATTTCGCCTCGTAGGATTATTACACAACTTTATCGGTACTCGCAACCGAAGATTCCAACGTATCTCTAGTTTCTATATAAAACGTCGGAGGCCTTTGTCTTCTCCTATCCGCCATCTCCTGTTCTACCACATCCGCCCTTAGCCATCTCTCCTGTTCTCCCATCACTTTCTATGGCCTCCAGCTCCAGTTCCATCCCTGCCGAGATCTTGTCTCAAGTTCTGGTCAAGGAAATTAAGAACATTTAGGCTAAAGCAGAGGAACGGATCCGCCCTCTGAAAGAAAAGAATGATGAAGACGTCGCCAAGCTGGTTGCGGCAGAGGACAAGGCCGCCTTCTATAAGGAGGTGATTTTAGTGTGCGACAATCAGCGGGCTGCCATAGACCGCGAATTGCGCGCCACGAGATATAGCCTCCAAGAGAGGCTTAGGGCCGCAATCGAAGCGGGCGAGGCTGCCCGAGCTCAACTCGATGAGCGGGAAGATAAGGTTGCGGAGTATGAGAACGTGGTTGCGGGGCAGGCAATCATGTTGGAGGAGCAGAAAAAAATTATCGCTGCCCTCCAGGAAGAGCTTGCCCGGCTAGGCATCAGGCTCCTCCTAGAGGGGCCCGTTTTTTTTTTTTTTGAATGTTTGTAATTATTTTGTTTCTCAATGGGAAAAGTTTTTGAAAAATGTGCCGAATATTACGTTTCCTATTCTTAATTTTCAATATCCGTGGTAGAGAGAATGACAAAACAGATCACACGAAGCGAAACCCTTCATAAGGTTTTAAAGCGTGTGTGCAGATTTCGCGTGGTGTGATACAGTGTAGTTAGAATAGTTATTAATGTGTTCCAGCGGACAATACCATTAATGTGTTCTAGCGGACAACCGACAGAATCCGCTCGACACGCGGGACAGCAGCCGACTGTGTTTAATATGTTCAAGCGCTAATATGTATAAATTGAGGTCCTTGCATTGTGCTCCTTCCACCGGTTAGAGTCTTTGCTCCTCACTTCTATAATCTTAACGTCCCTCCCATTTGTCATCTATGGCCTCCACATCCTCAATCGCTGATAAGGGAAAACGCCAGAGGATAGAACTCCCTTCTGACATAGTGTTGGGTGTTCTAATGAAGAGGTTGAAGGAGCAAGATGGTCTTCTAAAGGAAAACGCTGTTACAATTCAGCAGAAAGAAGAAGATAATGAATTCAACCTTCTCATGCTTCATAGCCAGGAGAGGCAAATCAGGCAGTTGAATAGAAGGCTGGACAGGAGGGGAAGGTTATGCCCCAACAACTGCACTGAGGTGGTTATGACGGCAATGAGGTTGCTAATTCAGGCAAAAGAACACGTTGTGGTATTGAGATAGGAGCGGGACATGTACAAAGAGATGGTGGACAGATTGGAGGAACGTTTGGATAGGGTGATTGCTCGCTTGAGGAGAAGAGACGAAGACGAATACGAGGACGGAGCTGATGATGATGATGAAGATAATGAAGAAGAGCTCGCACTGGAGCAACAATGAGTCGTTGTATTTTGTTTTTCAATGTAACATTTTTCACAACTTTAATCAAAAGTAACCTTTTTTTATTATTATCTTGTAAAGCTTCACAAGACGCGAAGCCACATAAATGCAAGCAATAGCGAACTCCACTGTTCGCGCCGTATGATACAAATAAGATCACACGACGCGAAGCTACAGTTGTGCAAACAAGGTTGGAGGTAAGTACTTCGCGTCGTGTGAACATGCTACACATTACAAGTATACTTTACCGGTTCTTTGTCTCTTAGATCTCCACTGTTGTGATGCTAGTGGGGCCCTAGAATTTTGCCAAGCAACTTTCCGTTTTCCCTTCAGCATTATGCCAATGGTGTTTACGACTTCTGGGTTGCTCTTTAAAGCGACCTTCTTGTCGTGTTTAGCCATCGTCCTTCTATAAAACCACTCTGTCATCTGTCTTAGAGGGTTGGTTCCCACATTTCCACCCCCTCTTTGAGTGTTATGATGAAAGGCTATTTTAGCTTGTTTATGCGACTTCTCCATGCCTTGTGCACTCCACACTGCTAGGCTTCCATATTTCCTAAAAAACCAAGGTGCATGAGCCCAAAAGATGTGCAAGTAGTGCGTGATTTCACTCTCTCTACATGCGTCCATGAACATTGTTATTCGCTCCATTCTCTGAATATATGGGAACAATTCAGACAATGCATCCCATGCTTTTTTTTTCCTCAATGCCGAACGGACGCCATCTGTGCGGTCCTGCTCCGCATCAACCAGCAATTTTCCAAATTCATAGACCTTTTCTCCCATCTGGTTTCCGTTCAGAGCCTTCTATGATTTTTTATGAAGCGTCGAGCTTTCACCCCTCCAATTGACACCTTACGAGGCACACTTGTTCTTCCTACCCGTTTCTCATCGAGCTCTAATCTTACATTGCCACCATGCAAACCTGCTTCTGATAGAACATGTTCAACTCTACGAATTCCTTCCTCTCTTCCCTTCTTGTGCGAAATGTTCCACACGAATCAAGCGACTCAAAAATATCATCTTGTCGATGATTCTCACAAAGCCGTGCAAAGTGCAGATATGAACCCTCTCTAATGGAATGGGAAAAATGCCATGGAACTTGGGATCTTGGAGCATTTGCTTGGTTAAGGGACAAGGTTGAAACAGTCTTCCCAGTACTTGACTTCCCTTGCATGATTGCGATCTGAACAACTTTGCATGTTCCTTGTCCTCCTCCACTTATGTTATACATTGCTTTCTCGGTTTTAAATCGGGCCGCCAAGTGAAAAATTACTTTGTAAGATCCATAGTGATGTATTTGTAATTTTTCCCCTCCCTCAAATCTAGATATTAGACTTCGGGATGTCGGTTTGATTGAACACCCATTTCAATACCTCGTGGGTTTTCTTTCGAACTTTAAAGAGACCTAACCACCGGTGTCATCTTGATTGACATGAGAACCATTTTTTTTAAGACGCTTCTTCTCCTCGTCAGTCACCTCTACATCTTTTTTATTATTCTTGTTGCTCTTTTATTTACAGGGATAGGTTCTATACGTACAAAATTAAAATTCCTGACGTATAAAGTCAAAAAATACGTATTTTTTAAAAAAATACGTATTTAACATATTAAAACACTTTAGGCCCGGAAAAAAAGATTTTGGCGTCGCCGAAAACAACGCGCGTCTGTGAAAAAATTTCGCGTCGCGAAAAAGCGATGAAAAACAGCTGTGAGCTGAAAAAAAAAAAAAAAATCGCGCGAACGCTGAAAACTTGCATATGCAAAAATTTATGCAAAAATTTTTGTAAAAAAAAAAAAAAAAAAAAAAAAAAAAAAGAAAAAAAAAAGCCCTTTTAAGTCTGAAAAACAGACTATAATCCTTAAGACCTTTACAAGAAAACAAGGATTCAATAAGCAGTCCTTCTATTGAAAAGGTGGCTTCAATACAAGGCCAAGATCTGGTTACATAATCTCAAAATGATTGAACTTCAAATATTTTTTACCTTAAAGTCAAATAACTACAATAAATACAATATACCAAAATAAAGAGCAACAAGGTGAGCTGGACCTTGTTGCCAGGCCCAACCCACCTATATTGCATTCTAGAATGGGACTCGCATGAAACCAACAAACCGCCCCTTAGACTTGCTTCTCATTCATCTCAGCAGATTTTCTACAATGGTGGATAGTGGGTGGGGAGCCGCACACATGCGAACTACCCATAAAAAATAAAGGGAAAATCCAATTATATCATTTGGACCCCAACAAAATACAATGCTAATAGCCGGGCTGGGCTAGTGTACGTAGAAAGCTTATCACGGGATTAAAAAAACCCGCCCTTCGGGTTTTCGAGGAAAACCCTAGTGATAAGCCTTCGGCAAAGGGGCTTGGACAAACGTAAGGCATAAAAATCGCGCTCCCAAAACCCACGAATGGAAAAGTCGAAGCAGATGCCGCTCGCTAACCTTTGTACGCACATCACCAACAAAACAACAAGACAAAACAAACCTCCCGAGTGGGCCGGGCTGAGTCTGCGGCGTGCGATAAAAATACAATAACAAAGAAGGGGGAGGGTGGGTTCAAAGAGAATAAGGTGCTGGCGAGAGAAGAGGAAGCCAGATGAGATGTTGATGCGTAAACGCCTAAAATAGCGAACTCCCAACAGAATGGGCATGCGCGCCGCATGCATGCAAAAATGCATGCTCGTCCCATTCTAGAATGGCGATCCGATGTCTCCGGATCGATGGGATTCTAGAATGGGACTCGCATGAAACCAACAAACGCCCAGAATACCAAAGGACTTCCTTACAAACTAGGATCGAGGGCGAAGGTCCACGGGGACGAAGGCTAAAAGGCCGGAAAAGGACGACAAGAAAGAAACGCCAAAGTGGCCAAACCAAGCGGGAAGAAGCCCCTCCCCGCGCCGGGAAACAATTCAAAGAGAATAAAGATGCTGGCGAGAGAAGAGGAAAGCGTGGATGAGATGTTGATGAAACGCGCCTAAAATAGCGAACTCCCAACCAGAATGGGCATGCGCCGCCCGCATGCATGCAAAACATGCATGCTCGTCCCATTCTAGAATGGCGATCCGATGTCTCGGATCGATGGGATTTACTTCTCTATTTGCTTTCCACATCTATGTCTTTCTTTGTACAGCCATTGTAGCAAAATGCATTCATTAACACTTATACTCATGCCAATATTATCAGCATTAGGATGGGCATATACATGTGATAAAACCTGGGAAATTTTACATTTGGAGGCCTGTCCATATGGTCTTTGAATGAGCCAAATGGCAAACAAGTGAATAAAATCATGGCCACTTGGATTTTTCATAATATCATCTTTCTTACCAGAGGGTAAACAACATATACCCCTTGGTAAAGGTGCTAGTCTGGGCAATGCCAAAAGACTACTTTAAATAGCCAAAACTCAATCTCCATGTCAAGTTCCATTGGAGTAACAACAACTGTCCTGTTACCTTTATTTGGATTGTCTATTTTGTACAAAGGCTATTTGCGTATTACTAACTCCCCTTGTCATAAAGATTTCATTGATTGAACATGATAAAAGAATGAAAATCCTTGCCTTTGATACACTCGAAAGTAATTTGCACAGCAATATTTGGGTTGTCAATGTTGCAGATATGATAGTTGAGTGTAATCAACTCTTTGATCCAATAGTTGTTCTTGTCCAGTTCATTTTCATTTGCATATTCCTAATAGACACAACCATTATGAGTTAGTTCATCATGTCAAAATATTTCAGTTCACCTCAAATATAGTAACCTAGATTAAGGACATTGGTATAACCAATATACTGGGATTAAAACAAAAAACCTTCAAATCTGTACAAACAGACTTCAATCCTTTAAGACCTTTTCAAGAAAATAAAGGATTCAATAGGCAGTCCTTTTATTGAATAGGTGATTTCAAAAAAAGGCCAAAATTTGGTTACTTTTATATATTTGAAATAATATGTACAACAGTCACATAGTGCAAAACTCCTAGAAAAATCTTTACCTTAATGTCAATCCTTCTTAGACATGTACATGAGTTTACCTTCATATGAGAACAAAGGTCATCAAATACTAATTTTCAAGATTCAAATGATGTCTTCCAGCCATTATCCAGCCATTGCCTTTGTCAACCACTTGTACATTTGCATATTCCTAATACACATAGCCAACATATGTTAGTACATCATCAGGACATAAGTCATACCACCTAAATTTGATTAACCAGATCATGGACTTTGGTAAAACCAAAATACTGGGATTAAAACAAAAAACCTTTAAGTCTAAAAAACAGACCATAATCCTTAAGACCTTTACAAGAAAACAAGGATTAAATTAGCAGTCTTTCTATTGAAAAGGTGGCTTCAATACAAGGCCAAGATCTGGTTACATAATCTCAAAATGATTGAACTTCAAATATTTTTTACCTTAAAGTCAAATAACTACAATAAATACAATATACCTTGTCAATAAATGTGTTCTAACAAAACATTAAATACAACTAGGTCAGAATACCCCAAAGAACATCCCCAGATCTTTCAGCTTTGTCCTAGATTCACTTGTCCATAATAAGTTCTTGATCTCTGACAATACTTCAATTTATGAAAAAACATAGCAGGGAGTATAGAATCCTGTTACCTGCACCCAAAAAACAAACACAAGCATCAAAATGGTTGCACTGTTAAGGGTAGCAGGTGTCATAAGATCCTATAAGTTTATCACCCTTCACCCTGCTTGTTTAATACAAACACTACATTGGGTAAAGTCAGATTCATAATTGGACAGCAGAAACTTTTAAACACTAGATCCTGCAGTCCTTCATAAATAACAAGGCATTTTAAAACAAAGGAAAGGCCCGTGGTCAAACTGTTATATCAGCCTGGTTTTCTATCAGCAAAGATTAGAAATCAACCCATATACCCCTTAAAAACCTGAGGCATTGCCATACAGTTAGCCCTGAAACCATATTCAAAGCTTCCAACAGCTTATTCCTAGCTCCATGCAGCTTTAAAAGCATGAAAATGTGCAGAATCTACATATTAATAATCCATTCTTATGAACTGAGTGCCCATTGCCAAATGAACAAGCCTGCTTATTATGTTGTGCATCTAGAGTGCATCATAACCTTCATCATGTGCCCCCTATACTAATTAACCACATGCTATATGCATAGATCTGCTAGCAGTCATAGACTGGTTAACTATTTAGCAACCTCTACACAATAGAAGAAGCACCATATTCTATTCTAAACATTGAAGACATATCAGATCTACAGGAAATATGCCAAAGTCTTCAACAATGCTTCATAGAAATGAAAAAAAACTATAGACATGATCAAATTCTTATGCCTATCTTTCAGCTAAAACCAAAGCTTATATCGCATGCTATATAATAAAGTTGTACAAAAAAATTTTAAAGCCTAACTAACGGCATGCCACCACTCAATAATCTAATGTAATGTGAGCCACTATAATTATTTAGGCATAATGCTGCCATCATTTTACAGATCTGCATGGCATTATGCCAGCATATCTAGCAAACTTAAAGAAGCACTTAATTTAAGAAAGCAATTATTATGTAACTAGGAACGGTGCCCAGCGTTGCTGGGCATAAGTTGACTGAGACCCTGTAAATGATACACAATAGCAATAAGAGAATAACCCGAAAGTACTCCATTGTTAACATATTCGATACCATTCTTTACGCTGCTTTTACTCTTTTCTTTTTCCTTTTCCTCGTTTTCACACTTCCCTTTTTTCTTTTCCTTTTTTTTTTCATTTTCCTTGCATGCTTCCTTTCTTTCTTTCTTTTTTTTCTTCTTTTTTTTCATATCCTTATTTCCCCCTATGTTGCCCTTCCCTTTCCCTTCTTCCCAAACCTTTTCCTGGTGGATTCTTTCCTTTTTTTTTCCTCTTTTCCCCACCCTTTCCCTCTTTTTCTTTTCTTTTTCCCTTTTTCCATGCTCTTCTTGGCTTCTTTTTCCCTTTTTCTTTCGCCTTTTTTTTACATTGCCTTTTTCCCCTTCTCTTTTCCCATTTCGCTATTCCTCTTTTCCCCACCTTTTTTTTAGTTGTTTTTTTTTCCCTTCTATTTTCCTCCTTTCCCCACCCTTTCCTTCCCCTTTTCCCCTCTCTCTATTTTTCCTTTTCCCTTTCCCTTTTCCCATGACATTTTTTCCTTCTCTTTTCTAATTTTCTTGGTCTTTCTTTCCATCGTCCCTTTTCTCCATGCCTTGTTTCCTTCCATTTGCATGCTCTTTTTTGGCTTCCCTTTTACCCTTTGTTCACCCTTTCCTCTTCCCCCTTTTCTCGTGCCCTTTCTCCCCTCCCTTTTCCCCTATCCATCTTCCCCTTTTCCTCTTGCTTTTTTTCCCGGGTTCTTTTTTCCACTTTCCCCCTCCCTTTTTTTTTTTCATTTCCTTTTCCATTTCCAGGTTCCCTTTTTCCCTTCCATTTTCCTCTTTTTCCCACCCTTTCCCTCTTCCCCTTTTGATGGTGCCCTTTTTCCCTTCATTTTTCCCTTTCGTTTTCTACTCCCTTTCCCAAGCCATTTATTCTTTCCCTTTTTCCTTTTCCCTTTTCCCTTTTTCCCATGCCTTTTTCCTTCCCTTTTTTGCATTCTCTTTTTTTTTTTTTTTTTTCCTTTTCCTCGTGCCTTTTTGCCCTTCACATTCTCCCTTTCCTTCTCTTTTTTCCTTTACCCCCTTTTTCCTTTTCCCATGCCTTTCTTTTTCCCCACCCTTTTCTACTTCCCTTTTTGCCGGTACCCATTTTCCTTCCCTTTTCCTCCTTTTCCTCTTCCCGCGTCCCTTTTTCTCTTTCCTTTTATCCTATCATTTCCTTTTCGATTCCGCTTTCCCTTTCCTCACCCTTTCCCTTTTCTCTTTTTTCCGGTGCCCTTTTCCCTTTCCTTTTCAGCGTGCCCTTTTTCCCGTTCCTCCTTTTTCTTTTCTCTTTCCCTTTTCCACGTGCCCTTTTTCCCCTTTCCTCTCTTTTCTTTTCCCTTTCTCTTTCCTTTATCCCATTCCCATTTCCTTTTTACTTTCCCATTTCCCCATCATTTTCCTCTTCCTTTTTTTTTTTTTCGTTACTTTCGTTTTTCCCTTCGTCACCTTTTTCCTCTTCCCCTTTTTCCCTTTCCCTCTTCCCTTGCCCTTTTCTTCCTCATATGTTACTTTCCTTTTCTCTTTTCCCATGCTTTCCTTTTTCCCCTTTCCGTACCCTTTCCCTCTTCCTTCTTTTTTTCCTTCTTCTTTTCCTCTTTCCTTTTCCCCCTCCTTTTTTTTCTTTTTAAGCTCCTACCCTTCTTCCTTCCCTTTTTCTCTTTTCCTTCTCCTCTTGTCTTTTTCCTTCCCTTTTCCCCTTTCCCCTTACCCTTTCCCAATGTCCTCTCTTTCTTCCCACCCCCCCGCCTTTTCCTTTCCCTTTTCCCATGCCCTTTTCCACCCCTACCCTTTTTTTTTTTCACTTTTCCCTTCCCTTTCCCTCTTTCCCTTTTCTCGGTGTCCTTTTTCCCTTCCCTTTCTCCTTTTTTTTTTTTTCTTTCTCTTTCCCTTTTCCCTTTGCCCTTTTCTCCTTTCCCTCTTTCCCTTTTTGTCCATGCCTTTTTGCCCTTCCTTTTCCTCTTTCCTCCTCCCTTTTCCTTTACCCTTTCCTCTTAAAGAGATCAAAGCATGGCCAATGTCAGCGGTGGTGGGAAGTTGTGCAAGAAATCACGGCCTATGGATGCAATCAAATGATCTAAGCCATACAAATTAGGGTTTGCTTCATGACATACTTACGCTATAACATTATAATATAAGACTAGTAATGGTGCCAGCGTTCTTTGGCTAATGTCAATAAGTTTGATTTGGCCCACATATAGCAAAAATGGATCGCGGTGCTCAGGGGCTCGAGATCCAGTAGAAAAATTGGCTCAATAGATGCCCAAGAGTGGCTCTATCGGATGACCAAAAATCGCCTCCTCCGGTGCCCTTGATAAAAGCCGCTTCTACAATGCCTCAAAGTAGGGTTGTTTTTGCCCCAAATAGCTTATCACGTGCACGAGCCATGGTTTTGGTCTAAACATAGTCAAAAGCGGGACATATGAGGTGTCGTTTTAAAGCTCTTGACCAGCCACGGACATTTGTCGCTAAATTTTGCCTCCCCTAAAAAAAGTTATCGCATCAAACAACAAAAAGAGCTAAAAAGGTGGGATTTTTAAATGGATCATTCTGGCCGTCCAGTTAGGGTGGGCTATTGAGGAATCGAGCCAAAGTGGGGCACCCCTTAAATGTTTTTGGCGCAATGAGAAAAATGAATCAACTTTTTGTAAGTTTTTATTATAATAAAAAACTTTTCAAAGCTTTTAACAATGTCTTAGTAGAAACCTAGCTATTACGAAACACAAATAATAAAATATAATAATATATAATAAAATATAATATATGAATGTTTTGGAATTGTTGATGAAGTTCAATAATATCAATATTGTAGTGCTTTGTAGTCTTTGCTACTATTGCGGTATCACTTTAGAAAAACGTAGCGTCACCTTATATTTGGATACTATAGTTCAAACTTTTCTACCCTTGTTTACCTAAGAAAAGTTGGAAACACATTAATGATGAAACCAAGTCACCCGTTTCATGAGCTTTAGCATGTTTTGTAACAATGTATATCTAAATGCTTGAAGGTTCACACTTGACAATATCATGCATTTGAATTACATTCTAGATAGTTCGTAATGTAATTGGGAAAGGATTCCTAGTTTGGCATTAGCACGGGCTGCAAACAAAGATCTTGAACCAATTGCATTACCCTCCTAATATCATAAGTGGGGATTTTTTGACCTACTAAAATTTGGAATATTTGGGCTCTTCTTGACACGGGATGGTTTTCACATACAATTTCATTGATTATCATTCTCTAAAATTGGGTGATAACATGGTTAGTCTAAAATGCCGGCCAAAACAAAATCACGACCAACTTATGATATTCTCTAAAATTGGAGCTGATAACATGGTTAGTCTAAAGCGCACCACCGAAACAAAATCGACCAACTTATGATATTATCGATAAAGCAACATATCTACTATAAGTTGCAGGAGTAAGATAATTACAAAATCCGCGAACAAATTCACGCGTGCAAGAAATTGAATTGATTGTAATCGTGGTACAATGTTTATATAAGGAGCAACCTCTTACATGATAACACAAATCATTCATATACACCAGATTTTGCAAGCATCAATGATGATGGCATTGTTAGCAATCTTCTTGCTAAAGTCATTATTGTAAAGAATATGTATCTGTTTGCCGGATGCTTTTTGTGGCGATCTGCGAGCTTTAGACCAAAGCGGCCTTTTAATTCCTAAAGCGGCGGCTCTAATTCTATACTTGGAATTCAATTGCATGCATTACAAATGTATATGCATAAATATCAAAGGCTCATCTAGAAATTTTCTTCATATGGAGGACGTTTTTACAAACTTAATGGCATCCTTTGCATCGTCATATGGAGTTCATCATTGGGCTATTAAAGAAGATTGTGCATGTAAGAAGAATTGAGCAACCATACTAACCAAGTGAGGAAGCTCCTTGAGTTCAAGTATGGCTGGCTTCTATGTGCCAATACATGGTCGAAATGCGTGCGGTAGCGTTGCAACAACCAAACATGACATTTGACTGCGGACATGGTACTATTTTCTTTGTGGAGCAAATTGCGAAATAGCACATCCCATATTTGTAGGCGGAACTTATTAGTATTGAAGAAAAACAAGCGCAAGGAAACATCTAATAGGCGGTGTTTTCTGCCCGCAGTAAGAACTCCATGAAGTCTAGACACTATGATGTATCATTCAACTGCGTAAGAAACATGCATTCCACAGTAAACAATTTCTCCTATATTGATTTCTAGGGCCGGGGTATTTTTTTGTCATGAAGGCGAGGGCATTTGGATGGGCAAAGGAGAAGAGCATCTTACGTAGAAACCACATTGAGACCAAATGTTTTGCGCGGTGTATTTCTTGTATCCTTAACCTTTGGATGTTCTAATAATTTAAAGCGCCTACAACTTACCTATGTACTAAATGTGGAATAAATTCGGAAGTCGTTCATAATCTGTAAGTACTTTCCGGACATGATCTTCACTTGCATTCACGGGATCTTTGGCTGAAATGTGCCTTTCTCTCCATGAAACTATACCAACTTGGCAATGAACTTCTTCCTCTCTGTCATCTGTGCCATGCTTTGCATCTCCATGCTTTCCCTGCATGTATGAAGTTCCTCTCTTAACCGCCTAGGGATCATCAGAAATGAGAAACATAACATTTTTGTTGTTTGGCGGGACTTCTAAAATGTGGCTGGTTGAACTTATAAGACACAAATATGAGCTACAATGGCGAATTATTGCTCGATTGGATTGTTAGTGTTTCTTGTTCTTGAGTGCAAAAACAAATGGCCGGGTGAAATGCTTTGCCATATTCTTATTGATGCTCCTCTTCTATTCATATTCAATTCTTGATGGGCCTCGGTGGCGAATTCATGCTACATTGGTGAAATTAACTTTACAATGGTCGATTGCTACTTTTCTTGTTCTTCGGTCGCGAGGAAAATGATCTAAAAACAACATGAAGAGGAAACAAAAATCTAAAATGTCCAAACCAACCCGCATCAAAGCGGAACTGCGATTCGAGAGAAAGCGGAATGCCCGCCACGCCAATCTTCTCTACGGTGACCATGCTCTTCTATAGCATCCGCCATAGCCGGGCTTCTCTGCTCAAGCCCGCATCCCCACGAACCCTAATCGTTTGCTTCATAGATATAACACCCAACACATGAGATCACGAACACATCTCCTCTGCTCTCTCTCCTCGCTCTCTGCGTTCGGACAACAATGGCTATGGCCTCCAGCGGTAAAGGTGACAACAAGCGGCTCCAACCCCTTTGGATCGGCATAGCCATCGGCGACATCCATTTGGAAAAAATTCCCTACGACTTCGCGATCACTATGTCTGCGGGAGGCAAGAAATGCTGTAGAATAAAAAAAAAACCTCGTCCACGAAGTGCTTGCAATGGATTTTTTGTGGCGCCTCCTCCGACCTCTGTTGCCTCCTCGCCATAGCCATATTTGTGGGCGCCATAGCTAGAGATGCGGCCATACAGGAGTTGAAGCGGAGCTACATGAAAACCCTAAAGGTAGGGTTAGGGTTTGGTTGACGACATACTTACCCAATAACATTATAATATAGGATAAGCTAGGACCTGAGCAAAGCATGCAGATACCTCGTAGCCATTAATGGATTCTACATGAATTTCATAGTACCTTAGACTGAAAATAAATAAATATAACTTACTCTAGTGAATTATAAATAAAGCATCATGATTAAACCTGAGTTGTAAGTTCGATGCTACCACTCTTCCCATCTTCATCATTCTGCTTGGAGCTAGTAGATCCAAGGACTTCATGTATTGGAGTGTCTAACCCCTTGTTGATTTTTGCAGCAAGTGCATTTTGTTGTGCAAACCTCTTCCTCGTTGCCATATTGATGTCTTTCTTTCTTACGGCACATGTGACTGCTCACATCAAACCCAACCGGTAGCAAAACATCTTTGTTGAATGTGCGATTACAGCCAGCCCAAAGGGCTGTAGAACCCTAGACTTACCGCATGTTCTTATAAGAGCTCTATCGGCAAAGGCATGGCGAGCTTTTCTCACGGCGGATACCTAGTATTCAAGCTCACCCTGTATATATTCTCATATGTAAATTAGGTCGCGATTTGAGCCACACTATTTTAGCTAAGGCACCAAAATATTTTTTTCAATACAATTAGAAAGTCACAATATAGAAAAGCCTCTCAAACATAAAGGGACTTACCTTCTTGGTTTCATATTTTCTTTTTATCTATGCATTGCCGTCGGGCTCAAATTTGCCCGGCTTTCATGCTGTTTTTGGCATTTTGCACTGTCAAAACAAGCAAAAATAAAATGTGTATTACAAATGAAAGGTAGCCAATGACCAAATGCACATCATCTGGAGGAAGGGCCATCAAAATACATACTTGTCATTTGAAAGGCTAGAAATTTGAATTGTCCTGTCATGTTTTTTATTTTCTTATACTATCTATCTATCTGTCTATCTTTTTGTAAATAAAATGATATAATATACTAGTAATGGTACCCAGCCTTGCTGGGCATAAATTAGGAACCTTTAATTTCTTTCTTTTTTTATTCTCCCTTTTTTTTTCTAACCCCGTTCTCCCTCCCTTTGCCTTCCCTTTCCCCTTTCCCTTTTTTTCTTTCTCTTTTTCTTATCAGCTTTTTCCCTTCCTTTTTATCTTTCCCCGCTCTTCCCATTTTTCCACTATTCTCTTTCCCTTTCCTTTTCCCCTTCCTCTTCCTTTTCCTTTTCCTTTTCTCTTTCCCGTTTCTCATGCATTTTTTTCGTTCTCTTTTGCTTACCTTTTCATGTGCCCTTTTCTTCCTTTCCCCACCCTCTTCCTCTTGATCGCGTGCCCTTTTCCCCATCTCTTTTCCCATTTCTCTCTCCTCTTTTCCTCATGCTCTTTTTGCTTTCCCTTCTCCTTTTTCCGCTTCCCTTTTCTATTCAACTTTCCATTCCCTTTTCATACTTTCCCCACCCTTTTGCTTTGCGATGTTCCCTTTTTCCCTTTCCTTTCTCTTTCCCCTTCCTTTACATTTTCCCTTTCCCGTTCCCTTTCGCTTTTCATATGCCTCTTTCCATTCCCTTTTCTCAACCTTTTTTATGTACCCTTTTTCCTTCTTTCCCCATCTTCTTCCCCCTTTTCCCCTTTCCACTTTCTCCTTTCTTGTTTCTTTTTTCTTTTCCCTTTCCCATACTCTTTTTCCCTTTCTTTCTTCTATTTCCTCACCCTTTCCCTCTTCCCTTTTTTCTCGTGCCCTTTTCTCCTTCCTCTTTTCCTATTCCTTGCTCCCTACCCTTTGTCTATTCTAATTCCCCCCCACCTTTTTCCTCATTTTTCCATCCTTTCCCTCTTCCTTTTTCTCGATGCTCTTTTTGCTTTCCTTTTTCTCTTTCTTCACCCTTTCTCTTTTCCCCTTTTTTCACGCCCTTTCATTTTTTCTCTTTTTCTCGTTCCCTTTTCCCAAGTTCTCTTTTTCCCTTTTCCCCCTCTCTTTTCCTTTTTACTTTTCTTTTTCCCATAGACTTTGCAACATTTTCTTATTTTCCCTTACCTTTTTCTCCTTTTCTCACCTTTACTTCTTACCCTTTTCGCGGTGCTCTTTTTCCGTTCCCTTTCCCCCTCGCCTATTCTATTCCTTTTTCTATTTTCTTTTATCTTTCCATTTTCCTTTTCTCCTTCTCTTTCCTTTTTCTTCTTACCTTTCCTTTATTCCTTTTCCTTTTTCCCTTTTCCCTTTTCCCTTTTCCCTTTTCCCTTTCATCGTTTTTCCTTTTCCCTTCTCCTCTTCCTTTTCCCTTTTCCCTTTCATCGTTTTTCCTTTTCCCTTCCCCTCTTCCTTTTCCCTTTCATCGTTTTTCCTTTTCCCTTCCCCTCTTCCTTTTCCCTTTTCCCTTTTCCCTTTTCCCTTTTCCCTTTCATCGTTTTTTTCCTTTTCCTTTTTCCTTTTCCCTTTTCCTTTTTCCCTTTCATCGTTTTCCTTTTCCCTTCCCCTTTTCCTTTTCCCTTTTCCCTTTTCCCTTTCATCGTTTTTCCTTTTCCCTTCCCTTTTCCGTTCCCTTTTTCCTTTTCCCTTTCATCGTTTTCCTTTTCCCTTTTCCCTTTTCCGTTTTCCATTTTCCCTTTTCCGTTTTCCTTTTCCCTTTCATCTTTTTTTTCCTTTTCCTTCCCTTTTCCTTTTCCTTTTCCCTTTCATAGTTTTCCCTTTTTTTCCCTTTCATCGTTTTTTTCCTTTTCCCTTCCCTTTTTCATTTCCCTTTTCCCTTTTCCCTTTCATCGTTTTTCCTTTTCCCTTCCCCTTCCCCTTTTCCCTTTTCCCTTTTCCTTTTCCTTTTCCTTTTTCCTTTTCCCTTTCATATTGAAGCCATAGTCAAGATGAAATTTTAGTTGAAGACACGCACACATCATCTCCACCATTGGTCAATCAAATCCTCGACCGTCCGATTTAGGGTGCGGTCCATTACACAACATTATAATATAAGATAGGCCCATATACAAAAATATATGATCCATCCAAACAACCTTTAAGGTAATGAATTTAAAAACACTTCATGGGCATAGCAAATTAGACACCATTCGGCCATTGAAAAAAGGGAACACTAGCTTGCATCGGACAGGGAATTGCCAAGGAATCGGCCATGAATCGCTAGGAAATTGGTAGGGGATTGGCCATGAAATCGGCCAGGAAACCCTAACTTGCATCAATATAGACTCAAGAGCCCTTTTTAGCTTACTCCTCCACAAACAGCTACAGGAATCTTGGGCTCATACTACAGTCTATACTTGGGCTCTCTGATATGCTCCGCTGCACCGAGATTTTTCAAGCCACATAATATTTAATTCAGACCCACAGAATATTTATGGACAAACAACACATTTCTAAAACCTCTACTTCAACAAACCCATAGAATACTTAGATTTGGGGCTTTTTTGGGCTCATACTTGGGCTTATGCTTGGCAAACAACACCGCCATTCTTGGGCTTACACTTAGGCTCTCTGATTGTTCTGCATCAAGACTTTTGAAACCACCACTTCTACATACCTATCTCATCTATTCATTCATGGAGCATTTCCGTAGTTTTCAAATTTTTGTTAGAGTGGTGGCTTCTTTAAGCTAAAAAAAGGAAGGAAGGCCAATCAATGTAGATCTATGCTTTTTTTCTGCAAATTCTCTAATAGCATAGTTGCAAGCTCAGGCTCTCAAACGCAGCAGCAGCCTGGCATAGTTCTTGAGGAGACCACAGAAATTATAGAAGGTTATTGTAATGTACAGAAGAACATACCTATTGTTGATGTACATTTAAAACTTGGTTATAATATTACGAGTTTATAATAGACCTTATAAATTGTTCCTTTTTTTTACATAAAAAATAGTTTCTGTCATTTAGAATTTTTGTCTTGCATTTGAAAGGTTAAAATTGAAAGACTTTCTATCATGCGAAAGGCGTAAATTTTTTTTGCCTGTCATAAGAAAATTAGGGGTAGCCTTCAAATTTGAGCACTGATTGCCGTGCCATGCACATCGTCACATATAGCAAGGTTTTTACAAGCCCATTCCAAATGGCAACATTTTGCCATTAACACAAAAATATGCAATTGCTTGGTTATTGTTATTTTTCAACATCATTAGAATTTACCAAAGCACTTTCATGTTGGGACTTACCAAAGCACTTTCATCTTTTGTAGTGTACGCATCTCAAATCCGGTGCACCATAAAGCCAATTGCACTTTTAGTATTAACCAAATCTTATCATATAAAAGACATTTGTTACCATATAGAAATATATGCCCCATCATATTTTGGTCTAAGGACAACCACTATCTAGTTTGCCATGTGTTTATATTTGGCCATAAAGACCTTAAAGTATATGAGCACAATTTTATTTCTTCTTTCTTTTGCATTGCCTTTATTCATAGAGCAACAAAAACCATGTATCAATAATAATAAAAAAAAAAAGAATTTCGCGTACGCGAATTCTTCTGTATCGCTTACGCGGCAGTACAGAAGGTTTCGCGTACGCGAACAAAAAAAAAATAAAAATAAAAAAAATTTGCGTTCGCGTACGCGGTTTTCACTGTTTCGCGTACGTGAAAAAATTTTCGCGTACGCTTTCACGTTGTTTTCGTGTACGCGAAAATCTTCCGACGCCGGAATTTTTTTTTTGCCGTATTTTTTACGTTTTATACGGCAAACATGTGCCGTATCATATAATTCATACGTATTCTGTATAAAACGTACAGCATATTGAACCTATCCCTGTTTATTTAGCATGTGCAATTTCATTCTCAATTGCTCTATTCATGATGACAACGGATACCCTCTCATACTTCTCAAACTTGGTCAGTTCCATTTCATCCAATTTTATGCAAACTTCAATCTCACCATTAGTTTCTGCAACTGTTAAGTCATAGTATTTGACAAGGAATTGTAAGAGACTAACCAGGTCAACCCAAAGATTATTGCCTTCATTCATTCCAACTATATCACAACAATCCTTGCCATTCTTATCATTTATGGCTATGGCAGGACCAGCACATTCAACGTGGTGCATCTCTCCTAATATGGCATACACCATCTTTGTCCTAGTAACCTGTGTATTCTCAACGATTTGTGGACGTGGAGCGAACACGTTTTTTGTGCCCATTCTTTTCAACGCTTCGTGGAATGGCTTGAATAGAGAACGGTAACCAAGCCTACTAATGCCTACATCATCACAAACAGTCTGTACATCTGTCGCTTCTAGCTTCTTGTAGATCTCTCCTAGTACCATTTCCAATACCATCTTCTTGAGAGAAGAGTTGTAGGGCTGACAAATCATGTCCACTATCTCCCTGTTTGTCGCTAGGTTCTTCAGTACGTAACCAAGATTGCTTCTAGTTTTCCTAGCTCTTAATTGGCCTTTGCTAGTGTTGTAAACGGACCTTGTGGCCGTGACCCTGCGTCTGAATGCACATGATCCAAACTTCAGTTCCTCTATCGGTCGAAAGTGCTTCTTCCTTTCTCGCAAGCCAAGGGGTGTTTTCTTCAAATTCTTTAACCTACATTGAAGCCCAAAGTTTGCTCTTTCGAGCTCTTGGATCTTTTCTTGCAGCTGCCCTATCACCAATTTAGACTTGTCCACTTCGTATCTCAAAGAAGTTTCTCTCCCCAAGCCGTCATTCCTTTCCTTCATTACAGTGGAGTAATGAAGCGGGAGAAAAAAGTGCTGCTGGTTTAAGTTATAATTCTCTTGTGACAATCGGAAGCAGTTCTTATTTTTTAGACCTCCTTTTTTGCGATTGAAGACTGGAGCATATTCGTGAGTCAGTTGGATCCTTATCCACACATCATTTGGAGCTTCCATCTTTGCGTGGATCGCGTTGTGAAATGAAGGTGTACAATTTGTATGCCCAAGTACAATTAAGCCGTGTGGCCGAACGTCCGGTACTAACCTCGTTTTTTGAAATTTGCAGCGTGCATATGGAAATCGAAAAGTCCATTCTCCTACAATCCATGCTTTTATACATTAAGCAAATTCAAAATTCGAATTGTAGGGGGCGGGAAGCTTTGTATTTGGATGAAGTAAAGATCGGTTCACGAACTTTTAAGGCGCAATCATGGTAGCCTCGAAATGAAAGTCGATACAAACCTTCAACCTACACATTCAAATTTTGAAATGTAGACCGGGGAAGCTTGTATGGCCATGGCCTCTAAATGAAAATAAGCGCCAAGACAAGAATGCCAGGACGCCGCATGCATGCTTGGTATCGACAAACCAAGAGACAACATCATGAGTTGCGGTATGCTATAATGCAAGTGGTTTTTTAGAAGCGCCACGTGTTGCATCGCATCTCATTCGACAAAAAGCGTAATTAAATACATATGGGCCATGAATGTGCGATCCCCTTATGCAGGAGAATATTCCAAGCAAATCTGTAATTATGAGAGTTTGGTATCCTAGGTGGCATGGGAAAAAGGAGCGGAAATATGACGTGGAATGGCTGATAGGAGGCCATTTTGAGACCCCAAATCCACCCTAATGGTCACTGTGAGATAGTCATATGGTTCTAAACATGATGCTATACCCCTAAACGTGAAAAATACTTAAACAAAAAGGCATCTTTTTGACACCATTAGAACTTTTTACAACAATACTTTTTGCTTTTGCTCCCGAAAGTAATAGCTTTAAAGAAACCAAATAAAAAAAAGTGTCGAATGATGTAGCGTAGCAAAAAGAAGCCCCCTTTTTTTTTCCGACTTTGACTTTTTTTAATTTGTTTTTTTAGACCTTTTGCCTAGCTTTAAAAACGGCTTAGAACGACTTATAGAAAAAGCAAAGAGAGAGAAGACCTTAGCATATCGTTTCCACATAATTTGTGATGAACGGACAAAAAAGGAAGGCTTGTAGATAGGTACAGGAAGAAGCGTGTCGCAGAGAGACAGCTCTTGCTAATCATTTACAACATAGCCTCTAAGTAATATTTCAAAAATTACTTCAGACATATTCAGGCACTTCACTTATAGGTTTCCAACATTTGCAAAGTCGGAACATTGCCCAGCAACGCTGGGCACCGTTTCTAGTTTATATTTAAGTTGAAGCCTTGGAGGCAAAATGTACCGAGTTTTATTATCAATTGCAATAGTTCAAGTTCTTCTCATCGTATTGTTTAGTGCTCTTGCGTCTATTTCATGCCATAATCTTCACAATTGTGACGTGCCCATACATAATTTTCCAACATAGTGTGATATAGTTTGATACCGTATACTTTTGTTTCAAGAGATATTGCAGCCGGAAAACTGCTTGGCCGACCTTAAAAATTGCCACATGCATTCAAGATAGAGCTCCGATAACGAGTGGTTGCATGATGAGCCTTGTTGTTTGTATAAAATAATGTATAGAAATGGAAAAAAACATCGTCACCATGTTACTTATAGTACAGTACTGTGCAAAACCAGCTAAAGAATGAAAAGGTACCTAATGCAAGTGAATGAAAAATCGACAAAAACCTTTGCTTGGATGAGCTGAGAAGTGCCACGTCTATTATTTAAGATATAGACGAACTAAGATCTTGCAAAACTAAGAGAAAGGGAAATATCACCAGCGATGTAAGAAGAATAGGAAAAAACAAAACTGTTGTTTTTGTGGGTTCTGTTGGACAGGATCAACATGTGCAAAGCCAGGCTAGGGAACAAAAATGGCGGGGGCTTCGTAGCTGATGCGCTGTTGTTTTTTGGTAGCGCAGATACTGTGCAAAACCGGGCGAACGTATTCTATAAGAAGAGGGAAAACTTGTCTGTGAAAATCGCCGAGTAAGTGTGTGTTCGATAAGAAGAATCGCCTTTGTGTGTGAGAATGTCTGCTGTGGATCAAGGTCTGATAGATGGGTTCGAGAAGGGGATTTCAGTTTTGCTGGAATTGATTCCGGTAGTGGGAGGTTTTGTGCAGGATATTTTCGGGCAGATATGGGGTCTGGCA
Source organism: Isoetes taiwanensis (assembly GCA_021234155.1). NCBI lineage: Eukaryota > Viridiplantae > Streptophyta > Lycopodiopsida > Isoetales > Isoetaceae > Isoetes > Isoetes taiwanensis. Next base: position 61,358 of record JAJEKV010000439.1, read on the forward strand.
TTCCTCAACAGGATGCTGGATCAGAGGAAGGAAGCCATGGATTCGCTCTTTGAATCCGTGGGCAAAATGATAAACCAAGCCCTCGCTGCAGTCATAGCCGACCAGGCCCGAGCCTACAACCTCATCATCGCTCAAACCGGCCAGGACTATACCCTCTCCGTACGCAGCTTCCGTGATAACCCTACCCTTTGCTCCAACAAGGTGGTCGTACGGTTCGAGACCCTCAAGGCCACCCTTGTCCACGTCCTCAACCTCTTTTCCCAGCCTAGCTATATGCGCCACACCGTCCTCTCGTACGGATCCAGCCTCGCCCTCTACGTCTCCCTCCTCTCCGAGATGATCCTCAGTGGCAAGGACTGTGGCTACAGTGACTCTGAGATCTCCGACTTCCACGACGATATCAACCAGCGCCTCGACGGTGCCTTTAAGGTCATGTATGACGCCATCTGTCAGCTTGTCGACGCAGGTGGCGAGTTTGCTTACCCCAATATGGGCGGCACTGTCATGAACCTTGGCCAGATGGTTGCTGGAGTCATGAACTTCTATACTGTCTTGCATGGTGGTATGCCTTGCATCAAAGCTAGGGTCGAGTATGATATTGATATGGTGAATAAGAAGGCCCATCACCAACTTCAGTTTCGTCCCAAAGCTGGGGCCACAAAGACCTACTATAGTATGCCCCAGGTGTTTATGCCTGGCAATGCTTGTCTCCATGTTTACACAGATCTTGGTTCTGAGCTCGAGCTGGCCAGGTTTTCGAGTGAAGAGGCCATGCAGGTGAGGTTTCGGGTATATTATCTTGTTGATAATAATGATTATGATTCTCGTGATGTGGATGTGATTGTTAGTAGCTATAACAATCCCAATGTGGCAACCTTCAACCTTATCCAAATAGTGATCTTTGCTATACTTTCTACACCATGGGTGAAATCAGATTACTCTAATCTCGAGGGGGCATGGACTACTCCTAATGACAAGTTTAGCAAGGACATGAGAATGTACTATGATGAATATGGTACATTTTAAGTGGAAGATATGCGTGCATACACCATCAAAACAAAAGCTCATAGTGATGTAGTGAAAAACTACTATATCATTGGTTTCGAAGTTGTTCCAGTAGTGTAGTGGTTTTATATAAAGTTCGTCTAATAATCGACCAAGGTACCATGAATAAAGTCCGTTGAATAATTGGTCCACTTGTTTGAAGTGGAACGAGCGTTGAAGTGTTAGCGTTGAAGTTGTTCCAGTAAGTGCATTGGTTCTTAAGTAAAGTCATCTAATAATTGGCCATGCTATCATGAATGACATTCGTCAGATAATTGGTCTGTTACTATGAATATACACTGCCTTTTATCTTCTGTCAATTATATTGTATCTTCAATTATTTTATTCCGTAGCATATGGATTTGATTTCTATCTATTATTTATATGATAATGATTAGAATGAGAAATTTATCGCGGTGGCCTTGACATTTCTCTTTCCCGACCCCAGTCCTCTGTTGACTCATTTCCTAACTAGAATTTTGTCTAGCATCGAGTGTGTATCAATTTGAGAGCACACAAGATTTGGACTTGCACCATTGCCTTGTGTTCCTGCGCTCGCATGTTTGAAGAGTGCTATTGAACTAGGCTTCCCATTTGTAGATACATCTTTCTACCTAGATTAAAACTTACAATACATGTACAAAATTAACACCATAAAGTACATTCTCTCAAACCTTATAGTATTTTATAAATCTCAATATACAGTATACAAAAACTTGTACAGGCATACCCCACAAACGAGGATCACTGTGTACAGTCCAGATCCAAGAATAAAGGGCAAATATGCACATCAGACAGCTCTCGGTGCCAAGAGTAACCCCCCGTGTGATATGCACCCACATCAAAAGGGGTTTCAGGGGGGTTTTAATTTAAAAGTGTTGGACATTATGATTTGTGTTAATTAGTTAACTATTCTATTCTATTCTATTATTGGGGGTTCTTATATTGAAAAACAATTAAGGCTCTTCGGGCCCTAATAAAAGCAAACATAGGTGGCCAACTACATCTACCCGATGTTAATTCTCTTAGTAGTATTATGTGTCCACACTTGGTCGCATATGTTGTCCAAAACATTAAGTATTTAACCTTTGTTCAATAATAGAAAGAAACAAAGACTATAGTCAATTCTCTACATGGATACAAAACCATTAAACATTGTTCCGAAGGATACATTAAAACATCATCTATGGACATGGAAATGACGAGTAATATAAAAAAAATGACAATGGTCACAAACCATTGAACAGATATATAAGTAAGAGGAAAATATGTCAAATGCAACACTGTAATATAAAGCCAAACTGTAATGTCGAAATGGAGCCAAAATGGCTCACTAAACTGTTGAACTGCTTTATTCTATCTCTTAAAAATATCATGTGCTTCTAAATAAGAATAATTTGGACGAGTATAACTGGAGACTGAACCACTGGGACCATAGATGCTATGCCCTCCCACACATAAGACAAGGACTTAGCTGCTTCCCCATATCTACACTTACTGGATATGTAGCACAATTGACCTAAACTGGAGTTGAAAAGCATAATGCAAAACCCTCAAATTATTTGGTACAAAGAACCAAACATGTGCTGCATACCAGGTAGAATCAAGATCTTTTCCTTTGCAATTATGTGGCTTTCCAAGACCTGCTTGATTCTCTATACAATTAAAATGATTCTATGGTTTCTGTCAAACTGTGAAATTCCCCCTTTGAACAGATTTGTTCAAGCAGACGTGGTTGCACACCTCTAGCTTCATCTTCACACCTCTGGCTTTTGCAATTGAATGAGCTAAAAGCAAAGATGTAAACTAGACAACATTAGTGTAACGACAAAATATCAAGGTATGACAGGTTTGGATATTGAATTAGAGACAACTACAAAATTTGGAAACTGGTCTTGTAATCTGCAACAAAGACAAATGTTCAATTTTTAATAAGATAAAGAGGGTTATCTTACAGTGTCTCTTATGCTTGGCTTTACTGGCCTTTGCACTGGCGCTGGGCGTACAGATGAAGGGTGGCATTGTTGGCTGCTTGCCGAGCGCGGACACAGGCGCTGGGAGGTGCGATGAAGGGTGGCGTCGTTACGACGAGCATGCTGGCGCATGGCGCTGAGAGCATGCTTGAGAGCTTGAGGAGGCACCTCCTCTGAGCGACTTCCCTGATTTTCCTTGGGCGCCGCCTTCCCTGAGCTCGGGTGTTTTGGCGCTCGGATCTATTGCATGCGATTCAGATTCAGCTTCAGCCTTATGGATGCATGTGGCGGGGCATGTAGATGCATGTGGATCAGCGTGAAGATGGAGATTTAGCACATGCATGCGTCCGTGCCAGTACTTAGAATCAGCTGTGAAGAGGTTACGGTTTGGGGGCGTTTGGTGAAGGTCTGTTTTTGGGAGGTATGCTTGTTGTTTTTTGCAACAGCATGGATTTTTGGATTTGTGAGCAGCCATAATCATCACAGTAGCGGTTTTTCCGTGTGGTTTTAATTCGGGCCATGGTGATTGTGCTTTTGCTCACGTTGTGCTTTTGCTTAAGGGCTTTGGCCCATGTTCTTGTTTGGACTTCGGTCCAGGACTTCGGTCCCCCATGTACTTGGTCCCATAAGCCCGGATGGGCTTCCGTGGACGTTAAAATGATTATCTTATCTTTACTTACCTGCAGTCACGTGATGCAACATGAGATATAGGCATCCCTGGTACCAGCAAGAAACGTCCTTGCAGTAGCAATCTAAAGCAGGCAACTGAGCTTCTAACTTAGTAATGCTTGTCTGAACCATCTTCATGCACAAAAGAAATCCCACATCATTGTTTTTGGCTTGTACCATTAACACACAACTACCATTAACATTATCAACACACATCATTGCATTTGAAACATTTAAATTAAAATCCCCCTTAAACCCCCTTTGGTTTGGGTGCATATTCACACGGGGGGTTACTTCGGGCTAAGGTTTGAGAGAATGTACTTTATGGTGTTAATTTTATACATGTATTATAAATTTTTTGAGGCTCTCGCTGCCCTACGTAACCTCCCGTGTGAATACGCACCCAAACCAAAGGGAATTTAAGGGGGATTTTAATTTAAATGTGTCAAATGCAATGGTGTGTGTTGATAATGTTAATGGTAGTTGTGTGTTAATGGTTTGTGTTAACTAAAAAAAATTTTGGCCCCTTCGGGGCCTTAAGGATGGTGTAGGGGTGCATGTAATATTGTGCATGGAGTTTCCTTAGTGCATGTAATATTGTGCATATAATATCTGTGCATGGAGATTCCTTAGTGCATATGAATCATAACAGAAAATGGTAGTAGAGCTAAAAACAAGCCATTACATTCGAAGTCCTAATATTAAGTGTGACATAATACCATGATAGATAATAGACAAATGGTAACACATTTAAAAAACAGAAAACATTAGTTCAAGACCAAATCTGAAAAGAACAAGTGCAACAACAAAACTAAGAATTTAGAAACATGCTAACAATGACAAGACGACCATCATGGAAATTTACGTTTTACGTAAATTTTTTGCCTATAAAATGAACCACGGGGAAGTCAAATCACAATAAGCGATACCTACCTTCTTCAAGCTACATATTCCATATACTGGATACAATTGGTTACCCAAGACAATATGTATTAAGGATGGATACAATTGGTTACCCAAGACAATATGTACTAAGGATACCCCTTGGAAAACAAAGCATCTTCATGGCTTTGATGGCTTTGCACATAAGCTTGTATTTCCTACAAGAAATGCTTCAGTCTCTTCCTGGCATAAATATAGTTATTCACTTCTCGAGAGGCGGCGGTTGTAGAAGCCGACCTTCTAAACATTATTGCAAACTTCTCTTTGCAAGAGAACTTATCAAAAGGCGGTCTCAAATGTGTTCAACTTGGTGGTGGTGTCCTATTTGCCATTTCGGCCCTTTGTGCCTGACTTAATATTGCCATTAGGCCCATTTGCTCTCTATCAAGCTTCCTAAAAGCGGGATGCATTCTGATCCCAATGACACATCTCGTAATGCACATTTGAGAAAGGCTGTTGATTGACACATACGAACCCGTGATAATAACATGGCTAACAAATCTAAGGGCTCACTAAGCTGGACATTATAATCAGTCTCTACACACCCCCAACCCCCACAGAACAAAAAAGCGCCAATTCTTTTGTATCAAACTCTTTCATATCAAATGTTCCAGAACATGGGCTGCTCAAGCAATAGGGACTTCAAGAAGCATAGGTACTCCATATTTTAGCAGAACCAGAGAACGTAAAAGCTTTGCATATGTTATGGCTGGTGCCTCTAATGTGTAAGAGCAATTGCAATGGTGGTATTCACGTGTGATTGTGAGTGAATATTCGCGTGTATGTCCCATGTTAAAAAAAACGGCTAGAATTCGTTTTAAGAGTGAAAGTCAATTTTGACAAAGTGCAAGAGTTCCAATGAGAATTAAATAGGTATGAACCTCGCAAGACAAGAAGCAACGCGAACACATGGATTCGCACACGTGACGAATGCAAGATAATTGCTTTGAACATCCCAAAACTTTATAAGTTACTAGTTACGGTGCCCAGCGTTGCTGGACATCATACGGGGACCTGTAAATGTTGGGGGCCTGTAAACATCGATCCACATTCCATTTATAATAGTCCGAGAGGGGGCATTGTATGTATATCTCTTGTTCATACCAATTGATTTTGTCACGATGTCTATGAGAGGGGGCATTGTATGTATATCTCTTGTTCATACCAATTGATTTTGTCACGATGTCTATAAAGGATGTCTTAAGATTTTTTTTCATTTGTGATGCTACTTATATAAAATGTCTTAGCAATTGAATATCTTTGTGTTGTGTACAATTGAGTGGTATATGATCCTTCTTTACATCCCAATTGTTGGATTGAATGAGATGGGATTGAAAGCTAAATTTGTCCATTTAAGCCATTAAATTTGCCTTTGCTTGTGTATTTGCTTTTGCTTTCTTATTGCAATTTCGTAAGCAACAATAAATAGAAAAAGAATAACATTTAATTGCCTCTAGCACAGCCCCAAAAACAAAAGCTCCATAATTATCTCTTTTTGAACTTCTTGCTTTGTGCTCAAACTATGTGTTGCTTATGTTGGAATAGAACTGGTCCTCAATGTACACATCTACTTACATGGCAGACCTGAACTTAATCTCTAGCTGGAACATATTCTTAACCTTTACCTTTCTGCTTTTTGTGGCAAATCCTGTAGGGTACTACTTGATTATTTTGAGAGAGATAACAAAGCCAGTTCTCCATAATTTTTCAATATCAACTTATGCATCTTTTAAAAGCATCTTATGTATCGTTAAGGGAATTTGTTTGAAAAGAATAGAATTGGCCTTGGACCATTTACTCGAAGTGCCTTGTTTCCTTAACTCTGGTAAAAAGTGGAAGGAAAGGTTAAAAGTAAAAGAAGAAACGGTTCTCAAATGCAAACTTGAACTTGATTCTCTAGCTGGAACAACTTTTCATTTACAAATCCTGCAAGGTACTACTTAAATTATTTTAAGAGAGCTAGCAAAGCCAGCCCTCCATAATTCTACAATATGAATGTATGCATCTTTTAAAAGCTTCAGTTCCTTTGCAGCTTTAAGGGTAAGCCTTTGCAAAGAAAGATGAAAAAGACATGTGGTCACTGCCATGCAACAAATTTTTAAAAACCTGAAACACCATAAGACATCCTGAAGAATTACATCACGTAGTGATGTATGAATTTGTCACCTAAATATTTCGAGGATAGGAAATCATCATTGCTCTAAGACAACATAAGTTTCTAAAAAATTATATCACGGAAGAATGGAATGGCAAACCTCGGGATCAAGTGTTCGGAAGCATATGCTTCATTTTGGCCACGTTTTTTGGTAACTTTTTCCATGGAAATTGGCTTCCTCTCAAAATTCATGTCTTTAAATTTACGTATTCTGTAGCGGTTTGTGAGAAACAAAGACACCGAAATGGCTAGTCGGATATTATGAGAGGCCAATCGGGGAATGTCAAAGCTTACATGAAATTTTTTCTTTATCGGGGCAAAAATGGTGGATGTAGAAGAGATCACAGACAAATCTGATTTTTTCTAGTTGTATCACAATTCGGTAGCTATAGTGGGCTTGCATCCAATATTTTTAGTTGAAGCATTAACTACCCCTGCAAGAGAATAAGAGGAATTTTGTGATGGACAAATTTGCATTGACCATTAGAGCGATTTCATATGATCCACAAAATATCGAGGGTTTTAAGCGACCTTTAAACTGCCCAATCATCTCCCCATTTATCATCAAGACACCATCCGTCCAAAGATATTAAAATCACCATCGGACTTAAGCCTAGAGAATCGAACTTGGAATTGTATGCTATAGGTACCTGAAATGATTTCTTACAGGTTGCATAGCCATTGTAGAAAATTTTACCACACGTGGTTGTGTTATTTGTAGGTTATGACAATCCCAGTGTCTCCACATTGTTCGAGTTGTGATGTGTCTATTGAATAGTAGACTGCTCTTGAAGGCTCAACAATTGCAAGAGTAATTATTTGAGGGGCCTAAATTAGTTGTAGTGAGCTGCATTCCTTTGGTGAGGATCTTGCCGGACAAAAAAAGTATCATTTGGGTGGTTGTAACTCGCCAAGTTTTATGGTGTTTGGAAATACCATAGAATGTCAAAAAATTACTCGTCACGCGAAGCTATCAAAGTTATTTCCACTTACCGGACTCTGCCGTGGCCTATTGTTGCATCAAACATCGCATTAAAGCAGACATCGGTATGAAAGCTCTTGAATGAGAAAATGCTCGCTCGGTCATTTCGGCGGTTTTGGCACGAGCAAAATTCGCCCGCGATTCGCCCTTGTCGATTTTGGCATCCAGGTTTTCCAACAACGATATTTACGACCATTAGGGGCAAAACCTTAGAATTTGTATCGGTGTCATGCCGTCTTGCATCATGATAAAGCCATCCACATTATAAGCTATGATATGAACATAGTACATCACGAAGAAATTCGAATACATGCAAGCACCTTTGAATTTTCGCTTTGAGCTCAAAGCGGCTTTTATCACTTCACTTGAAGCTGCAGTTATATAAGCCATATTGGCAAGAGAAGAACTCATAAGCGAGAACCAAGAGCGGGGAGGACTTTTCGTGTAGATTGCCGAGAAACGAGAGAAAAGGCGAGAACATTTTGGGCGGAAACAAAGCGAACCTAAGGAGAAAGCTCGAAGTATCCATACCCAAGTTCAAAGCGCAATGTATTCGGGTTTACGTTCTTCTCTTCCCTTCGATTCAAATAAGCTTTATAGATCCCTAAGGCATGAGGAAGAGCATAGCAAAATTCTAACTTCGTCAATTTCGATCACCAACGAAATAAACCCTAAGCGTGAGAGAAAGGGCCATAGCCAACACGACCCTTTTTTTTTTTTTTCTTAAAACAATCGACCGTCGGATGGGCTGAAATAAATGTGGGACGTCCGATCTAGGGCGTGATCCACGACACCTTTGGATAACAAGCAACCACCCTTTTTTTTTTTTCTTAAAGCAATCTGACCGTCGGATGGGCGAAATAAATGTGGGACGTCCGATCTAGGGCGTGATCCACGACACACTGGATAACATTATAATATAGATATTGCCATCTTTACAAGATTATCAGGTTTGATGTCCCTTAGATATGTATGCTATTTCAAGACTTGGTTGAACAAGAGCATGAAAATGTTGTTACTGCTGAGGAGGCTATTCTTGATGGAAAGTTTAAACATTTAGCTGCAAGAAAACTTACTGCATTTGAGCAGAAGCGGGCAAGACAATGACTCATTAGTTGTTGGAACAGGGCAAATTATGACAGAGGAAGCTTACATAAGGCGATGGAAGCTGAAGAAAAAGAAAAGGAACGGAGGAAAGAAGAAGCTAAGTTTGCAAAGGAGCAAAAGATAGAAGAGAATAAAAGAAAGCTTGAAGCAAAGAAGGTTGACATTACAAGGAAAGAAGAAATACGAGCAATAGATAGATAGTAGTTTTAACGTCACGCAATGAAAGCCTATGAAAGAGAGGTTAGGCAGCTAGAAATTGAAGAACAAAAGGAAAAAAAAAAAAACCTTCTAAATCTGTTATCCAGACTTTTTACCTCTTTAGACCTTTTCAAGGAACTAATTTGGTACAATAAGCAGCCCTAAGAATAGTCAGGTGTCCTATTCTTAGGCCAAGACTATGTCCCCATTTTTATCTATTTACAATATTTTGACAAGTAGACCATAAAGTAAATGCTTCACCTCTACATTCCCATAATCATTCTCTATACAACAATAAACACATAATAAGCTAATTCCTAACGGAGATTTAATGGTCAACCCCATCATCCTTTAATAGCAGACTTGTATTAATTTTAGAAACCTTTCTAACTTCACATAAATGATCAATACTTATGCAATTCATCAAGTTATTCAAACTATACTTGCCAATGCAACACTGTTTTACAAAGCAATCCAGAACTTACTATAACTTTATGAAAATGTTTCATGATTTAAGTTCCTGTATTTAATCAGCAAGATTAAACAATAAATATGAACCAAAACCAATCAACTTGTCCTGTTGTTGTCATTCTCAGTTGGTCATTATAAATCCATGTTCCTTATCAAGCTTCCATAATGAGAACACAGCAGGGAGTAAAAGATCCTGTTACCTGCACCACATGAACAAAAACAAGCATTAGATGGTTGCCTTGCACCGGGTAGCAGGTGTCATAAGATCTTTTAAGCTTATCGCCCCTCACCCTGCTTGTAATCTAACAAACAAGATTAAGGTACATTTCTCTACTCAATCTAATTTTCCTTTAGACCAATGGCAAGTGGAAGCAATATTGCCAAGTACGGTCAGCAAACAGAAAATCAGACTGAATTTACAATGGCAATTGCAGATCAAAACAATCTAAGGCAGTATTAGAACCATATGTCTGCAGTAAAAAGCCAAAATCTACAGCCCCTATTAATAATTGGTTCCATTCAACTGCATAACAAACATTATACTTATAACTGAAATTGAATCCAGCCTACATCACATTAGCCCGATCCACCTGTTACATCTCTTCTATAATCAATTGCATTAAGTAGAGTTATGGACATAGTACTATTAGCTATAGATTCTTGTTTTCCACCACTGCATCCTGATCATAGTTCCTGAAGTTATCTCTTGTTCTTTATAAAGCCAATCAGCCATCTAACTATAATCCATTATGGTTTTCTTTTCTCTATTTCATTATGGTCCAATAAAGCTAAAACAGTGATACATCTAATTAACCATTAAATAACTAGATCTGCTCATATTGTTTCAATTTTACCCTGTTTATTCTTTTATTCCCTTATGTATCAGCCATATTCACTTATTCTGATACGCTTTAAGGGAAAAGCTTAAAGACGTAACTACTTTGATCCACAATTATATAGACAAGATAAGAAGAAGGCAGTCTTTGATAAGAACAATCAACTTAGTTTCCACAACCAATCATCTTGGTTTCCACAACCAATGGATTTGGGCATCCAGTTCACCACCCAACCGGATCCAGAACAAGAACTAAGGCAATTTCCAAGGGAACAGTGAAAGGAATTGAGTAGCAGCCTATTATCCCTTCAGCTTGCTATCAATCCGATCTTACAATTGCAATGGGTTCAGATAGGCTCAACACAACCACCAAAGAATAGAGCTGGACTAAAACCTGGGCTTATTTGTAAAGCCTGCATCCACTGCAGATCCTGAAGCCCCCCGCCCCTTGCCAGATCCTCGTCTCAACTGAGAGAAGCAGGTCAGATTTGGAATGAAGCAACCAACATCCAAGTTATTGCTGCCGGAACCAAGAGCAGCCACGATCAGAATGCCGGATTTTGTCTGCAGCAACCGAAATTGCAAATCTGAAGCTCTGCTATCCTCTTAAACTGGCCGATATCTCCAGTTATAGCCCAATCGGGCCTTTTTGCCAGAAAAAGGTGCTGCCATGCTATTTCGGCATCTCGATCCATACCTTTTTTGTTGGAGAAGAAAGTACGGCTTCTCTATTTCGAGCCACCCCTTTTTGTTGCAAATTAGTTAGCCAAGACCTATTTTGACGTTTCCCTTGCTTCCACATAAGATATTCCCTTTTCTTTAGAAATATCTCCCTTATCCAATGGTTGCTTGAAATAATATCTTGCCCCATGTTCCTTGGTATCTTGCCCTTGTAACCATTGTTTCCCAAATGTCCCCATTGCCTTAGTTTTTTTCTTCTCTGGACCACTCCCCCTAGCATGCCCCCATATCATATTCTACTTAAAGTGAGCAAATGCAAAGAAAATTCCATCTCCTAATCTTAAAAAACCTGGATATCTCGCTTGTACTCCACTATTTTGTTGCCATGTAGTGGATCTGGTTCAATCTGTTGCATTGCATCCTCCTTGCTAAGTGCATCCATAGACCACATAAATTTGCTAGGATCTTCTTGTCTACCAGCAATCAGCTCTTCTTCCCTGTTAATATTTCTGCCAAACCCAGGGATTATTGTACTGCCATCCTCCTTATGATCAGCATCAGCCACTTCTTTCACCTTGCTGCTCTCATTACAAATTTTCAAGGCATCCTTCACAGATGTTTTGTGAAACTGAAAGAGCTTCTTGCAGCTAGCAGCCTGGCTTTTTTCCTCTGCAATCCTCTTCCTAGTGGCCAGTTTGAGATCTCCTTTCTTCCTCGTCATGTGTTCTTGCAAAAACACAAATAAGGAGAGGAGATATTGGAACGGCCTCTACCTATAAGTAATTGCCATCTTCTGCCACTGTCTTCTATACAATTGCGTAACATTCCTCAGGCTGAATTCTACATAAATAGCATGAAAACCCTAGGTTTACCGGCAGTACTTAATCTAAGCACACTAGGCAATACACCGGGCACGATTCCAGCATTTTCCATAACCTGCTTTTTAGAAAATAGAAATGTGTACCTTTAGATCACGTGCAGTTGCAGTTGCATGGCCAGATAACTACTCTTGCCTCATCTTTTCTCAAGGTCGTCTGTTGGAGAAGGTCTGTTAGAGATGGTCGGCCATTTTTAGGTTAACCGAGTTTCCTGTAAGGTAATTTCATTCATAATTCTTTATGCCATATTTTTCCACTATCACAAATGCATTTAAACGCCCCCATAGACTACATAACTTGGTTGATAATAAGTTTCCAAATTAACAAGTCCCACCCTTAAGTTATCTGGCCAATTCTTTCTTTTATAAATGACCCACGGTAGAACCACATAATGTCTACACACTATCATAATATTTTTTATTACTTAACCTCTAAGTTCATAGAAGTGGAACCACAGTATTTCCAATCAATTGAAAGCCTTACTTGGAATGTAGATGCCATCCTACTTTCTTCCTATTTGCAGAATCTACTCATATATTGGCTTTATTCTAATTTCTAGTCTTTACATATGAATAAAAAAAGCCTACCTCCTACCGTAGGTTCGGTGGGTGTATCATGGTTTTACTTCAGTCTGCAACCACATTTTTCTTCAATAATTTGTAACAACAAGGTTGGTAGGGCCCTGTTGCTACAGGCCCCACCGTCACCTATGTTATTATTCTCCATTTCCTGCCATATGTACCAAACACTTCAGTTTACTAACCATGTCCTTGATATTATATAGTAACCCAGGAAACTGCTCATTTTGTAGTACGCTTAGCACATTCCATACAATATCTCTTTTTCTAAACCCATTCGCACAGAAAGCTTCTATAAGCTCAGCTATATCTTCTGCAGCATTATTACTCTCTGCATGAGCATACACATATGGCATAACTTGTGAAATTACAACCTTAGATGCTTGCTTATACGGTCTACAACTTTCTGCCCAGATGAATCTGTTAACTTTGAAAGGAAGTTTTTTCCTTTTGTCAAATCTTGTCATTTTGAATAACCCTCTATCTTGGTCTGTTACTTCAATAGATATATTCAGGAAGTCACATTTGACCCCCTTCTTGCTCGGCTCATCTTGATTTGTAATGTATGTTGTCTCGTCTTTAATCCCTAGGTATTCCAGATTGTATATACAAATTTCAGCATGAGGAGACAAAAATTCAAGTACATTTCCACCATTGATGATATTCAGGTCATCAATGTATCGCACTGCATATTGGAATCTATAGATGTCATTGTATTTTCCTTTTGATGCAAGGTTTAGAATAAACTTAAGCTCGTACCAACCTAAATATAGGTTGCACCATGCCGGGCTACAAGCAAATCCCATGGGAATTCCTTTCTGTTGTATCCAAATATCTTTCCCCATTTGTACATAACAATATGATAACAGCCATTGATTCATGCGTTTAAATTCAGCCCTTGTAACATATGTCCAGCTCACCCATTCTTTATCTCTATGGTTTCTCGTCCATTTCACAATGATCTTATTGTGCTTTTCTTTAATTACCATGTCCAAAAGGTGTTCCTCATCCATCATATATTCCCATATCAAGTCACTGATCTCGTCCATGATTTCAATAATTCCTTCTGGTCCAAAGATAGGAATATTCTCATAACATTTCATAATGTCTGCTGCAAATACATTATGTATTTTGTATGGAAGATTTACTACAACATCATATATAGAATTAACCATCCAGCTGGCATTTATAGGTTTTTTAGCCCAGAGTCTATATCTGGCTGTTTGTCGATGACACATCAAAGAAGTCGTATTTAATTAAAGTGGGACTCATTCCATTCCCATTTTTTTTCGGAACCCTGTTAATTTACACAAAAAGAAGCACCCCGACCCGAAAACTGGCCATAATTGAAATTTTTGTCTATTAGTGTGCATCCAAGCTTTTCTTCCAATTTTCTTGGATAGCGTGTCGAGAACAAGAACAATGCAACGCAAACGTGCATTAGACCTATCAAGTTCTAATTGAAAAAGATTCTTAGTTGAACATTTTGGCTCTATTTTCTTAGGTGGGTAGACAATAGATCACAAATTCCAACAAAAATTATGCAAATCGTTTACTTAATCACCCAAAAATACTAGTTTTGAGATACCTTATATTTATAAGTGGGCTCATTACAATATATATTACAGTGGGTGAAGAGACCATAGTGGTCGTATGGGCACAATCATTACACCCTCTTCACACATGAACCACCTAGTGCAAAGGGCGCGTGGAGCTCTCTCCTAGTCACGGAGCAACTTACAGACGATAGAAATTTGTATGAGGAGTTCCTTTATGGGCCACGTGCTTGTATGTCCAACTGATGTCACCACCCTCTTTTCGGCACCTTTCTTTAATGAACTGATCTTTTGATTGCTCCCAAGCATGTACTATTTGGTCGAGATAAGGACTGCAAGAGACAAAATCAAATTAGTCAAGTGATGCTACATGCAAAAAAAATAAAATAAAACATAGTTCTTAGGGCCATTTTTGGAAAATACAGGCATGAGAAAGGCAGCTCAGAGGGAAAAACGCAGGTTTTAGGGGTCAGAAGGCCTTTCTCGACTCGCGAGTCGAGAAAGGCAGCTCAAAGCGAAAAATGCAAGTTTTAGGGAATCGAAGGCCTTTTTAGGCTCGCGAAGTCGAGAAAGGCGACTCAAAGCGAAAAACCACAGGTTTATGGGTCAGGAAGGCCTTTCTCGACTCATGAGTCGAGAAAGGCTAAAAACTCAAAGCGAAGCGGGTTTTATGGGTCGAAGGCCTTTCGACTCTGCGAGTCGAGAAAGGCGACTCAAAGCGAAAAACACGGGTTTTATGGATCGGGGAAGGCTCGAGAAGGCCCGATCCATAAACTGTGTTCGCTTTAGTCTGCCTTTTCGACTTCGCCGGTGAAAGGCCTTCATTTCCATAAAATTTTACTTTTGAGCTGCCTTTCGACTTCTCTCGGCGAAAGCAACAAAGCGAAAAATGCAAGTTTGAGGGCCTTTTCATTTCATAAGTCGAAAAAGGCAGCTTCGAGTAAAAAAAGGGCAATTTCAAAGCTCGAGGTGCGAGAAGGAGAAAATGAATAACCTTAACATCCTATGTATTTTCTATGAAAAAATACCCTCCCCATAAATTTCCTACGTATTTTCCATGAAAAATAGACCCTCCCCATGTATTATCTAATGGACACATATCAATGGACCCTCCCCCTTTCTAATGGACCATACCATATAGCTACTAGTAATGGTACCCTGACCTTCTTTGGGCATAAATTAGGAACCTTTAATTTCTTTCTTTTTTTATTCTCCCTTTTTTTTTTTCTAACCCCGTTCTCCCTCCCTTTGCCTTCCCTTTCCCCTTTCCCTTTTTTTCTTTCTCTTTTTCTTATCAGCTTTTTCCCTTCCTTTTTATCTTTCCCGCTCTTCCCATTTTCCACTACTCTCTTTCCCTTTCCTTTTCCCCTTCCTCTTCCTTTTCCTTTTCCTTTTCGCTTTCCGTTTCTCATGCATTTTTTTTAGTTCTCTTTTGCTTACCTTTTCATGTGCCTTTTCTTCCTTTCCCCACCCTCTTCCTCTTGATCCGTGCCCTTTTCCCCATCTCTTTTCCCATTTCTCTCTCCTCTTTTCCTCATGCTCTTTTTGCTTTCCCTTCTCCTTTTTCCTTCCTTTTCCTTTCAACTTTCCATTCCTTTTCATACTTTCCCCCCCTTTTGCTGCGATGTTCCCTTTTTCCCTTTCCTTTCTCCTTTCCCTTCCTTTACATTTTCCCTTTCCCGTTCCCTTTCGCTTTTCATATGCCTCTTTCCATTCCATTTTCTCAACCTTTTTTATGTACCCTTTTTCCTTCTTTCCCCATCTTCTTCCCCTTTTCCCCTTTCCACTTTCTCCTTTCTTGTTTCTTTTTTCTTTCCCTTTCCCATACTCTTTTCCCTTTCTTTCTTCTATTTCCTCACCCTTCCCTCTTCCTTTTTTCTCGTGCCCTTTTCTCCTTCCTCTTTTCCTATTCCTTGCTCCCTACCCTTTGTCTATTCTAATTCCCCCCACCTTTTTTCCTCATTTTCCATCCTTTCCCTCTTCCTTTTCTCGATGCTCTTTTTGCTTTCCTTTTTTCTCTTTCTTCACCCTTTCTCTTTTCCCCTTTTTTCCGCCATTTCATTTTTTTCTCTTTTTCTGGTTCCTTTTCCCAAGTTCTCTTTTCCCTTTTCCCCTCTCTTTTCCTTTTACTTTTCTTTTTCCCATAGACTTTGCAACCTTTTCTTATTTTCCCTTACCTTTTCTCCTTTTCTCACCTTTACTTCTTACCCTTCGCGGTGCTCTTTTCCGTTCCCTTTCCCCCTCGCCTATTCTATTCCTTTTTCTATTTTCTTTTATGTTTCCATTTTCCTTTTCTCCTTCTCTTTCCTTTTTCCTCTTACCTTTCCTTTATTCCTTTTCCTTTTTCTCTTTTTTCCCTTTTCCCTTTCATCGTTTTCCTTTTCCTTCTCCTCTTCCTTTTTCCTTTTCCTTTTCCCTTTCATCGTTTTCCTTTTCCCTTCCCCTCTTCCTTTTCCCTTTCATCGTTTTTTTCCTTTTCCCTTCCCTCTTCCTTTTCCCTTTTTCCCTTTTCCCTTTCATCGTTTTTCCTTTTCCTTTTCCTTTTCCCTTTTTCCTTTTCCCTTTTCCCTTTTCCCTTTTCCTTTCATCGTTTTCCTTTTCCCTTCCCTTTTCCTTTTCCCTTTTTCCTTTCATCATTTTCCTTTTCCCTTCCCTTTTAGTTTCCCTTTTCCCTTTTCCCTTTCATCGTTTTTCCTTTTTCCGTCCCCTTTTCCTTTTCCCTTTTCCCTTTTCCTTTTCCGTTTTCCGTTTTCCATTTTCCCTTTTCCGTTTTCCCTTTTCCCTTTCATATTTTTTCCTTTTCCCTTCCCCTTTTCCTTTTCCTTTTTCCCTTTCATAGTTTTCCCTTTTCCCTTTCATCGTTTTCCTTTTCCCTTCCTTTTTTTACTGTTTCCCTTTTCCCTTTTTCCCTTTCATCGTTTTTTCCTTTTCCCTTTCCCTTCCCCTTCCCCTTTTCCCTTTTCCCTTTTCCTTTTCCTTTTCCTTTTCCTTTTCCTTTTCCTTTTTCCTTTTCCCTTTCATATTGAAGCCATAGTCAAGATGAAATTTTAGTTGAAGACACGCACACATCATCTCCACCATTGGTCAATCAAATCCTCGACCGTCCGATTTAGGGTGCGGTCCATTACACAACATTATAATATAAGATACTAGTAATAGTGCCCAGCGTTGCTGGGCATATGTTAGGAACCTAGTAAATAATACCAAGGACTCCATGCTTGAGTTTATGTTGTTCATACACATTGCAAAGCTAGAAGAGATCATTAGAAACTATATTTCATCCCGCAAGATCTCGTTGTAGACAATATTTGGAGTAAACCTCGAATTTATGTTGTTCATAGACATTTGCAAATTATAAGAGATCTATAGGAACTAAGGGGCTACTTTACATGCGTAAGATCTCTTTTTAAATAGCATTTGAAGTTAACCTCCTATTCTTGAGTAGTGCTCCTTGGTATATACCTTCATAGTGCTCCTTGATATATACCTTCATTCACTCTCTGTGATGTGTGGTGCACCTATGAGTAGCGCTCCTTGGTATATACTTTCATTCACTCTGTGATATGGTCCACCTTGAGAATGAGACCATAGAGCTCCCTCAACATCATATCTTTTGCCCCCTGCCCCTTTTTTTCTATATAGAAACAATGTTGATAGATATGATGTTAATTGTAAATAAATTGTTAAAAGAGAAGTTTAAAAAGTGTGCCTATTTTAGCTTTAGGAACTTCAAAGGGTTTAGCACCAGCGAAAATTTTATAACTTTGATAACTTATAGATTTAACATTACACAAAGAGCATTTTGTCGTTGTCTTCCTATATGTTTTTCCGTGGGCCAACATTTATGTGACATAAGCCCACTTTAAAGGTAGCCTAGAATCCTTAAAGATAAAATCATGGCAACTTTAAGTTAGGCAAGCAATTCCAAAAAGTGTTTCACCATAATATAAGTATTGTCATGTGTTAGGAAATATAATGCAAAAACATTGAACAGCAACAACAATCACTCCTGCTTGATATCCGTGCCTCAAGGCCTTAAGATTATGCAATAGCTATAAAATGAGTTGATATGTAGAGATTGTTTACATCCTCTTTATCCTCTTTATGTGATGAGCAGAATTGTAATGCAAAAACACTATGCATTCATGCCTGCTTGTTGATATCATAATTATGTGTGCGCCTCATTGCCTTGAGATTATGCAGCAGCTGAATCAGAGCACGGTAGCTCTTGCCATGGAGAATCTGATGCAAAGGCAACATGCTTCTAGCATCATGATGGTATTTAAGTTGATTTGTACAAATATACCAGCATCTAATCTCATCTTCCTGAAATATACAAATGGAGAAGCTAACGCCACATTTATTATTGACTAAGAATGAAAGACTTGTACATGTCACTCGCATACAGGCATCTAAACATTCTAAAATAATACTCATTGTTAAATCAAACAAATCCACCCCTTTTTTAGCTCTGAAGTTTCCTATGATAAATTTCCATTGTGCTCGGAGTTGAAATAGCCAATAACAACATATAAAGGAAGTGAAGAACGTTGTTTGAACTGATCCTATAATGGTGATTGCATTTCATGGTGATCTCATGCCTCAATCTAACATTCAGAAATGCCATGTATGCAAAAACACACATACATGTAAGAGGGCTTGTAGCATTGACAAAGGAGTCTTTCCCTTCTTCTCCACTTATGGTCAGAAAGGCAAGTGCAATCTCCACCTATGGTCTGCAACCTGCAGAGTTTAAAAAAAGCCCGACTCAAATAAAATTCAATGCAAATGATATACTGTAGTTTTCTGGAGATGCTTCTTGGATTTTTCAATTGCTTCTTAGACCTAACAATGCAAGGGCTTCCTTCCCATGCCCATATTGCACATATATTGATATCATGCTAGTCCATGAGACTACATCCTGCAAATGCATTTGGGCAAATATTGTTTTCGCATCATGAGCGCTTCCACATTTGTTGTACATGTTTATGAGGGTCACGGATGATATAGTCGATTCAAATCCATTATCAACAATTCCAAAGATGTAACAATCTACCTTCGGTTATGGCTACTTCATTACAACATGCATTAAGAGATGTTACAAATATAATCTTATCTGGTTTCATGCCTTCTTCATGAATTTCTTTGAAAGCAGGGCATAAAGGCGATCTGATTTCGCCATGCTCAACATATGCGACCATCATTATAGGGACACTTAAAAATATATTGGGCGACGCATTCTTACAAACATAAAGCTTGCAAATTCTATATCATCACATCTACCATACATCTCCTAAATAAGGTTTGCCAAGGAAACTTATATGACCATATTTCACTTTGAGAACATGGGCATGAACCAACTTACCTATCGGAAGAGCTTCCATTTTGCCACGGCTCCTTAAGAGAGCGGCATAGGTGATGATCTTTGTTACTTTGAAGACTCTCGATGCTTCAAATGTTCAACCGCTTTTGTCAATTGCACCAAGTTAGAAAATGTGGGTTCTTGCGGTCGAGCACTTGTCTTCAATCCCGGTTTGAAAAGAGTGATGCAAATTCGTGTCTGGAATGGCAAATCTCGGGAAGGAGATTATACGTGAATCCTATTCCGGGAAGAGCCATAAGTACTTGTGTCTTCGATGCTCTAAAAACTACAGCATATTGTTCGAATGCTTGTCCATCTCGGGTCAATTCTAGGCAACAAAATAGAATGCCATCCAAGTTCCCGGCATTAATGGTGCCTTGCAACTTTATAGAATGTTACACATGTAAGGATACAATAGGGAGCTTCATCCAATTACAGCGGAATAGATCTACAACCTTTGTATTGAAAAATATGCACCAACGAATAAGCGCCGTGATTGAAATTTAAGTCGCGGCGAGATTAGATAATTATCCTTCAAACAAAATGTATGTCTTTGCTTTGTCGGTTAAATTATCAACAATCGTGCATCATTCCAAAGGTAATATTTCTTAGGCATCAACAAATGTTGCTGCCATGGTTTTGTTTTGTTGAACATGGGCGGGCATGGGCATGTGGCTCATTTGGATCTTGAAGCTACACTTGGTGCTGCTAACGTGACAAATATGTAATTGTACATATCCATATTCATGGCCTGCATGCATGAAAAAAAAAATCAGTTGAACTTCCCCGCTTGCAACTTGTTATCCCTAATAATTGCATAATTGTAAAATTCGGAGGAATCGTCAACAAATTGCAATGAGAGAATTCATTTAGGTCTTGTCGGGTTCATTTGCCGCCAAATTTGATCCTTAGGCTGTAAATTGGCTAGTGATGCTACACAATCGCCATTACATTAAGAAAGAGAGGAAAGCACGCGTTTACCATAGTCGATTTTCTAGACCTTCGAAGGAGTCCACGATCATAGCCATAAATCGTTGAGATTCTTTCATGTCGTTGTCATAAGTTCATTAGAACCTTCCAATCTTGAATTAAAGGAGCTACGATGGAACCCATTGACTGGCATCTTCTCAAGCTCTTTATAAGTGAAAACAAGTGTCAATTTCATCACAAAGAGTCAGACGCATATCGATGATCTCCATCCTCCGGTACTGCATGCGGATCTAGATCTGCTAAAGCTCGAACTTCGCTTGCTTTCGGCTTCACCTTTGCATTATCTAGGCCAGGTGCAAATTGTGTATCGGTTATCAACCTTAACCTTAACCTGTCAAAATTCTTGAAGAATTCCTCTATAGAATTCGGGTTTGTGTAAACAATCAATTTCACTTTTATTCTCTGCTTCATCAACATGAAATCCATCCGCTTGTATCTTCCATTCTTTCATCATTAATGCTTCAAAATCAATATCACAAGGAATATTTGAGCCCTTGGGGCTATAGTACTCCATAAAATCTTCTAAATGTATTTGATCAAAGTAGCCAAAAGAGCTACATAGATAGTCATGAATGACTTCACACATAGTCATTTTTACGTGTCATCACCCCGGTGGCATCTTGCATTATAGCACTTTCGGCTATTATGCTAGGAGTGACAATGCCCTCTCCTCTCTGTTCCAACTTCTTGAAGGCTCTAATAACCATTGATTTTTCAGAATCGTTTAGTAATGGTCTTATTCGGACAAAAATTCATTGAACATCCCCTGTGAGAAGTTATTGAAAATTTTAGCAAGATCTTGGCTTGTGTTCAACCCGGCTTGATTGTAAAATCATCAAACTTGCCCTTATGAAAGCTCCCATCGCAATCTACATTATCTTTTGCCCACACAATGGCCTTGAGAGCCTTAGCACCTATAATTGTATGAGTTGATTTGAGCAGTTTCAAGCACAAAATAGATGGGGCACACCATGATTCTAATCCTTCGATTATATGGGGATGATGCTATCTCCCCCGACCTTCCAATTCTTAACGACGGTTAGGCCGTCCTCTTGAATCGTGTTGCAAACGAAGCACCGGATCTTCTATTGCAGAAACAATCCGAGCTTTGCCTCTATCGCCGAGCTTTGCCTCCATTGCCGTAGCTGAGGAAACCCTAAATCGATAGAACAAAAATAAAAGGGCTATCTCGACCATCCAATTTTCTAATCAAATCTTGACCGTCAGATCTAGGGCGTGGTCCATTACTTGCACTAAAACATTATAATATAAGATATGAAGAGGGGACCATTGGGCTCATATTTAGCTATGTAAAGAGTAATGCCTAATGCACATGTAAATAGCAACATATGCACCTTATAACCTATGAGAGCCTATTAGACCTATGCATTAAATCTATTAATATGCATTAGGCCTACTAATATGTACTTGTCCCCATTTTGTCTCTTGAACCTTCAAAATGGGTTAAACAAGGTGTAAATTATATCATGATCTTCGCAAAGTTAAATTTTTACCTTAGAATAAGAATATATGCCTAGAAAACTTGCACCATGGGAACATAATGTTTAACGTGTGAACATAGTAGCACACACATAAAAAGAGGAAATTGGGGACACGTCAAAATATAATCCTATATTATTAGCATTTATTTTACACTTTCTTTTTGAATGTATTATTTTACCCTTTTTTTTCTAATACCCCGCTTTTTTTTTCCCATGCTTGAATTTTAAAAATTATTTATTTCACACTTTCTTTTTCAACGTATTATTTTACCCCTTTTTTTCTAATACCCCGCCTTTTTTTCCCGCCCATGCTTGAATTTTAAACTTTGGTACATACCTTTGAGACAGAAGTTCATTTGTACCGCTTGGAAGAAGCTCCCAACGCCATAGCTGCTTTTACTCCACCTCCGATCCAAACTCAATCGTTTCCATTTTCATCTCCCATAGCTCCGGCATGAATCCGTCTTCTCATTTGGAATGGGAGGCAATGGAGCATTCGTGCTCTTGTAACAAACCGTAATAATGGGGCGAAAACCGAGGAAACAGACCATAGTCGTTTCTTGAAGCTTTTGGTTTGATTTTGGGCCTACTTCACGCTCGCCATGCCGCCCACGACTCCCTGCCGGAGCAGAGCCTCCATAATACGAGCTTTAGAGATGAAAAACAGCAGGGAATCCGGCCTTTGCTTCCGACCTTTGCTTTCGGCGCTTGCTTCCAGCTTCAGAGAATCCGGCCCTTGTTTTGTAAAATTCGACGTTCTGGGCGTCGGGCCTCTGGAAGAATGCAGAGAATAAATATCCGAAGCTGTGAAATTAGACTGCCTTGGATCAGGATTTGGGGCGGCATTTGAAGTCATCATAGAGTAAAAATCCGCCGGATTGAAGCTCGATTCTCTGGGCGTAAGATTTCGGGAAGAATGGATTGAATAAATTTCTGCTCCGGTGAGATTAGAAGGTCTGGGAGTAAGAGCCTTTGAAGAGGGCATAGAATTAAGGCCGATTGATCTTCTGGGCGATAAAAATCTTGTGCGGAAACCTGGTAGATCTTGACCGTAACATGGAGCTTGCCATCTTCGCCAATTTCTCGCATCGGTCTGAATTGGGTCTCGCCATCTAAAGACATGACGCCGAATCGACCTTAAAGCTCACAATTGCAGCGGCATTTTTGAAACCGCTTTCGAGAATCAAGCTCTTGGCTGCGGTATTCATACAAAAAGAAGCGAGTATACCGCGAGCATGCATTGTAAAACCGCTGAACTACCAAGCTGCGAAGTCGTTCCATACATAGGCGGCGGCGGAATCCCCATAACAGTATTTGGCGAGTCCCAAGCATAAACAGAGTGATCATCCATTCCATGCTTCCGTTTTTGAATACTTTGCCGGACTCCAAGAATGAAGATTATCGCCACTTTTCGCAGCCGCATTTTGCTATAAACCGCAGATTCATCTTGTATGGATCGTTTTGTGCTATTATTTGAAATGGCAAGTAATGGTACGGCCGAATATTACTTCTGAACCGATTTATTCCTCCGCATTGATCGGCTGTGCTTAGTTGTATTCCGAATCCGACCTACGAGGGATTGAATTAACTTGGAATCTGATTTCAAAGTTCTTACCTTTCTTGTGCGGCGATCGGATCAGCCAGGTCGGATCGAGGACTCGGCCGGGTTTTGGCGAAGAGATCATTCGAGGGGCACCTTTGCAAAGGATCTGCCGAGGAAATGCCGACCAAAGTCATTCGTTGTCGCCATAGCTGCCATTTTCGCTCACGTCTTTTTCACCCACGTTGATAAGCTAAGCTCTGCGTTTTTGAAATAAGCTAGCATTTGGGTTTATATAGGAGCTCAAGGAACCGGAAGACAGTGCCAACAATTCTCCTAGCCAATCGTTGCCTTGGTTTAGGATCTTGATTCGACGCCATGGCTGCCTCCTTCGGAGCGAGAGGTGCTTATGTACTTTTAGGTTTTTTTTTTATTCCTTTATCCCCTTCCTTGGGATTAGAAGTTTCATCGAAACTATTTTCTTGGGCCCATTCTCGCCTGATTGGTAGAAAAAGCTTCTCTTGTTTAATTATTTATTGTGTAAGTAATTTAATTAATTATATTATTAAGCTATTTAATTATATTATTTAATTAATTATATTTATTAATTGTCGAACTTTAGTTTAGCTATGGAACCCTCCTCCCTCCGTTCTTTTTGTCATATTCCCTTTAGTACATTCC
Source organism: Isoetes taiwanensis (assembly GCA_021234155.1). Lineage (NCBI taxonomy): Eukaryota > Viridiplantae > Streptophyta > Lycopodiopsida > Isoetales > Isoetaceae > Isoetes > Isoetes taiwanensis. Next base: position 85,502 of record JAJEKV010000439.1, read on the forward strand.
CCTTTAGTTGTTTTTGGCTTTCCCCTCCCCTTCCCCACTCTCCCCTTCCCCTTCTCCTCTTCCCCTCCTCTTGCCCCTTGCCCACCTCCCTTTGCCCCTCCCCTTGCCTGTCCTCTTGCCCCCCCTTGCCCCCTTATTTATTATTTTGGAAGGGTGGGGAGACCCCCCCCCTTTGCCCCTCCCTCTCCTCTTTTTTTTAACCATTATTTTCGAAAGGTTGGGGAGACCCTTGCCCCCTTTGCCCCAACCTCTCCTCTTTTGCCCCTTTTGCTCTTCTCTACCCTCCCCTCCCTCGTTTGCCTCTTTGCTCTCTCTCCCTGCCCCTTCCTCCTCCCCCCCCTTTCCCTCCTCCTTCTTCCAACATATCCCTCCCCGAGATTCGAAAAATTCCCAAAATTCCCAAAATTCGAGATTTGTCCTACTTTAATTAAATACGACTTAAAGGCCATTTTTCCATAAAGTTATTGAGAATACCTGTAATGATTTTGGCAATCCCCGAATAGATTGTGTCAAATGCATTGGCCTTTATGAGCCTTAAACGTGGCCATCAGTGTCCAAATTTGAAGGCTACCCCTAATTTTCTTATGACAGGCAAAAAAAATTTACGCCTTTCGCATGATAGAAAGTCTTTCAATTTTAACCTTTCAAATGCAAGACAAAAATTCTAAATGACAGAAACTATTTTTTATGTAAAAAAAAAAGGAACAATTTATAAGGTCTATTATAAACTCGTAATATTATAACCAAGTTTTAAATGTACATCAACAATAGGTATGTTCTTCTGTACATTACAATAACCTTCTATAATTTCTGTGGTCTCCTCAAGAACTATGTCAGGCTGCTGCTGCGTTTGAGAGCCTGAGCTTGCAACTATGCTATTAGAGAATTTGCAGAAAAAAAGCATAGATCTACATTGATTGGCCTTCCTTCTTTTTTTTAACTTTTTTTTTTTTTTTATTAGCTTAAAGAAGCCACCACTCTAACAAAAATTTGAAAACTACGGAAATGCTCCATGAATGAATAGATGAGATAGGTATGTAGAAGTGGTGGTTTCAAAAGTCTTGATGCAGAACAATCAGAGAGCCTAAGTGTAAGCCCAAGAATGGCGGTGTTGTTTGCCAAGCATAAGCCCAAGTATGAGCCCAAAAAAGCCCCAAATCTAAGTATTCTATGGGTTTGTTGAAGTAGAGGTTTTAGAAATGTGTTGTTTGTCCATAAATATTCTGTGGGTCTGAATTAAATATTATGTGGCTTGAAAAATCTCGGTGCAGCGGAGCATATCAGAGAGCCCAAGTATAGACTGTAGTATGAGCCCAAGATTCCTGTAGCTGTTTGTGGAGGAGTAAGCTAAAAAGGGCTCTTGAGTCTATATTGATGCAAGTTAGGGTTTTCTGGCCGATTTCATGGCCAATCCCCTACCAATTTCCTGGTGATTCATGGCCGATTCCTTGGCAATTCCCTGTCCGATGCAAGCTAGTGTTCCCTTTTTTCAATGGCCGAATGGTGTCTAATTTGCTATGCCCATGAAGTGTTTTTAAATTCATTACCTTAAAGGTTGTTTGGATGGATCATATATTTTTGTATATGGGCCTATATATTATATCATTTTATTTACAAAAAGATAGACAGATAGATAGATAGTATAAGAAAATAAAAAACATGACAGGACAATTCAAGTTTCTAGCCTTTCAAATGACAAGTATGTATTTTGATGGCCCTTCTGTATGACAGGCATTTGGTCATTGGCTACCTTTCATTTGCAATACAAATTTTATTTTTGCTTGTTTTGACAGGCAAAAATGCCAAAAACAGGCATGAAAGCCGTCAAATTTGAGCCCTGGTGGCCATTAAGTATGGTAGTTTGTATTTATAGGTTAATCCCAAATTTGGGAATTCTGCCAAGTCACTACAACATTTCTCAATGCATTTTTCCGGTGTGATATCACTTTTTCTGAAATCATTACTATTCAGCCTAATTTTGGCCGCCTGTGCAATGTGTTTTTGGCAAATGAACACCACATTATTGGCTGCCTTATCCAGACCTGCCACATACAAATTTCTGTTGAGCCACTCAATGTTTCTTCTTACTTCTTTATCATTCCAAAGATACCTCTTGCTTGGTATATTCTTTTTGAATTCTACTATCTCCATATGGGCATAACGCTTTAATATGTCTGAGATATTCTGTCTATCAGTTTCAGTCAAGTCTAAAAGCTCAAACTTGTGAGCTGTGAAGAACTGTTGGCATACCTTATCAAAATCTTCCATAAACTCTTGTATATTAAAGCTGTTGTCAGGAATATGGTTCAAACCATAAGAGAAGGCCTTCCTGAGTTTTCCAGAGTGTATGATACCCAGATCAATGGTCCTTACATGCCCAATGGCTGGATCTATAAATTTGGCCAAGTTTGGGTTGTTACATGGACAACCATTTTTAGTTCCATCAGCAAACACCTTGAACGGTTTGTACACTTTGTCCTTTATCTGATCAATATATCTCCAAGAAAATGTTGTTTTTTCAATTAGTTCCAGTCCCCTTTCTTGTAGTGTCTCATAGAGTACTACTTCAAAGATCCTCTTAATGTTGAATCTTTCTAAAGCTTTGGAGAAAAATGTCGCATGAATTATTCTAGTGTCTTCTTTTTCTTCTGTACATACCAGATGTCTCTTTAGGTTTTTGTCTTTGATAATCTCTCTTGATTTGATCTTGTGTACCTACACATATTTTCTGAATTAGTACATTCAGTCAATGCAACTTTATGACATATATAAAGGAAGCAAGATATTTTATTCATATCGATATGTATGCCAAATGGCCAAGGGAAAACTCCCTTTAATATTTTGAAGAGATATAGTGGAAAATTCTCTTCTATATCAAAAAAGATCAACCTTGACAGTTATAATTTTATTCCTGTGATTCTACGACAATGTTTATTTCAGCATGGTAATCTTCAACCAGTGAGGTAACTTCTTCTTTTTTCTTTTCTGCAATGGCATTCCCTGTTTTCCTAGGATCTACAGTTATCCTAGGTGCCAGTAAAGGGGTTCCCATCTTTTCACTTTTGGTTATCTTGTTGGCTGTAAACCTTCTGTCCACAAAGAGTAGCTTTTTGGCTGATCCCTGGAACTTAAGAAATGATACTGGTTTGATCATTTTCTCCACAATGTCTGCCATCTTATTATCACCATATTGCTGTTTGAGGCTTTTCTCAGAGGTGTTGGCAAAACTTAAAGTCATTTCCAGCATATTCTTTCTTACCTCTAAGTAAGAAATATAAGCAATAACAGCAGGCTTTAGCGCGTTATTGAGCAGTTTGGTCAAGGTTACCATTCTTAGCAAAGGTGAGGCCTGTGGCACAATAATTTCCATCTGGTTTAGTAAAAACCATATCCCTTGGTCAAACCATATGACTCCGCATCTACAATCGTCACTTTTGTTATTCTTGTTTTTGTAGTTCTTGTTCTTCTCACAAGTACATGTGAAGTACGGACAGTGTGACCTCCATATTCGTTTAAGGTAAAAATCATCACGCCCAATATTAGGGAAGGCCATATGGCCTTTTTGGCAAACCTGTATCTTACCAGTTCTGGTGCATGTCTGATCAAAAAATTCCATCCTAAACTCCAAGTCTATATGCAAGATGTTAAACATTCTGTCGAGCTTGGTTGCAGCCAACTTTGCATTACTGACTTCTTCTTTGGAAATACCAGCCAAGGCTATCCATGTTTCAATGCCAATTGGAGCCAGAGCACCAAAATTACCACTTTTCCATATGGCATGCTCATACATAGCTGCATAACCTTCAACCGCCTGTTCTGTAATTATTGGATAGCAAGCAGAATTAGCCAAAGTAAGATTAGGCACATCTTCCTCTGTTTCACTGCTATTTTCACCTTGCTCTTTTAAACTTTCCTTTTGTTGCACATCATCATCAAATAAATCAAGTTCAGAGAATAAACAATCCTGTGATTCTTGTTTTTCACCATGAACATCACTGTTTACCACTTGGTCATTGTTATCAAAAGTAAGAGGTTTTATGCTGTTTGCTTTTTCCAGCGCAGTAAGACCAATCATAAATTTTTTAGCCTGAATATCCTCTAAGCATGTTCTGTCATAAAGCACAGTGCTGAAATTCTGATACAGACTGGCCAGAAGGTCTCTACATTTAGTATATTCAAAATTTACCTTTTTCATGGTTTGGTACATTTTGAACCATCCATCAAATCCAAGCCAAGCAACAGGTGACCTCTTCTTGTCGCTTGTATTTATCTCCATGAATGTAATATATGAGTGAATGTCCTTATTCTTCACACATCCCAAGCTGGTCTGTACTGCAAAATTGGGGCAGACGATGCCACATTTATCATATCCCAATGAACTAAGCCCATTGCAATTTGCTGTCATCTTCACAATCTTCTTCTTTTGTCATATCCTACAATTTTATCAGCAAATAATTAGTATATACATCACCTGGAATTATAGTAAACATAGTCATGGCAGTTGGTATAACCAACTAACTGGAAATGCAAAAAAAACCTTCTAAATCTGTTATCCAGACTTTTTACCTCTTTAGACCTTTTCAAGGAACTAATTTGGTACAATAAGCAGCCCTACAGAAAGAACTACTTGTTTCTTCTTATCAAAAGCTTTTATTAATCATGTTTTCTTCCTATAAGAATCTGATTTGTTCTTGAATTTACTCAAATAGAAGTTGCAATTGAAACCTTGTCTACGTTATTAGCTCGATCCATAATCATTAGAGAAAATATGGGGTCTCTTGGTGTCCTTTTAATAAATCTCGAAATTCCACATCAGATTTTGCTATCAACCAATAAGGGGCTTTCTCTTTGTTCAAATGGCATGTCTACATGGCTAAGGGAATGCCCCATTTATTTAGAAAGTAGTGCAAAAAATCTCATGAAGATACGTGAAGATACGTTATATATTTGAGAATTTGTTTAGGTCAAGTGGAAAATAATTACAAGGCATGTCCTCGAGCATCCAACAATTATTATATCAAAAAATACACAACTCCCGATCTGGAGTTTCGTATAATCCATTCGACTTGGTTTAGGGTTTTCCATCAAGAAGACACTTAGAAGACTCAAATCGATCAAGCAGATGGTTGAATCTAGTCCTTGGCATGAAAATGATATCGCAATTCCATATCCGACATCTTTTCATCCTTCTAAGCTTTCTCAAGTTGTGAAATGGCAGAAAAAAAATCCGAATCCTAAACAGGGGAGTGCTGTTTTCTTTCGCCGGAGCTCAAAGGCCTGGTATGAAGGGATCAATTCGTGATATAATTTTTGAACAATGCAAAGCCTCTGTACAATGTAAGTTACTCGAATTCAAGAACTGATTAAAGTCTTTTAATCCAACCGAGGTTGTGAAGCTTTTTCAAGAATCTGTGTTCTGTCTTCAACTTCCAGGAGACACAGCGACACGCAGATATTTAACTTCACAGGTTAGTTCTAGAAACTGAATTCTTTTTTATTCAGGATTTAGGGTTCTAAATTTGTTTTGCCATTGCAGATGCTAAGATCGAGAGCAGCAGCTATTTTCCTATGCAATAACAAAATGAACAAGAGGAATGGCAAAAACTCCATTTGAGGAAAGCGGGGAGAAGATTAATCCGGTCATATGCTAGGAGGTATTTTTGGCTTTAGTTCTATTAATGATGTGTGAGGATTTGGATAAACAGAGAAAAGCTGGAGAAGATCAATCTTGTTCTTGTGCTTGCTAGGTATTATACGATGGAAACTTCTTTCATTACGCTGCTGCTCTAAGTTCAGACTATAAGCTGCTCAGCTTTCTGCTATTTTAACTTCCCTATTTTAAAGTCCATAAGCTTTAAGTCCTTAATTTTGTGAACAGAAAAACAATTGGTTTATCAGGTTCAATTCCTGAAGATTATGTGGATGTTTCATTGTGAACATGGGCTGTGATTGAAATGTGTGTTCATATTTTGATCTGAATGGTGAAATTTAGTAAATGTTGTGAAGTTTTGTGTTGGCATAATTTATCCAATCTGTATTTGTAGAGGTGGATTTATGCAGGCTTGTAGCTGTAGACCAAGTATGCACATAAGCTGTAGCTCATGCTTAGACCAGGAAGATGGACGAAATTCAGCATCCCATGTTGTGTGGTTTAACTACACATTTGCCTAATAGCCTGCTACTTAGAACACAACAGTGCATTTATCCTCTAGGTTGCTGTCTCAAGAGGGAGAACCACATCACGCAGAGTTGAAACTTTAAGAGAAATGATGCCTTTAAACATGATTTAGGAAAGAAACATCTTAGGACAATCTTCTTCAAGAACATGGAATCGAAATTACGTAAAATTCATGGAGTGATTACGTTTGCAAGAATATGCAAGAAACAAGGGAAGGGATTGATATCATACTATTTCTGGGAAATGGGAAGGGATTGATCCTTTAGAACTTTTCTTGAAAGAAGCTACTCGGCTCATTATAATGGAATTGCATGGATGTCGCACATGCCCAACAAGACTATGGCGGTGGCCGGATGCTATATATTTCTATCACTCTTAATGCTCCAAGTTTTACGCCTCTCGAACATCTTGAATTTTGCTTATGCTTGCTTAAACAATAAATTCTCATTTGTCACACTCAAATTGACCATGTCTGCATTTTCACTACTGCAAGTTCTGTTGTTGTGAGGAGTACAATCTGAAACCAGGACTGTTATTCAAATTCTAATAGCATAAAACAGCAAAACTAGGACTGTTATTCAAATTCTAATAGCTGATTGAATGTACAACAGTGTCATTAGATACTAGGCACACATCAATGAATTTGAAAATGGTTTTTGTGAACACTCGAAATGTCAATGAAATATTTATGGACAAAAGCTCTCTATTGTCTTGTCATTCTCCTGGCAAAAATTGCTAGAAGGCTTCCATTAGCTGCATATTCGTATCAAAATTTTGATAGAGGTAAAACGTGTCTTAAGCACTGAAGAATAAACGAACAGGCCATCATTTATATATTATCTTATCATACAGATCCTATCTGAGCGTACACAGTTTCTTGTTGAATTATACACAAGAAGAGACGAAGGATGCATATAGTCAACATCTGTACAATAAGCAAGTGGATTGCATTGCCGAAAGGGCTTGATATTCTTATCTATCGAGCTGCTCCAATTCGTACTTCAGGAAAACATCCCTCGTTAATATCATTAGCCTCTGTTTCGGATTTTCTTCTACGAATGGGCTTATATGTTCTCTTTTCTTGTTGATGGAAAACATTCCTTGCCTTTATCTCAAAACGTGCGCCCTTTTTTATATAATATAAAAGCCTTTTAAATCAAGGCACCTTTAACGATGTGCAAAAGGTCTCTCACGTATGGCTTTAAATATGCCATTGACCATACATGCTTTTCAAGAGTTCACTTCCCCCAAAATAGACTTAGTATATCTCTCAATAAATTTCAAGCAAGTGAAATTGTACACGTAGCATTAGGAGAGGGTTTTAAGGAAGGAAAAGATTTGGTAAGGATTGCATAGTTATTGACTTAAATATGACATGGATTATTCTAAGAAATAGGAGATAATGAATTAAAAATATCTTAGGGGGACACCAAGAGACCCCATATTTTCTCTAATGTGGGAAGAGTTCCCAACCATAATTAGGAAGAGTTGAGAGCCAAAACGGAAAGAGTTGTGAGCCAAAATAGGGGTTTCAATTCCTGTTCTAGATCAGACGGATTTCTATGGCGTCCAACTTTAGTCATAATAGTGGTTATTGTTTTGAATAATTTGTTGTGTACTTGGTTCTATCATAAAAACTTAGCATCCTTCATTTTTTTTTAAGGGAATGTTAACTTGATCCATAATGTTCTAATTATTTCGTTTGGTATTTGAGGAGGGTATCTCACGCATGGTTTTGCCTAGATTTCGGGGTGTATTATATGCAAAGTCGTAGTTGAAGTGCATATTTTGAGTGATTTGAGCTGCTTGCTGGCCAGTGAAATGAGCATTCCAAAATCGGCTCTGGATGGAATTTTTTTTGCTTTGGTTCTATCCATGGTACAAGAATGGAAGGATAAGGATGGACGGCTCTTTCTTCTTTAAACAAGGCAAGGCAAGTGGGTTTATTTGGCGGGGGTTTCCAGGAAAGTGTGGTTTTCTAATGATAGTGCATAGACTTGAGCGCGAGAGATTGGAGACTTGGTGAACGATTGTCGAGAGTAGCCGGATTTGAGGCGTAGAGATTGGCTTCAATCTTATGGCTCGCCATGCAATCGATGCCATCGAGAGGCAACAAAGAGGTGCCATCACCAAAGGCGATGCTATCCCGCAATCGATCATGCCAGAGTTTCATTGAGGGTTTCGGCAGTGTGCTTCAATGATAGTGGTTCGGTGGCCATAGCTGGAGTTAAAGCATAGCCAAAGATGGCTTTGTATTTTTCAGGGGCCATAGCTGGAGTTAGAGCAGGGTGTATGTGATTTGTCCGTGAGTTCTCAGGGAGTTTGCACCATAGGCATTTTTCCTTTGGATCCTCTGATTTGTGTTTTGTGTTTCTGGTGAAATCCCACAGTAGGAGAATCCGAGTGCCTGTTGTTTATTGCTCTGCCGGTGTTAGCTTTTGCCGGTGTTAGCTTTAAACAATTTCTGTCCGAATTTTTCAATATTTGCTCAAATTTGCCGGGGTAGCCGGCTTGGGGCAAAAACTGGAGCCGGAGCATGGTGAGGGGCTGGAATCTCATGGCCTTAGTCCGGCTTCATGCTGGTTCCGGATGCCTTCACCTTCTTTTCTTTTTTTTTTTTTTAATCTTCTAACCATGTGTGGCATTTAGACCATTGGAAGTGGCGGGCGAATTAGTGGCAAAAAGTTTAATGGCCTTTGATTTGGCACAAAACAGATAATATTCCAAAGATCAATGGTCAAAAATCAAAGATGACAAAAACTTAGCATCCTTCACTTTTTTAAGAGACGCTTCACATGTAACAAAAAAGATATTCACATGTTAAGTTTTTTCGCCGGGCGGCTCAACGTCCAAACCGTTGGACATCAAACTCCTCCAGCAGTTCCTCCTGATCGACCGGCTGCTTCAGCCTTTGGACGTCTTGACCTCCGTTTCCAGTAAATTTCGGTCTTCACCTGCAACAAAAGGTAAAATTTTGAAGCAATCTTGAAGTTGTGGTGCAAAAACAGTGATGGAGTAGCAAAAACCGGTGCTGGTGTAGCAAAAACCGGTGATGGTGTAGCTATGGCGATGTCCAACATGTGAACGCCCCAAAATTCTTGCCCGGGACGTTCACATTGGGGAGGCGCAAGAGACGCTACATGTGCGGCGTTAAGGGAGCCTAACACGTCAAATTCGTTGCACAAGCGAGCAATCTTAGCATGTCAGAAAATGGCACAAAGGGTAAATCATCCACATTGGGGACACCGTGGTGGACGAATTTTAACTACCTCAAATAACCAGCAGAGACAATGTGGATGGAGCAGTATTTGGGTGGCGATCAAATCTGCAAAAACCGGCAGTTGCACCCCAGGCTTCGAAAAACACGGAGTTAGTCTCCTAAATTTCCGGTTCGTCTCCTTAATTTCCGCTTCAGTTTTGAACAAGCCGGAAGCTGGTTCCACCAAAAAAAATAGTAACCTGGGGATCTACATGTTATTAAATAACAAAAGTAGCAAATTTCTGGAAAATTTATAAAAGTGCCGGAGAATTCTATTAGTAGGTTAGTAGAGTTAGACTTTCATTTTACTTTCAAAAACACTACTGCTGATGACCATACGAGTGGGGGCAGTGCAGTTCATAGGCTCATCAGTTAGAGAATAGGAAGGAGGGCCCAAAAAGCAAAGAAAGAGTGAGATTATCAGCTAAAACAAAAGCATAAAACAGGGGCGCCTCCATCCAAATCAGTTTACCTTCAAAATTTTGAAATCGATGGCATTTTACCTGTTAATCTATAATGGAAACGGGGTTTCCGGTTCAAGTCTGTAAGTTCCTGTAGTTGCTTATTGAAGGTGGCAATTTGTCTGGTAGACTTAATCGGGGATTTCGAAGCCTGTTGCACCCCAAATCGTTCTTGCATTTCGGGGCACCATTTAAAATATTACGTGGTGGATCTCAAAATCTATGGCGAGTATGTTGACTCCACAGATAGCCTAAGTGCTGCAAATGAGGCAGTGCAAAAAGCTGCAGAATTTTATGGGATTCAAAGCATTATCATTACTGGGCATTCCCTGTGTGCTGCTCTAGGACTTGTTTCTGCCAGCTTGATGGCCACAAAGGGAAAATATATAGAAACCCACCTGTTTAATCCTCCTTTTTCGTCCTCTGGCGCCCCTTTTCAGTCCTTTTTGTCGCCCCATTCTTATGATAGACTCAGCCTTGTTTACAGCACTGTTAAGGCCGGACTTGTCAATGCTATCAAATCGAATGAATCCAAGCTCAAGTCCGAAACTGACTTTCATATGCTAGGGGCTTGGTACCCAAATTTGTATGTGCATTCTCGGGATCCTATTTCTTCGGGTTCTGCTGATTACTTTAGGAACCATTTTTACCTGCATAATAAATTGGGAAGCCGCCATATGCCCCATGAGACTATTAGAGGTCTGTTTAATGGTTCCATACCTCACCACTTAATCCCCTCTGCCATCATGCATGTGTGTGATCATCTCGGTCCCAATGAGGGCTTCAGTAATGCCCACACTTTAAATCAGTGGTGGAATCCAGAGCTCCCTGTTTAACCACAATACCAAAGCACATCATCAACACCAGGTGAATACACTCCATCAATAAATTTTATCTATAATATTGCATTTATGTGCATATCCCACAAGATCATATACTTACTTTTGCATTTTCAAGATTGTAATTCTCCCTAATTTTATAAAAGTGACAACACATGATCTAAACCTTTTATGTTCTTATCTCTAGATTATGCATAAAGAAAGTTGCACATCATAAAGAATAAGATCAAACATTACCTCTTGCTTCTGCGCAAATAACAATTGGACTGTCTTTACAAGTTAAATAAGGAAGCGAGCGAGAACACTGTTTATGGCTTAAACATGTGTCTCCATCTGCTAAAATCAGGATGCCTGGCTGAGAATTTGTATGAAGTGACAATTTTATGGCAATGCTTATATCCTGGGCAGACAAATAGAGAATGACCTTTGACAGCGTGTACTCCAAATCCTGAAAAAGCATAACAATGTTTTAGTGGAAATGTATGGCATGTTGAAGCTTTTACTGAGGAATCAGCTAGTAACATGGTTATGAACCTTGGAAACTGGGCAATGTACAACATCCCTCCATGCTATTTAGATACCCATACAATTAAGAACAGCACAATAGAACCAAATAGTCATGTTATCTGTAGAATTAGACCTGATTAATCTGTATGAGGAGACCTATAGCTGCTACATGATGTTAACAATTGTGAATGAAGTATATATCATGTATTGTCTTTTAGAAGTTGCTACATGTCTGAAACACTTTGAACAGTGGGCATGGTAGTCCGCATAGATTAACCTCTCCAACAGCATTCCAACATGCTTCTACTGCAATGAACACCGACATGCATATCTTTCCATGAAGTCTTTTCATTATTATTGCCTTCAACGAAAACAAATTTAGTCTAAAAGAATATACAGCTAGATCAATACAAATGTACTTAAATTGATATAAACAGATAGCAGATGCCATTATTGGTGAGGTCTTGTAATGCATCTGGCTATATGATGATTGGGATATGTGACCGTGAAAGCAGACCTTCCTATTTCTCGAGAATCCATGAAAGAACTTACATCACTTTCCCATTTGTGAAGAATCTACCTGGTGCAGATAAATAGAGGCAACTGCAGTTCAACGCACAGCGTAAGGATATATACATACTACATAGTGTTGTGGATGGGAAGCATTCGTCTTAACTAGTGATTTATATGCTTACCTATTATATGGATCCATTTCTATAATCTTTTTCTTCCAAAACATACCAGTAACTTCTTTCAAAGACAGACTCAAAAATGCAGACACAATTATATTGTAGTGGACTTCCCCATTGTTAAAAGGCAGCTTAGAAGCAAACTTCAAAGAAGTACTAGGTCTAATTCAAGATTACTTCAACACAATTACCCACCTACACGCCCTTGTAGTTGGACTTCTGCAAACTGTGATGATGCCATTGCAACCTCTGAAAACATTGAACCTAAAAATATTGATCAAAAGTGTAAATATAACTTTAATTCCTCGTTTTAAGTACATATACAAATAGAGCAAATATTACCAAGCTTGTGTTCACTGGGCTTGACGTTGCATTCATGACGCAATGCAATGCATGTGCATGAAAAAACTACTATATCATGCAACGAAATGCAAGTGCATGAAGAAGCTACTATATCATTGCAAAACCGGGCGAAGGAACGTATTCTATAAGAAAAGGGAAAGCTTGTATCTGGAAGAATAGCCTGTGAAAATGTCTGATGTGGTGGATCAAGCTCTGATAGATGGGTTCGAGAAGGGGATCTCAGCTTCATTGGGATTGATTCCGGTAGTGGGAGCTTTTGTGCAGGAGATTTTCGGGCAGATATGGGGTCTGGCTTTCCTCAACAGGACGCTAGAGCAGAGGAAGGAAGCCATGGATTCGCTCTTCGAATCTGTGGGCAAAATGATAGACCAAGCTCTCGCTGCAGTTATAGCCGACCAGGCCCGAGCTTACAACCTCACCATAGCCCAATCTGGCCAGGATTATACCCTCTCCGTACACAGCTTCCGTGATAACCCTAAGGTAAGCCTTAAATTTGAAGTGTTCGGTACCATTCTTGGGGTCTTAGCCATGCAGAGAATGGCCAAATTTTTTTTGACATTCTTAAGAACTAGTAACGGTGCCCAGCGTTGCTGGGCATAAGTTGGGAATGTGTAAATGTTTTGACCGCAATGAGAAAAGTGTGCAATACTAATCCAAATTTTGTAACTCTTTCTATATAAAGTATCCAAAGATTTAACAACGTTTTGAAGAAAATTAGCTCCTTCGTGTTATATAGTATTGCATCGGTATCTGTGTTACAAAACCTGGTGGTTACCAACTCATGAAGTATATGAGTACAAAGTTCTCACCATGTGGTGTGAATGCGCTTCCTTTACAATCTAAAAATATATAATGTTACAACAGTGTTTTCACGACTTCAGAAGATGATCTATGTGGCATTGAACTACCATGTAGGATTGCGTGATTGTAGAGCTGTCATAAGCAAATTGACTTGAAAGGTGGATCAATAATGAGTTATTGTTGACAATATTGATTGCAAAGTTGTAGATTCTCTTGGCTTTGCCATGTTAGAGTAGTCCAAATATTTCATGCTCAAAATAGCTATTTTAAATTGCATATGACACGCATCATTGAACATATTTAATACTCAAAATAGACCTTTCGTTTCATATAACATAACAGTGTCATTGAGCTCCATGAATTTCTCAATATTGGTGGGTCAAAATAGACCTTTCGTTTCATATAACATAACAGTGTCATTGAACTCCACGAATTTCTCAATACTGGTGGGCTTAACCATTAATAATGGCAAAGCTTGTTTGCAGGCTTGTTTCTATTATAAACATTTTATCATTTTCTTTTGCAAATGATGAAATGTTTAAAATAGAAACAAAAACAAATAATGATCACAATCGTGTGGTGTATACTTGTCAAGCATATTTAAAAGGTAGAGCAATTTTAGAAGTCTGTAACTATCTACGTAACTAAGCATGCAATGTGTTATGCACAGATAAGGTCAAGTTGCATCTGTCTTGGTTAAAGTTTGTCCTTTAGCTTCGAAGTTTTCCATGCTTTATTTATTACAAATTTTGTGAGATATTGTTGCCAGCTTATTCTATTCATGATGCACGTAGCCAAGGTTGGATTATTGATGACATTGACTTGCTATTACTATTGACATATGCTATAATAATGCTATTTGCTTTCAAATTGATTAATAGAAAAGATTTGCGATGAGTTCTATCCAGTGCGCCCAAGTTAGAGTTGCATTGAAAATGTAGAGATGTTAAGTATCTTATTCACTCCGGAGGCCTCAAAGATCTGCCTTGTCAAAATGTATCTCAACATATTTCATGAAATTGGATGCAAATGGTTGTGATTTGTTAAGAGTCGACTTGCTTTTTGTGTCTCACATCTACGCCCAAGTTAGAGTTGATTGTTGTAATATAAATAATTGATCCATCTTGACGATCCGCCAATGGATGATGAATTCTCAAAAGTTGTTAATGAAACCAAGACTTGAAAATTCGTACTTCATAGCATGCTCATAGATTCACTATGATCACAGCCTATGTTCATCGAAGATTGCTCATCATGTCCACGATTATTTTCAATGGAGAGATTTAGCTAATCAGACATGTATCTTATGTGATGAGTACAACCATTAAAGAAAGTTCCAAGGTAAGCATAATCCCTTAAATTCAAAACCTATTATGTTGTTGCTTAAATCAAACTTAAGAAATAATGCAGGATAACAAAATGCAAGTACAAAAGCGATTCATGTAACCATAGGTTGCCTCTTTTTCTGCAAGCATCTCCTCAATTTCAAAAAAAAGACTCGCCGAGATTACGGAAAGTCCGAACTTGCAATCATGTTTATCTAACATCTATATAAGGTAGAAGAAAGCAAACATCGTACCTCGGATAGTTCTGAGAAAATTTCCGGACTATAGATTTTTAGTTAAAAGAAGATGCTTCATTTAGTCCATGCAACATCAGGAGGTATATGTGCCCTTAAGGCTTCTGGGTTTTACGTTCAGAAGTATAGGTGTAAAGGAATACCTGGAGTTTGACAAATGAAATGATGGTAAGCATATGCTGCAGCGTCGTTAATTGTGATTCTCCAGAGCATACGCTCGTAATCCAAGATTTTTGCCTGTTGACATTCCTGACAGAGGCATTCTTTCTTGGAGCTAAATATCCATCAAACTTATAGCAGACATATGGTATTAACCAAGAAATTCACTATCTTAAAGCCCAGCATAAAGTGCTTTTCATCAGAGCTATAGCAAAAAAAGACAATCTTCTTACTCAAATTCGATTTTTGGCAAGAGGATTTTCCTATAGCCAGACCTGCTACCAGACATGCTACCATAGGGAAAACTAACTCTGGCTTTCATTTCTTCTTACTCAAATTCGATTTTTGCCAAGAGGATTTTCCTATAGCCAGACCTAGTACCAGACATGCTACCATAGGGAAGACTAACTCTGGCTTTCATTTTGTTCACAGAATATTATTCTGTGAGCATGCACAGGTTGCAAAAAGCCAGGCATGAACGCTATGGTTCTGGTACATCTCATGGAGCAGAGATCAAGTCTCGTTCTATATTATATGCCGGTTCCACATTATTGTTGAAGGGGCTTCAAAAGATTTCTCTACCTTCTTTGCGGAGTGCGGATCCTCCTCTCAACCATGGTTTGAATAGAGGTCGCAAGTAGCCCGGAGGCCTAAATATTGGCTTTGCCATACAATTTCAAAGAGGTTTCTTTGAAAGTGTAGTTATAAATATTTCACAACTCCCTTTGAAGAAACCAACACTGCACCCATACCTTCTGGAGACCTTTTAATGACAAACTTGGGTCTTGAACAAACTTGGCAAACTTGGGTAGAGTAGAACAATATCCACCAAATAGTTACCTGCCTTTCTTACTAATGCCGACAAACATATTAAGTGAATAAATGATCTACAGATCATGATCTTCATGATTTTAATATCATAAAAAAATACAACTTGGTAGCTTTAAAAACTGCCATTCGACAACCAGAAAGAAAATCTAATCCATCTTATCAACCCTCATCCTCCAATATTTATCCGGATAGATTTTGTGCTGGATGGACTAATACTGCGCCTTTGGTAAAAGAAGCAATACAATTGAAAATAATTAAAAGGCAAATCCTTCGTTTACCTTGACTGCATATGTAATATAGCGCTTGCATCAAAAGCAACGCGGTTAGTTAGAAGGACGAAGTAAAAAAAGAAGTGAAAGAAAAAGATAGAGAAAATACCTATGCCTATCTGCTCTAAATCCTCGTGAGCTTCTGTCCAGTTTCAAGTTCCGGCAGTGTCTTTTGCATCAAAATTTGTTTCAAGTTCCGGCAGTCTCTTCTGCGCTTGGAGAGCTCAGGCTGTGGCAAGACGGGGGCAAAACGTCCCGAGCTCTGCACCGTCCAAAGCTCTACACCGTTGAAACCTAAAAAAAAAAAAAAGATGAGAAGAGAAGAAATCTTGGCCGTGCAATGTCGATGGATCTCAGCCGTCAAATTAGGGCTGGGTCCAACACTTACACAATAACATTAATATAATACTAGTAACGGTGCCCAGCGTTGCTGGGCATAAGTTGGGAATGTGTAAATGTTTTGACCGCAATGAGAAAAGTGTGCAATACTAATCCAAATTTTGTAACTCTTTCTATATAAAGTATCCAAAGATTTAACAACGTTTTGAAGAAAATTAGCTCCTTCGTGTTATATAGTATTGCATCGGTATCTGTGTTACAAAACCTGGTGGTTACCAACTCATGAAGTATATGAGTACAAAGTTCTCACCATGTGGTGTGAATGCGCTTCCTTTACAATCTAAAAATATATAATGTTACAACAGTGTTTTCACGACTTCAGAAGATGATCTATGTGGCATTGAACTACCATGTAGGATTGCGTGATTGTAGAGCTGTCATAAGCAAATTGACTTGAAAGGTGGATCAATAATGAGTTATTGTTGACAATATTGATTGCAAAGTTGTAGATTCTCTTGGCTTTGCCATGTTAGAGTAGTCCAAATATTTCATGCTCAAAATAGCTATTTTAAATTGCATATGACACGCATCATTGAACATATTTAATACTCAAAATAGACCTTTCGTTTCATATAACATAACAGTGTCATTGAGCTCCATGAATTTCTCAATATTGGTGGGTCAAAATAGACCTTTCGTTTCATATAACATAACAGTGTCATTGAACTCCACGAATTTCTCAATACTGGTGGGCTTAACCATTAATAATGGCAAAGCTTGTTTGCAGGCTTGTTTCTATTATAAACATTTTATCATTTTCTTTTGCAAATGATGAAATGTTTAAAATAGAAACAAAGAGCAAATAATGATCACAATCGTGTGGTGTATACTTGTCAAGCATATTTAAAAGGTAGAGCAATTTTAGAAGCTGTAACTATCTCTGTAACTAAGCATGCAATGTGTTATGCACAGATAAGGTCAAGTTGCATCTGTATTGGTTAAAGTTTGTCCTTTAGCTTCGAGTTTTCCAATTACAAATTTTGTGAGATATTGTTGCCAGCTTATTCTATTCATGATGCACGTAGCCAAGGTTGGATTATTGATGACATTGACTTGCTATTACTATTGACATATGCTATAATAATGCTATTTGCTTTCAGATTGATTAATAGAAAAGATTTGCAGTAGTTCTATCTGGTCTGCCCAAGTTAGAGTTGCATTGAAAATGTAGAGATGTTAAGTATCTTATTCACTCCAGAGGCCTCAAAGATCTGCCTTGTCAAAATGTATCTCAACATATTTCATGAAATTGGATGCAAATGGTTGTGACTGTTAAGAGTCGACTTGCTTTTTTGTGTCTCACATCTCTGCCCAAGTTAGAGTTGATTGTTGTAATATAAATAATTGATCCATCTTCGACCATCCGCCAATGGATGATGAATTCTCAAAAGTTGTTAATGAAACCAAGACTTGAAAAATTTGTACTTCATAGCATGCTCATAGATTCACTATGATCACAGCTATGTTCATCGAAGATTGCTCATCATGTCCATGATTATTTTCAATGGAGAGATTTAGCTAATCAGACATGTATCTTATGTGATGAGTACAACCACTAAAGAAAGTTCCAAGGTAAGCATAATCCCTTAAATTCAAAACCTATTATGTTGTTGCTTAAATCAAACTTAAGAAATAATGCAGGATAACAAAATGCAAGTACAAAAGCGATTCATGTAACCATAGGTTGCCTCTTTTTTGCAAACATCTCCTCAATTTCAAAAAGACTCGCTCGAGAGATTCGGAAAGTCCGAACTTGCAATCATATTTATCTAACATCTATATAAGGTAGAAGAAAGCAAACATCGTACGTACCTCGGATAGTTACGAGAAAATTTCGGACTATAGATTTTTAGTTAAAAGAAGATGCTTCATTTAGTCCATGCAACATCGAGGAGGTATATGTGCCCTTAAGGCTTACGGGTTTTACGTTGAAGTATAGGTGTAAAGGAATACCGGAGTTTGACAAATGAAATGATGGTAAGCATATCTTTGCGGCGTCGTTAATTGTGATTCTCCGAGCATACTCGTAATCCAAGATTTTTGCTGTTGACATTCTCGACAGAGGCATTCTTTCTTGGAGCTAAATATCCATCAAACTTATAGCGGACATATGGTATTAACCAAGAAATTCACTATCTTAAAGCCCCAGTAAAAGTGCTTTTCATCGAGCTATAGCAAAAAAAAAAAGACAATCTTCTTACTCAAATTCGATTTTTGGCAAGAGGATTTTCCTATAGCCAGACCTGCTACCAGACATGCTACCATAGGGAAAACTAACTCTGGCTTTCATTTCTTCTTACTCAAATTCGATTTTTGCCAAGAGGATTTTCCTATAGCCAGACCTAGTACCAGACATGCTACCATAGGGAAGACTAACTCTGGCTTTCATTTTGTTCACAGAATATTATTCTGTGAGCATGCACAAAGTTGCAAAAGCCGGGCATGAGCGCTATGGTTCGGGTACATCTCATGGGCGTAGATCAATTCTCGGTTCTATATTATATGCCGTTCCACATTATTGTTGAAGGGGCTTCAAAAGATTTCTCTACCTTCTTTCTGGAGTGCCAGATCCTCCTCTCAACCATGGTTTGAATAGAGGTCGCAAGTAGCCCGGAGGCCTAAATATTGGCTTTGCCATACAATTTCAAAGAGGTTTCTTTGAAAGTGTAGTTATAAATATTTCACAACTCCCTTTGAAGAAACCAACACTGCACCCATACCTTCTGGAGACGAATGACAAACTTGGGTCTTGAACAAACTTGGCAAACTTGGGTAGAGTAGAACAATATCCACCAAATAGTTACCTGCCTTTCTTACTAATGCCGACAAACATATTAAGTGAATAAATGATCTACAGATCATGATCTTCATGATTTTAATATCATAAAAAAATACAACTTGGTAGCTTTAAAAACTGCCATTCGACAACCAGAAAGAAAATCTAATCCATCGTATCAACCCCTCATCCTCCAATATTTATCCGGATAGATTTTGTGCTGGATGGACTAATACTGCGCCTTTGGTAAAAGAAGCAATACAATTGAAAATAATTAAAAGGCAAATCCTTCGTTTACCTTGACTGCATATGTAATATAGCGCTTGCATCAAAAGCAACGTGGTTAGTTAGAAGGACGAAGTAAAAAAAGAAGTGAAAGAAAAAGATAGAGAAAATACCTATGCCTATCTGCTCCAAATCCTCGTGAGCTTCTGTCCAGTTTCAAGTTCCGGCAGTGTCTTTTGCATCAAAATTTGTTTCAAGTTCCGGCAGTCTCTTCTGCGCTTGGAGAGCTCAGGCTGTGGCAAGACGGGGGCAAAACGTCCCGAGCTCTGCACCGTCCAAAGCTCTACACCGTTGAAACCTAAAAAAAAAAAGATGAGAAGAGAAGAAATCTTGGCCGTGCAATGTCGATGGATCTCAGCCGTCCAAATTAGGGCTGGGTCCAACACTTACACAATAACATTATAATATAAGATAAGATATAAGATGGCAAGGAAAAAAATATACCATTCCATAGAAAAGCTTAGGGAAAATTTGCCCTTCAAAAGAATGGCCATGATTTTCAAAAAAAAAATATATTATTCATAATATATATACCTTTACTCATTTTTTAACATTGTCTAACAAAAATAAAAATGGCCAAAACATAAAACATTTGATTGTCCAACTTTTTTATTATCTCTCCTCCAAGTCTAGATTCAAATTCAATCCAACACCACAAATGCTTAAAGTGACGATTTATTTTATTAGTTGGTACTTGGTACCTTGGTTGGTGGTGGTGGCGCTTTCATTTGATACATCATCATTTGAAGAGATAATTGCTTCATGTAGTAGGCTTGGTTAACAATACGTGCTGAAAGTTATATCATGTTTGAAGACAAGATTTAACATGGAAGACACATGTAATGTTTTAGTAAGCACAAAGCTTTTTAGCACAAATGATTATGCAAGCAATGAGAAGGAAATGGAAGGTGAAACTGAAAGGTGGACAAGAACTTTATGCAAGAACTTTAGTGAAGGTAAATATGCATTTGTTGATGTTGAGAAATGCATTGGACAATCTTATGCCTTTGTAGTGAGATTAATGGTGCAGCATGGCCGTAAAAACATGAGGGCATTGTGGAATGATTTTAACTTTGATGTTTATGACGAGGTGATGAAACTATGGCAAGCACTTCTTGTTCTTCTAGGAAGCACAGTGGAATGTGAGCGTGGTTTTCGACGACAAAACATGATGAAAGATGATTTACGAGAAAGTTTGAAGCTGGCCACTCTTGAGACCTTAATGTTTTTATCACTATCTGCGCCTGATGTGGGAGATGCAAATTATGATCTGATTTTTGCTACTTGGATGCAAGACAAGCAACGTCGCATGGTGCCATTGTGAAACATATCAATATGAGTTATTTTGGATCCTTTTATAGTTATCAAGACTTGCTGGTTGCTGCCATTATATTGTGAAACATATTATAATACTACTGCTGCTAAGGTTATTTTGTATCATTTTCATAGTTATAAGAGTTAAAGAGTTAAAAAGTTTAAGTTTCGAATGTCTTTTAATGTTTTTCTTTCTTATTTTCATGGTTTAAGTTTTGAATGTCTCTCTTAAATCTGGACATGCAAAAGAATGGCGGACCAAAAATTCGCCCTTCAAATTGAATGGCAAGGTGCAAACTTGCCCTTCAAAAAAAAACTAGGGGTGCCATTCAAATTTAAGGCTTACGGTTCGAGTCCCTCAAGGCCACCCTTCTCCAGGTCCTCAACCTCTTTTCCCAGCCTAGCTATATGAGGCACACAGTCCTCTCGTATGGATCAAATCTCGCATTGTACGTCTCTCTTCTCTCCGAGATGATCCTCAGTGGCCAGGATTGTGGCTATAGTGACTCTGAGATCTTCGACTTCCACGACGATATCAATCAGCGCCTCGACGGTGCCTTTCAGATCATGTATGACGCCGTCTGTCAGCTCGTCGAAGCAGTTTGCTTACCCGAATATGGGCGGCATTGTTATGAACCTTGGTCAGATGGTTGCTGGAGTCATGAACTTCCATACTCTCTGGCATGGTTGTATGTCTTGCATCAAAGCTAGGGTCGAGTATGATATTGATATGGTGAATAAGAAGGCCCATTACCAACTTGAGTTTCGTCCTAAAGCTGGGGCCACAAAGACCTATTGTAGTATGCCCCAGGTGTTCATGCCTGGCCATGCTTGTCTCCATGTTTACACAGATCTTGGTTCTGAGCTCGAGCTGGCCAGGTTTTCGAGTGAAGAGGCCATGCAGGTTAGGCTTGGGGTATATTATCTTGTTGATAATAATGATTATGATTCTCGTGATGTGGATGTGATTGTTAGTAGCTCTAACAATCCCAATGTGGCAACCTTCAACCTTGCCCAGCGCAGTGCTGATATACTTTCTACATCATGGGTGAAACTGTATTACTCTAATCCTGAGGGGGGGCCATGGAGTACTCATTATGACAAGTTTAGCAAGGACATGAGAATGTACTATGATGAATATGGTACATTTGAAGTGGAAGGTATGCGTGCATACACCATCAAAACAAAAGCTCATAGTGATGTAGTGAAAAACTACTATATCATTGGTTTTGAAGTTGTTCCAATAGTGTAGTGGTTTTATATAAAGTTCGTCTAATAATCGGCCAAGCTACCATGAATAAAGTTTGTTGAATAATTGGTCCACTACTATGAATGTTTGTAGTGGAACGGGCGTTGAAGTGTTGGTGTTGAAGTTGTTCCAGTAAGTGCATTGGTTCTTAAATAAAGTCGTCTAATAATTGGCCATGCTATCACGAATGAAGTTTGTCAAATAATTGGTCTGCTACTATGAATATACATTGCCTTGTATCTTTTGTCAATTATATCGTAGCATATAGATTTGATTTCTATCTATTATTTATATGATAATGAGTTGTTTTTTTTTTTCTATCTGTGGTGCATGCGTTCATATTTTGTTGGTGGGTTTTAGATTTGCAGCAAAAATGGTTTAGTTTTTGGACTTGCAGCCAATATCCAGCTGTTGTACAACTTTGGAATGACCTGTGAAATCTCCAAGCAATATCTGAATCATATCTGGAACCTCTGGCCTTCACCCGTTGAACTATTAATCATGAAGCAAATATCTGAATCATATCTGGAACCTCTGGCCTTCACCCGTTGGACTATTAATCATGGAGCAAATCATTATGAGCACATGACATTCCAAAAATAGAGCATGGGCATCAATATGTTTGGCATCTGATAATATCTGTTACTAAAAAATTTTGTGGATGTTCATGTTAGTTTAGATGCCGCAATTTGAGCTCAACAGCACTGATTTGGCCCGAACATAGCTTTGCATGCATGAGAAAGGAGGTTCTTGGCACTGCCATGGGCTGTTGTCGACCTAATATGGGTAGTTTTAGAAGTAGGAAGCGGGGTCGCTTCTGATGGTCTCACATTGCAGGCAGAGTGAAAAAATAAGTGATCATAACAAGAAATAGCGAATTTGAAGCCGATTTCAAACTGCTCAATTGATAAGATCAAATGGTATGGATAAAAAATGCAAAAAGATACCTAAATCATAGTATTTTCCACGTAGGTTCCTTGAATAGTATTTTGAAAAGTTTGGAACTGCCTCACGAGTTTTCAGGAGGCCATCTTGCATTGTCCGATCCATCAGTCCCAGATTTGGCAAGGGTCTTGCTTGACACCACTGCACTTGCGTCCAAGTTTACGCTATCCATCCCCATTGACCTGTCTCAACCTGAGGGACCCTCAATGAAGTGCCTCCCTCGCACACTGATGTTGCACAATGAAGCGCCTCCCTCGCACACTGATGTCGCATGTGGTCTTTATTGCGGGCTTCTTACAAACCTCTTGCACACATAAATTTGTTCGATGTGCACAAGTAGTTGCGTTGCAACTCCCGTACTTGTGCCCACTATGACAGATGCACCATCACTACCAATCATTTTCTTCACATCCAAGTCCCATTCTTTTTCAATATTTCCAATATGCGCTCGGTAATTGATTTTGCATCACTATCTTTCACAACAACAATGCCTAGATAGCAAGTACACACACGCCTTCCTTCCATGAAAGTGGCATAAAAAATCATAATTCTTTGTCACACTTATGTCGATCGATTCATCAACCATTATTCCAAACCATGGGCTCTTTTTACAGCGTGCATATATCTCAAATTCAATGGCCCTATTCATATGAAACACGAAGCTTGCACATGCCTTATTATCATTATACATGGTAGGAAGGTCTTCCACTCCACATTCCCTCAAAAGCTCCAAAAGGTTTGCTAGTTTCATGAAAGCCATGCCCTCTTTCGCTATAAAATAAGTGCACTTAAATATCTTCTCAATTGAAGCCTCCACATAAGCCTTCTTTTTTTGCGTGCATCGTTCGAGCCCATCCTTCTCTTGGTCCATAAGAAGAATAGCTTCTCGATGTGCTTAAATTCGTGCATGATCTTCAAGGGCCGAAGTCTTGAAATTCCTGGCAACCATTGTGCCAAATAGACTCTTGGAATGACAATCTTTCTTACAATAAGTACACCAAATAGAATAGAATAGTTTTTTTATCGTCCACTGAGACCAATCGGCCTATGGGACCCAGAAGGAGCGCAGCAAACTTATTACTGTCCGGGTTAAAAAACCCCCGCCCCGAAGGGTTTTCGAGGGAAAAACCGTGGCAGTAATAAGAATGCTGTCAAACTGTACAAGTATACATCATCATGAAATAAATGTGTATGTACATGTCAAGTGCGTGCAGGGACATAGCTGATCTCGCATGTCCATGACCTCCTGAAGGTATGATCCTAGCATAAAATGCGGATCGTGCTCAATGTCACATGTAGCGGTGGCCGGGCGACCAACTCGGCATAAGCGCGTCCGGATTTGATCATATCTTTGGGCAACTTTGAAGGGTATGAGATTCATCCTCAATGACTCCCATTTGGCGGCATTGTGTGAGCACGTCCGGCGTGGCTCACCAATCCATCTGCTGTCTCAATTCGAAGATGATGTGCCCTGCAATGCGAATGGAGGCAATGAGTCTGCGTCTTTTCATGGGCAAGTGGGTGCGAGGTAGCATTGTGGGCCTCGTTCCAATGTGGGATTTATGTGGTATTTGGTAGTGTGTTGTCTTGACTGTTCAAAAGCGGCATCCCAAAGCTTGCTGATGAAGCAAGCCTCAAGATATTGCCTCAAGCTATGGCGATCGCCTCTGTTTGCACATGTATGCACGTGCTCTGCACATTCCATCTAGCCATCCATTGAGCTCTCTTTTCCCTCCAAAGGGCCTTGGCGTTGTGGCCCCATTGCCATGATATAAGCTAGTTTTGGGAGGCGAGCATCGTCCATGTTGACCACCTGCCGAAAATAGACAATGTGGCGATCAAGGGGCCCTACGAAAGAGGCAAGAATCACATTTCTGCGGTAGAATTTGATATGGGACTGTGGACTTCACCCCTAGTGCTCGTACCAAGAAGGCTTTACTTTTGCTCCAAGTCATTCCAAGTAGCGAGGGATACTACTTGGGCCCCATACTTCCACCCCGTGATAAAAAGGCGGGGCTCCACTAAGACTTTGAACAGGTGTGTGATGGGTCCAATCATACAACTCCGCTCTATGACTATTGTTTTGCATTGCATATAGTGCTTTCCAGCCCGCCGTAACTCGTAGCCGTATGGATGTGTCCCAGTGCATAGTAGACGGAAACTCCACTCCCAAATATTTGTATGTGGATGCTACTTCCACATTCTGCCCTCGGTAACGGAAGGAGGGGATCCTCGGCTGTCGTGAAGATGATATGAAGTACTGCAAAACACACGTGTTGATATTGGAGTTTGAAAATTAAAGTCGTAAAAGAACAACACATGAGATAGATATAAGTACCATTGTGGGTGAGAGAGTAGGCATATTAAGAACTTGGTGTACAGGAGGCAAGATTTTGAGACCATGATAGAGCTCAAGACTGTAAATTACAATCTACAAAGCCTTGCCCAAACTTGTGCAGAACCAATATATTTATTTCAAAATGCACCACAATAATATTCAGGTATTGTTAACATGTTGCGATAAACCTGACACAAAACTAAATGATAAAGGAATCAACTGTTTTTATCAAAGACATTGGATGGTAAAGATGCAAAATGATAGCTTACAAAGTGTGTCTCCTGCTTTAGAAACTGAGATGTTATACCTTGCAATCCAAGCCCGAACGTAAAGCATGCTGTCAATCTTTGCTTCTGCTTTCCTAATATCCCTGGGAACCTTACGTGGAAAGACACCCCTATAACTGCCGCCCCACCAAGATCCCCCCGAATAGCATCATGTTCCTCAATGCTGTTGGTACCGAAGCAGAAAGAAGGAAGCTTTCTCCCTGCCAACAGAGAAACAATGTAGCCTAATGGGCAGGGAAAGCTTCCTTTGGGCACCCACACAGAAGCGCCGAATCCTATAAAGTTGTATTTAATTAAAGTGGGTCTCATTCCATTCCCACTTTTTTTTGGAACCCTGTTATTTTACACAAAAAGGAGCACCCCGACCCGAAAACTGTCCGTAATTTGAATTTTTGTCTGTTAGTGTGCATCCAAGCTTTCTTCCAGTTTTCTCGGATAGCGAGTCGAGAACAAGAACAATGCAACTCAAACATAGGAATTTCATTACAGATTGTTGAAAAAGATTCTTAGTTGAACATTTTGGCTCTATTTTCTTAGGTGGGTAGACAAGAGATCACAAATTCCATAAAAATTAAGCAAATTGTTTACTTAATCACCAAAAAATACTAGTTTTGAGATACCTTATATTTATAAATGGGCTCATTACAATATATATTACAGTGGGTGAAGAGACCATAGTGGTTGTATGGGCACAATGATTACACCCTCTTCACACATGAACCACCTAGTGTAAAGGGCGCCTGGAGCTCTCTCCAAGTCACGGAGCAACTTACAGACGATAGAAATTTGTATGAGGAGTTCCTTCATGGGTCACGTGCTTGTATGTCCAACTCGATGTCACCACCCTCTTCGGCACCTTTCTTCAATGAACGGTCTTTTCATTGCTCCCAAGCATGTACTATCCGGTCGAGATAAGGACTGCAAAAGACACAATCAAGTTAGTCAAGTGATGCTACATGCAAAAAAAATAAAATAAAACACAGTTCTTAGGGCCATTTTTGGAAAATCTGGGCTGAGGAGCCTTTCTCGACTTCATGAGTCGCTGAAAGGCAGCTTCCCGAGGGAAAAACACAGGTCAGAAGGCCTCGACTCGCGAGTCAAGAAAGGTAGCTCAAAGCGAAAAACACAGGTTTTAGGGGTCAGAAGGCCTTTCTCGAAAAATGCAGATTTTAGGGGTCAGAAGGCCTTTCTCGACTCGCGAGTCGAAAGGCAGCTCAAAAGCAAAAACGGGTTTTAGGGGTGGAAGGCCTTTCTCGACTGCCAAGTCGAGAAAAGGCAAAGCCAAAAAAAACACGGTTTTAGGGGTGGAGAAGGCCTTTTCGAATGAGTCGAGAAAAAGCCTTTAAAAAAGCTTAAAAAACGAGGTTTGAGGGTCTTTCTCGACTCGCGAGTCAAGATGAAAAACTATGGTCTAGGGCCATTTAGAGCGAAAAACACAATAGGTCCGAGGAGGTAAAAAATGAATAACTTTCAAACATCATATCATAATACTATACTATATCTTTGTTCAAATGTGATCAAACATACAACAAATGTGGCGAACCTACTTGCCTACAAATATAGTTTTCTACCTCCAATATCATAGAGTGCAAATATTATTAGTTGCACCATATCCTATGTATTTTCTAAGTGCACACCATACCTATGCATTTTCTATGTATACATAGACCAAAAAATAGAAACCCCCCCCCCCCCCCCCCTTTAGTATGTCAATGTTTTCTAATAAATACAATATCCTATCCTATATATTTTCTAATAAATACAGTATGTATTTTCTAAATGCCAAAACACCATAGTTCTAAAACATAGAAAATACAGTTCTAAAACACCATAGTTTATTATTTTTTCTCATCTTAGTTTATTGTTTTATCACACCATAGTTTATTGTTTTATCTTATGTATTTTTTCCAATGGACACCATATATTTTCTACGAAAAAATAGACCATCCCCATGTATTTTCTACGAAAAAATAGACCCTCCTTATGTATCTTGGAATGGACACTATATGCTATGTATTTTCTAGGTATACATATAGAAAACAAATGGACCCTCTCCTATTTTCGAACGGGGCATTTTTTTTATATTAATGTTTACCCTTTTTAATATATTAATGTTTACCCTTTTTAATATATTAATGTTTACCCCGCCTTTTTTTCCCGCCTATACTTGAAATTTAAAATTTGGTACATACCTTTGGGTCTGTTCTTCTGAGTGGCTCTAATCCTGCTTCCGGAGTGTTAGCATCCTCGATACCTTCAGCAAATCTTCAGCATACCCACTGAATCTCTCTGATATACAGTCGTTGATGGGAGCTCTCTTCATCGACCTGTTCGTGGGCCAGTTTAAGGCATCGAACACCTTTGATTTTTGTATAATGGGCTTTCCGGCAATAAGCAATAAGCAACTTGTACACAATGCCGGAAAAAAATAGTATGATGCCTTGCATGCATCTTGCCTGACCCAGCTTCCAGCTTCCGGCGTCTCTTGCCTTGCATCTTCCCTTGCTCCGGCCTTGCATCCAAGAAAAAGGGGCGGCTCTGCTCTACTTTTTTGTATCTACCGAATGATGGAATGGGGCTCTGCTCTATTTTTCTGTATCTACCGAGAAAAAGGGGCGGCTCTTGCTGAAATGGTGGAAGCTTGTTCTACCCTCCATTTTTCGTCAGAAACGGAGTATTCAGACAAGGGATATTCGACAACAGGGAGCCTCTTAAGGACGTCGGAACTGAGGCCTTTACTTGCCTGCTTAGCGGCTATGGTGCTGGCCAGAAGGAAGAAAGTGGAAAGCAAAATACCGTCACCCGACGCAAAGTTCTAGCTCTTAGCAGAAGAGCACTAATTTGGAGAAGAACCAATTCTTAGTAGAAGAATCGATTTGAAGCAGAGACCCTCAGAAACAGAAGAGTTAAAGCAGAGCGTTCAGAAGAACCGATTTGACGGAGAGCTTGCAGAAGCAAAAGGTTTGAAGCACCAGCCTAATGGGGCCATAGCCGTTGAATCTGATCCTGCCGTATTGGAGTAAGTGTAAAGGGGCGAGTGCTGCATCCATCTCCTTGCTTGAATAATACTCCTTCCTTCTGCAGGGCCGGGCAATCTCATCCCAAAGCTCCGTTTTCCTTTCGCTTCTGGCAAACCTAGGCTCGACTACTGGATTAGTGAGCGATCCCATCTTCTGGATGAAGCTTGTATAGAGCCAAATAAAGGTATGTTGCAGATTTCTTGCTATGATCTGGCTTTTTTTCGTAGATTCTGTTGTTTTGATGCATGTTTGGAAAATAGGAGGCGATGTGAAGCTAGGGATGCCGGCTAAGGAAGCGACCAAGGAAACCAAGCTTCTGATTGGAAACCAAGCTTCTGATTCATCATCGCTATTAAC
Organism: Isoetes taiwanensis; assembly: GCA_021234155.1. Classification (NCBI taxonomy): domain Eukaryota; kingdom Viridiplantae; phylum Streptophyta; class Lycopodiopsida; order Isoetales; family Isoetaceae; genus Isoetes; species Isoetes taiwanensis. Next base: position 114,407 of record JAJEKV010000439.1, read on the forward strand.
AAAAAGTTCTTCCTTTTTCTTTCTCAAAGCTACTGCATTCTTCTGCGAAGGCCTTATGCCTTCTCGACTAATGAGTTGAGAAGGTTGAGAATTTTATTTTAGTAATAATTTATTTTATTTTTTTAATATAATATTTAATTTTTATTTTTAATATGAAATTTAATTTCTTTATTTAATTTATAATATTTATTTTTTATTTATATATTTTTTAAGGGGAGATCCTCTCCCCCTCCAAACTCTCCTTGCCCCTAACCCTCCCCTTTGCCTCGCCTTCCATCATCTTCTCCTTCCCTCCCTCTCTTTCTAAACCCCTTTTACACCATCTTTTGCCCCTTTGCCTAAACCCCTTTCCCTAAACCCCTTCCCTCTCCTCTCTCATGCCTCTCTCCCTTGCCTCCTCCCTCTCCCCTGCTCTTGTGCCTCTTTCCCTCCGTCCCTCCCCTTCCATCTCCCCTTCCTTCCTATCATTCTTTCTCCACCGTCTCCCTTTTTTTTCTCAGATTGTTCTTTGTAAATGTTGTTATTTTATTACGAAAAAATTCTATTCAAGCATTCAATTCAAAAAAAAGTTTAGTATAAGTCCCATTTTCAGCTCGAGTCCAAAAATTCGAGATTTGACCCACTTTAATTAAATGTGACTTTATACCACTTTTCATTCTTCTAGGGCCGTCCGATTTAGGTCTTCAAATTGAATCAAATCCTCGCCCTTCAATTTAGGGCTGGATCCACGACACTAAAACATTATAATATAGTAAAGATGTGATAAATGTAGAACCACTATCTGTGCATGAGAAACATATGTTGTTTTTCACAGGTGATAAATCCACATTTATCACCCGGGGGATTCAGTATTATTTGCAGTACAGGACATGTGCATGTAATAAAGGGGGATTTTTTTTTACCATTTCGTATTTGTATACTTACCATTAGGGGGTTTTTTCGCCATTATCTGGGGCAAAATATCTACTTTAGGGATTAAATTAGCTTCTAAAGATCTGTATACTAGGGATGTTTTTGGGCACGCTTCCAACGCAGATGTTCATACCCTTTTCATACTGAGTAATGACTAGAATTGGAGATTTTTGAATATGAACCAAGATCGCACAATATATCCAAAATGGGTATCACAAGGCCCCCAAAATTGAACCAATATGATTTTTTTTCTATGATTTGTTGGTGAAAACCAAATTCATAAGTCAGTACATGTTAGTGGGTTTACAAACCATGTCTAGTTACCTAAGATGGTTCATCAACATATTTTTTTAAAGTGTTAAGCCGACATTGTTTTGTGACATGGTATTGAAACATAGCAATTTTAATTAGTCTCTGTAACAACTTAAACTATATAATATGTACTATTGTTTAGTATCTCAAGTTTAGTAGACTGATATTTAATCACATCTATCTCCTTTAGTATATTAACATGATCATTTTAAGTGGATGATTATCATGATGCTTTGTAGTGATTAATCACCAATACACAACGTGGTAAACAATCTTGGTTTAAATATGCCAATGACATTTTTTACCCCATTTTTCTCCATGGTACTAAAACATAATTATCTCACCTAGTTCTTCTGACAACTTAAAATGTTTGATACAAACTAATGCTCAGTGTATTTCAAGCTTAATAAAATGATATTTGATCGCATCTATCGTCCTCGATATTATGACTCAGTAACTTATTTAGATATGTCGTAGCAATTAATAAACAACATATAATAAACAACATATAACATGGCAACCACTGTTGTTTTTTATACAATAAGCATTTTTCAAGAAACAATGCATTAGATGCAAACAAAAGCCTTTCGGGAATCGAACCCAAACAAGTCCATTCAAGCATCATTCAATATCCTCTATTTAGATCCACAGCCGATGATGTATCCGTAAGTTCTACTATTGCATTGGGATTCCGGCAAGATACAGCTCAATCACTATACACAACTCAATCGATATAAAAAGTTTCAACTCATCATTATACTTCATCAATTCATGTTTATAGCAGGATTTCACCTTGCAGCTCGTCCCATCAGCTGTTTTCATGACCGGATGGATTTGCCCAAGAAGAACATTATCTCTAGTTTCGCGAGGCCCTTTAAATCTGAAGCAAATGGTGCATAGTGATATGGGTAAAACCTGCAAATGGTACACAAGTTCATTAACAATATAGACAAGCTCTAAGTATAGAAATGGCATGCCAAATATTTGAGTCAAGACTTGTGATATTGTTATACTCGCCACAAAAATGAACTTGTTAGGAGAAGAATTGATACAACCCCCCACAAATAATACCAGGCTATGCTCATCATGTCTCTCAAAAGTAGATAAAACCCTAGTGGGAAGGCCAGCATGATATTCTGCAGTATTTGAAGATGGAGCATTGAGTCCTTTAGTACATAATTGGAACAGGGATAATCTTCTCTAGTACAATGCTACAGGATGGATTCTAGGCCAAGTTAATGCGCGGAAGGATAATTGCCTCATGTGCCCCTCAATTGCTTGCATCTTATGGCGATGAGCTTCAAATGGTTGCAGTTGCAGTTCACACATTGGTTCAATCTTTGTTCAGGTTGGAAGGTTTATATCAGGCTTTTAGACTCTGATTTTGAAATGCGGGTGATACTTCTTCCTATTTGGTGACCATTGTTTAAATTGTGCTTATCTGGCCTATTGTGGAGCCTTTAATAAGGTCATGTACCCTGTTTTATTTATAATAAAATATAAATATCTTGACTTCAAAACAAAAAAAAAAAAAGTAGATGAAACCCATTCTAAATAATGACAAGATTAAAGTGTAGAACTAGTACAAATCATAACATATAGCCAATCTGTTCAATTCTACCAACAACAATTGATGGAGAACTTACCAATGCCATGAACATACACCTGCATAATAATAACAACGTAAAACCCAGCATAAGCCTTTGGTGTAGCTAAGTACCTGAAATCGGATAAATTCCACAGAATAAGAAACAATAATATATGAGATTCAGAAATGTAAGCACCCATCAAGAATCAAGGAACACTGCTAAGGCAGACATAAGCCTAAAACTCTCTATGTGCAAACGTGGTATTATAATAAAACTTCATAAAATATGTGAATTGTAGCCACTTTCAATGCATAATCAGCAAACATGGGAAGCTTATACATACAACAAAAATATAAATGCTCCCGATATGTCTGTTCAAGTTCCTCCGGAGTCTGTGCTCCAAATTTATCTACATAGTACCTTTCTTTTCGCCCTGGCTTCATAGTACCTTTCTTTCTGCCCTAGCTCACCAAGCTTGATCTATTATTTAACAATAAAGCATGAGAAATCACACCTATGGGCATCCAAACTTGAACATCCAACATTTTCAGCATACCACATCCGATGGAGTGTTCTGCAGCTTTGCCTTCGGTGCATTAATTAATCCCAAGAGAAACATTTTGTAAAAGCAACAATTGATTTATGAAATACCACACTACAACCCCAAAATTGGCTCAACGTATAGTTTTTTGCTATTGTTTCTACAAAAAGCCAACACTTAAAGACTACCCATAATTTTGTTCCGAAAATTCTAGAAACAACGTGTAGTTTTTGTCTAAAAACTCAATGCATAGAAGATTGACAGTCTTTTAATAAAATTCAATGCGTTGTTTTTAAAAATTATTTTTATTAAAAATAACATATGGTTTAATAAAATATCCACGTGTGGTTTCATAAAGTAGTAGTTGTTTTTAAGTGTTGTTTTTACAAAAATAAAAACAACATGTGGTTTAACAAAATATCCATGTGGATAGTAGTTGTTTTCAAGTATTGTTTTTATTAAATAATAACATGTGGTTTAACAAAATATCCACATGTGGTTTTTTAAAATAGTTTTTTTCAAATGTGGTGCTTCTTAAATAAAGACACATGGTTATAAAGAATATCAGTGGTTTTCATGCATATTCCAAAATAAAAAAGCATTATTTTAACTACTTAAATATCAGCACGTGGCTGTTGTTAGATCACGAAATTCCTTAAGATAAAATCACCTTTCTACTTAACACTATATGATCTAGTGCAATAAGACTTAACTTAATGCAATAAGCTTAAGTCACAACTTCATTTCTAATAATAAGTCAAATAACCATTGAACTCAAATCTCAATTGTTACTGTAGATTTGGTAATGATTCAGACACTGTAGCACCGACAATCATACACCTTTGACGTTATCTGCTGGATCCGGCTCACTCAGAGATGGATCCAATGTTCACAGGTGTATATAGCCTAGCAGATCCGGCGGTTAAGCAACCGAGGTGTTCAGCTCCGACGGTTTTGCCTTCACCGACCATTGAACTCGATCTGCTATAATTTCATTTGCCATCTTAAATAAGCAATATAATTTACCTCAATATTCGATGGCTTCTAATTTATCTTTTTAACTCTTTAACCATTGGTCTTTTAACGCCAATATTTCACCTTATGTGACCAACAAGACCTAGGTACAGTGTTCAGTGTAACTTGCCAGATAACAACCTAGCACTGTAACCAACTGCAAGAACTCATCTGAATCATCATAAACTCAGAGAATATTTTCTGAACATTATGCAACATTCCCCCATCAGATAATGTTCTCTGAATTGTTAGCTGGATAACATTTATCTGTCAGCAATGATCAATTCCTGTAACATCAAGTAAATTTTTAAATTTTCTGAACTTGATATATGTAAGAGCTTTTGTGAGAATATCTGCAGCTTGATCTTGAGTGCCTATGAACTCCACTGAAACCTGCCCTTTTGCAACCATTTCCCTGATAAAATGTATATGCAGTTCAATGTGCTTGGTTCTTTGATGTAAAACAGGATTTCTAGTGATGGCAATACAACTTTGACTGTCACATAATAAAATGGTGGCCTTTTCTTGTCTTATATCTAACTCATTTAACAATCTCCTAGCCCAAACGATTTCTTTAGCAGCAAGAGTGGTAGCTACATATTCAGCTTCAGCTCAAGACATAGCAGTGCTCGATTGTTTCTTAGACTTCCATGTTATGGCTGCTCCACCAAGCATTAATGAAAACCCAGATGTTGACTTCCTGCTGTCTAAATCAGAGCCCCAATCAGCATCACAATATCCTTTAAGAATTAGATCATTGTTTGAATAACTTATACCTTGATCTTGAGTGCCTTTAAGGAATCTCAAGATTCTTTTTGCTGCTATCCAATGTTGGTGCCCTGGGTTGCTTGAGTACCTACTTAGCAAACTGACTGCAAAAGCAATATCAGGGCGTGTACAATTACTAACATACAGTAAGCAACCCAATAATTCTCTGTATGGTATTCCCTCCATTTCCTTTAGTTCTGAAATATTTTTGGGACACATGTCCTCGGATATGGCATGTCCAGGCACCAAAGGAGTATTGACTGTTTTACAGTCACTCATTCCAAACCTTTCCAAAATACTCTGGATGTTTGATGTCTGTGTGAGTGTGATTTTACTGCTTTCCCTGTTCCTGTATACTTCAATTCCCAAGAACCTTTTTAACTCACCTAAATCAGTCATTTTAAACTTGTGCTTTAACATATTTTTGCTGTAATTCAAACATTCCAAAGAGTTAGAGACCATAATGCAATCATCCACATATAGTGCAATGATGCAATATTTGCTGCCTTGTCTAAAAATATAGATATTTCCATCACTTTCCAATTTGTTAAATCCACCAATTCTTAGATATTCATCTATACAAATGTACCATTGTCTAGGTGCTTGTTTAAGACCATAGACTGCCCTATTTAGCTTCCAAACCAAGTTGGTTCCAACTTCATATCCTTGTGGCTGCTCCATAAAAATTTCTTCATCCAATTTAGCATTTAGAAACGCAGTGCTTACATCCATGTGATGTATTTCAAGATTCTTTGCATTTGCTACTGCTAATAGCATCCTCAAGCTTGTTAATTTAACTATTGGAGAGAAGGTCTCATCATAATCTAGTCCTTTCTTTTGAGAAAATCCTTTTGCCACCAATCTAGCTTTGTATTTCTGCCCCTTTCCATCAGAGTTAGGCTTAAGCCTAAATATCCATTTATTTTTAACAATATTTTTCCCATTTGGCCTCTTAACTAGCTCATATGTTTCAGTTCTCTGAAATGCCTCCAATTCTTCTTCCATTGCTTTCCTCCAATATAATGAGTCTCCAGCAATCATTGACTCTTCATATGAAGAGGGCACGTTTGGCTCTAAAATAGCTAATATTTGTTCCAATTCTGGCTCTGATCTAGGTTCCTCAGTAAGTCTCTTGCTTTTCCCTTCAATATTTCTGCCATATTTGCTTACATCTATTTGCAATTCATTTCTGAGTTTTTCTGCTTCAGTTTTTCTTTTCCTAGTTTCCACAATACCATTGCCATGATCCATGTTTACATGAGTTCCTTCATCCATTTCATTTCTCACATTATTATTCTGCTCATTTACTTGCTCTTTTTCTGCCATGTTTTCAGTCTGCTCCATATCAGAAACATTTCCAGCATTATCCTCATCAAAACTTACTTCCTTTGTACTTCCATTGTCCTTTGAGTTCCCTGTATCCTTTTGTTTATCCATTTCCCTGTATTTATAGAGTGCATGCTCATCAAAGGTAACATCCCTGCTTAGTATGATCTTCTTTTTTATAGGATCATATAATTTGTATCCTTTTGAATTCCCATCATAGCCTATAAGATAACATAGGCAGGCCCTGTCATCTAACTTCTTCCTAGTCTCCTCTGGTATATGAGCATAGGCTGCACAACCATACACTTTGTATTGATCAAAAGAGGGTTCAGTCCCATACCATAGTTTGTCTGGAGCTTCTCCATTTGTACTTCTTGTAGGTAACTTATTTTGAATGTTAGCAGCAGCTTGAAGAGTTTCCTCCCATAGGAAATTGGGTAATCCAGAATGTTTCAGCATGGATCTCACTGCATTGAGCAGTGTCCTATTCTTCCTCTCTGCTACTCCATTTTGTTGAGGCGTATGAGCACAAGTGAGTTGTCTTTTGATTCCAAGTTGCTGACAATATTTATTGAACCTGTAAGAAATGAATTCACCTCCTCTGTCAGTTCTCAAGCATTTAATTTGCTTACCAGTTTGTCTTTCTACTTCAGCCTGGAATATCTTGAATGCTTCAAAAGCTTGATCCTTGCTCCTTAGAGTGTAACATTTAGTTTTTCTGGTCAGATCATCCGTGAAGGTAATAAAATACCTTTTCCCATGTATACTCCTTACATTTAAGGGTCCACAAAGATCACTGTGCACTATTTCCAGAATTTCCTTTGCTCTTTTTGCATGCTTAGGAAATGGTAACCTGCTGTTTTTTCCCAGCAGACAGCCCTTGCATTGAAAATTTACTTCCTTGCTTTCTTCTCCTATAATCATTCCTCTTTTAATCATATAGTTTATATTGTTTGCATGTGTGTGCCCAAGTCTCTCATGCCATGTTTGTAAAGTAGGCAACATTACATAGTTAATTGAATCTGCCATACCATTATATGATGATTATTCAACTTTATAAGTTAGTGTTACTTCCATGAGAAGCAGTGGCAGTGGAAGTCCAGTTGTTGCAAATATGGCAGAGCCTCTAATACTTTCATGAGAAGCAGTGGCAGTGAAAGTAATTCTGTATGTTTGCCTATTCTTATGATAACCCAAGGTAATGGTTACGTAAGATAATGGTTGAAAAAAATAATAAAAGGGACTTCAATGGTTGAACGAGGAACCAGCTTATTCGAAGACGTATTCATGTGGGATATATGTTTGGTTGAGGCTATCCTTGTTTTAGCAGGTTGATCCAGATTGGAAGTACCCCTAAACCGCCGGACTGGATGTGTACAAGAATAGGGGAGAAGAATCAAAGCTATGATGCACGAAACACAGATGTATTGAGGTAGAGTACGATCAATTTGAAGGAATCGATCGTGGTCAAAATTGAACGATGAATCGGGTCAATGACCCGAAAGCTACTGATGGTATTAGTTTAATTATTCACTAAGGTTCATGATTACTTGCGCATGGATAAAATCCTTATTGTGAATATGAAGTGTGAAAGCTTTGGTATTGAGATCATAAATTTTGCTTGAGTCTTGCTTGGGAATGATTGACCACAACTTGGCTTCCCAAGATTATCTTGTATATTGTATTGAGAAAAGAGATTGCTTTGACAAACTTTGCTAGCCTTGTAAGAAGGTGTTTTGTGATCTCATTATTTCTTTGACAAAATCTATCAGTGGTATCAGAGCCAAGCTATGGCTAGCAGGTTTGGAGCTAGTTTGCTCAACACCATAGAGGTGTACAAGGGAGGTGCAGGATTTCAGCTCTGGAAAGATGCTATCATGCATGTATTGGATGTTGAAGACCTTTGGGAAGTTGTAGATCCCAATAGTCAAGTGTCTGCAGGAATGGTGGCCAGAACTGCCTCTACAGGTTCAGTAGTAGGAGCTGGAGGCCAATCAGCAGCAGAGAGTGCAGAGAGTGCAGGTGGTGCAGGTCTTTGCAGTCGTCGATGCAGTCTTTGTAGGTGGTGCGAGTCTTTGCAGTGCTGCAGTGGGGGGCAGTCTTTGCGAGGTTCAGGGAGGAGCTTCAAATACAGCTGGTGAGAAGTCTTTGCAGACCAAAACCAAAGAAGCTCAGGGCATAATAACCTGTAAGTTAAGTCCAGCTATTCGTCTAAGGATTAGATCATTGAGTCCTAGGGAAATGTGGAAGTACCTGCTTAAGCACTATGAAGAGAAAACCTCATCTCAAATAGATGTATTGGAAACTGAGTTAAGGAATTTAAAGCTAAAAGAAGATGAGGATGTGACCGAATTCTTTAATAAATTTGACAATTTACTAGCAGATCTTGAAGGGGCCGGTGTAACAATATCTGATAGAAGTCAGATACTGCAAATATCTAGAGCTATAAGTGAGAATGAAACTCTAGCTTTGTTTATTAGAAACTCAAGTAGAAGTAGAGAGGAAGCAGAAGTTATGTTGAGAACTGAATGGGAACAGAAAAAGGTTCTTAGGCAAAGTGAAGAAACTCCTGAGATTCTGATGATGAAAAAGAAAGATAAGATAATTTGCTACCATTGTCATGAAGCTGGTCACTATAAAAGTGAATGTCCTAAAACTAAAAAAGAGTTTAATTGTTACACATGTGGTGGAAGAGGACATATGGCTTCTAAATGTCCTACACCAAAGAATGTTGGCAGAGCATCAAGAGGAAGAGGTGATTCAAGCTCTGGGAGGTCTGGAAGAGGTAGAGGCCGAAATTATGAAAGGGCTTATGTAGCTCAAGAAGTTCAAGAGGAGAATGCCAAAGGCAAATTAGCAGAAGATGAAGATGAGGTAATACATGGTTTTGCAGTTATCAATGAGGATGTTTGTACTAATAAAAGTGATCATTTGATAGTTGATTACGGATTTTGAAAGATCGATGAGTCCGGACTACTGATCTTCTCAAAAACATCTCAACTGCAAAAACGAGAAAAATTCAAGTGGGCAATGGAACTTTACAAGATGTACTAGGAAGAGGATTGCTCCAACTTATGGATCTAGATGGAAAAATCATAAACATAGAAGATGTGCTTTGTGTCCCAGCTATTATAAAAAATTTAATCTCAGTGAGTCAGCTGTGTGATTTAGGATATCGAGTTGTGTTTGATGCAGACCTATGTACAGTTCTTCTTAATAATGAAGTAAAGTTTTATGGCAAAAGAATTGGTAACTTATTTGAGATTGATAATGCTATGTACTCTGCTGTAAATGCAATATCAGAAATTGGCATTGAAGTATGGCACAATAGATTGGCACACACAAACTATAAGAACCTTGACATACTTCATAAGCAAGGACATATAGATTATTGGGATAACAAGGGCAGATTTATTTGTGAAGGGTGTGCCCTTGGTAAATTACACAGGTTGCCATTTCCCAAAAGAAGAACTAAAGCATCTCAAATTTTGGAATTAGTACATTCAGATTTGTGTGGTCCATTAAATGTACAAAGCAGAAATAACAACAAATATTTCATAACATTCTTCGATGATCATAGCAGAAAATGTACAACATATTGTTTGAAGAAAAAATCTCAAGCTCTAAATGCATTCAAACAATATGTAGCAGAAATGGAAAGAGAAACAGGTCACAAACTTAAATGCATTAGATCGGACAGAGGAGGAGAATACTTGTCAGCAAAGTTTAGAACCTTCTGCATTGAACATGGAATCAAAAGGCAAGTAACCTGTAGATATACCCCTCAGCAAAATGGGGTTTCAGAAAGGAAAAATCGGACTCTAATGGATGCTGTTAGGTCTATGCTAAAAGAAAGTGGATTACCAAATACTCTATGGGAAGAAGCTTTGCAGACAGCAGCAGAAATACAGAATGTGCTTCCAGCCACAAGTCTGCATGGCAATATTCCAGATAATATATGGAATTCTGGAAGGAAGATTGACTATGATAAATACAAAGTGTATGGATGCTTAGTGTATACTCATGTTCCGTCTGAGTTAAGAAAAAAGCTAGACAATAAGGCTGAAGTGGGGTTTTTAGTGGGGTATGACAGTCATACAAAAGGATATAGAGTGTACATACCTGACAAAAGAACAATTGTAACCAGTCGAGATGTGTTGTTTAATGAAAATGTTTTATACAAACATAGGTACAAGAAGGGAGTTAAAATAATAGCAAAGGATGTAAGCTCTGAGCCAAAGTTTGACATAATGGACTCAGATGAGGAGAAGAAGATTGAAGAAAGTGAACATGATATACAGGAAGATGGGTTAGAGAAAGCGGAGGGAGTGACAAAGAAGAGTGAGGCGAGACAATAGAAAAGGAAATTGAGCCTGAGGCACCAAAGACAAAAAGGAAAACTGAAGCTGAGAAATTAATTGAGGAGGCAAAACTGGGAAATAAGTCATATGGCAGGACTGAGTTAGGGAAAAGCAGAAGGATTGAAAAAATGGATCATGAGCAAATAATGGCCATTTTGGAAGATGAGGTTACTCCTCAAAATTATACAGAAGCTCTAGAAAGTGTGGATAGAAACAAATGGTTAGCAGCTATGAATGAGGAATTAAAGTCATTTGAGGACACCAAAACATATGAGGTAGTGAAATCAAATGGAAAATAGAATATTATTGGGAGTAAATGGCTTTATAAAATCAAACTAAACCCAGATGGAAGTAAAAAATATAAAGCCAGGCTTGTAGCCCAAGGGTACACTCAGAAGAAAGGCAGAGATTATGATGAAACATACTCTCCCATAGTAAAGCTCACAAGTATCAGAATACTTCTAGCCATGGCAAATGCCATGGATCTAGAATTACATCACATGGATGTTAAAACAGCTTTCTTGAATGCAACACTTGAAGAAGAGGCATTTATGAAACAAGCTCCAGGTTATGAAAAGGGTAAGAATATGATTTGGAAGTTGAACAGGGCTGTGTATGGGCTGAAGCAATCACCAAGGGAATGGTATTTGTGTATGAATCAATTTCTGCAAGAACAGGGATTTGAGAAATTGCAAAATGATGGAAACCTGTATAGGTTCAAGGAAGGAGACGAATATTGCATAATTGCATTATATGTTGATGATTGTATTATGATTGCAAGCTCCATTAAAATTCTGAACATGTGCAAAAATATATTGAAGTCTAGATTTCAAACGTCAGACTTAGGTGAATTGAAGAAATTTCTAGGCATAGAGGTTGTGAGAAATAGAAAAGAAGGTTGGCTGAGGTTGCATCAAGACAAGCATGTAGAAAACATGCTTAAGAGATTTAACATGACTGAAGCTAAGACAGCAAAAATTCCTATGGTTCCAGGTCACAAATTAACTGAAATGCATGAGGTAACAGATATAGATATGATGCAGATGCAGAATGTCCCTTACAGAGCTTTAATTGGGTGCTTATTGTACTTGGCTAATAGTACTCGACCTGATATATCATATTCAGTGAACATTCTCAGTAGAAGAAATCACAATCCAACCAAAGAGCATTGGGAGGCTGCAAAAAGAATTCTAAGATATCTAAAAGGGACTCCAAATCATGGTATTTGTTTTACCTCCAAAAATCTAATTATGAAATGTTATAGTGATGCAGATTGGGGAGGAGACCTGCAGACCAGAAGATCAACCTCAGGGTATGCTATCTTTCTAGGTGGAGGAGTTATATCTTGGAGATGTAAGAAACAAGCTGCTGTAGCTATGAGTTCAGCAGAGGCAGAATATGCAGCAGCATCATTGGTTTCCAAAGAAGTGGTATGGTTGAGAAGACTGCTAGATGAGTTAGATTGTAAACAAATTATGCCTACAGAAGTATGGACAGATAGCCAAAGTTGTATAGCAATTGTTAAAAACCCTGTACAGCATGACAGGACTAAGCACATTGAGCTAAGTTTGCATTTTATACGAGACCTAGCAGATAAAAGGCTGATACAAATGATGTACATTGAAACTAATAAACAGATAGCAGATATTTTTACTAAAGCCCTTGCTGAGAATAAATATGCAAACTTTAGAACAGAATTAAATGTTGCAGATAGTCAAACTTATAAGCTGAAGGAGGAGTGATGATTATTCAGCTTTATAAGTTAGTGTTACTTCCATGAGAAGCAGTGGCAGTGGAAGTCCAGTTATTGCAAATATGGCAGAGCCTCTAATACTTTCATGAGAAGCAGTGGCAGTGAAAGTAATTCTGTATGTTTGCCTATTCTTATGATAACCCAAGGTAATGGTTACGTAAGATAATGGTTGAAAAAAATAATAAAAGGGACTTCAATGGTTGAACGAGGAACCAGCTTATTCGAAGACGTATTCATGTGGGATATATGTTTGGTTGAGGCTATCCTTGTTTTAGCAGGTTGATCCAGATTGGAAGTACCCCTAAACCGCCGGACTGGATGTGTACAAGAATAGGGGAGAAGAATCAAAGCTATGATGCACGAAACACAGATGTATTGAGGTAGAGTACGATCAATTTGAAGGAATCGATCGTGGTCAAAATTGGAACAGTAACTGGGTCAATGACCCGAGCTACAGTGGTATTAGTTTAATTATTCACTAAGGTTCATGATTACTTGCGCATGGATAAAATCCTTATTGTGAATATTGAGATCATAAATTTTGCTTGAGTCTTGCTTGGGATGACCACAACTTGGCTTCCCAAGATTATGTTGTATATTGTATTGAGAAAAGAGATTGCTTTGACAAACTTTGCTAGCCTTGTAAGAAGGTGTTTTGTGATCTCATTATTTCTTTGACAAAATCTATCATTATAGAATCCAAAAAGTTTGCCAATTCTTTTCCCAAGAAATTTGATTTTATTATCCATCATAATCTTACAAAATAACCTTTCAAAGGTCACATGATATCCAAGATCTACCAACTGTGTAACAGAAATGAGATTTTTCACTATATTAGGCACACAAAACACTTTGTCAAGCATGACAACTTTCCCTTCCAAATCATAAAGCTCCAAAAGTCCTTCTTCTTCAACCTTCTCTAATTTGCCATCTCCCATTGAAACAAAACTGGAAATTCTGCTATTCTTCTCCTTCAATCTGCATTTGGATTTAATCACACTTCTTTCAGCTCCACTATCTATGACAAATAGATTATCATCATTCTTAGAATCATTTTCAGAAACTGAAAGTGTTTTTGAAATTACCTCTGCATTCTCGTCCAATTCTTCCTCAGGTTCTTCTTCAGTTGCTTCTCTTGTTATGTTTACATTAGTTGATCTTCCTCTTCCTCTATTTCTGAAATTCCCTCTTGCTCTAGAATTAGTTCCTCTTGCATTGTATCCCCTGCCTCTACTGACCGTACCTCTGGTTTTATCTTGCTCCTTTGGGCTGGAACAATTAGCAGCAACATGTCCAAACCCTTGACAATTAAAGCATCTATTGGTTTTTGACAACTTAGGACAGTTGACCTTAATGTGACCTTCAGCATTGCAATGGAAACAGGGACCTACTCATCTTTTTCCCCCAGCATAGAGTATTTCACTAGCTTCCTCATATTCTTTTCTGACTTTTCTTTGTTCAATTTCTGTCCTTAACATGTTTTCAGCCTTAAGTCTTGTTTTTGCTACATTCCTGATTAAAACTGATAGATGTTCATTGGCTGCCACTGCCCTAGCAATAGATAAAACTTGATACCTCTCATTAATAAATACTCCAGCTCCATCAAGGTCTGCTATGATGTTGTCAAATTTATTAAAAAATTCTGACACATCATCATCCTCATGAAATCTTAAATTCCTTAGTTCAGTCTCTAAAACATCAATTTGGGAAGATGTCTTGGCTTCATAATTTTTAAGCAAATAATTCCACATCTGCCTAGGAGTCTTACCTCTGAGTTTTAGCATGATGGTTGGACCAACCTTACTGCAAATGATTCCTTTGGCCTCCTTTATTTTTGCAATTCTGATTGCATTCTTTGAACCGCCTTCCTTCTCCACTAGGATTTGCTGATCCTCCTCCTCTGACTTCTCCAGCTGTTGAGCTTGCACCTGCACCTGCAATACTTGTAGAAGATGTGTCATCTGCATCTTCCTCACCTGCATTGGGATCTACAAGTTCCCACAAATCCTCTACTTCTAGAATATGCATAATCTGGTTTTTCCAGATTTGAAATCCTGCCCCTCCTTTATAGACTTCAACTGCATTGAGTAAGCTTGCTCCAAATCTACTGGCCATGATCTTGAACCTGGTGCTCTGATACCACTTGTTGTTAGATCACGAAATTCCTTAAGATAAAATCACCTTTCTACTTAACACTATATGATCTAGTGCAATAAGACTTAACTTAATGCAATAAGCTTAAGTCACAACTTCATTTCTAATAATAAGTCAAATAACCATTGAACTCAAATCTCAATTATTACTGTAGATTTGGTAATGATTCAGACACTGTAGCACCGACAATCATACACCTTTGACGTTATCTGCTGGATCCGGCTCACTCAGAGATGGATCCAATGTTCACAGGTGTATATAGCCTAGCAGATCTGGCGGTTAAGCAACCGAGGTGTTCAGCTCCGACGGTTTTGCCTTCACCGACCATTGAACTCGATCTGCTATAATTTCATTTGCCATCTTAAATAAGCAATATAATTTACCTCAATATTCGATGGCTTCTAATTTATCTTTTTAACTCTTTAACCATTGGTCTTTTAACGCCAATATTTCACCTTATGTGACCAACAAGACCTAGGTACAGTGTTCAGTGTAACTTGCCAGATAACAACCTAGCACTGTAACCAACTGCAAGAACTCATCTGAATCATCATAAACTCAGAGAATATTTTCTGAACATTATGCAACAGTGGCATTCTTTTTAAATAAAAAAAACCTATTTTTCTTGTTAGCACACCAGCCCTACCGGGCCTACAGCCTTTCCTCAAATTCTAGCCTATCCACGTGTAATTTCCATGTCATCAAAATCTGATGTGGCTTATTTTGCACCATCGGATCTCTGCTTTCGCAAATCTAAGGCCATGGAAATTAGAAAATTGGAATAAGCCCACATCGGATCTCTGCTTTCGCAAATCTAAGGCCATGGAAATTAGAAAATCGGAAAAAATTTGGATACGGAGATGGAAAGGGTCAAAGAATAACTTCTTCTTGCATCGGGCTTGTGCTATTGACTTCCTTTGTTGTGCCCTCCATCGAACTTTGTGAAGGAGACGACACAGGTGCCGTTACACTGGATATTGGATATGGCAGGGGATTCCTCGATTTAAAATCCTAATGCAATTTTTGCAACAATATGCATTACTCGTCTGTATTTTTCTCTCCTTCTCAACTGTGCGTCCGGATTAGCCTTGCCGGATTATGTGGATTTACTCTGTTTACACATGCAAGCAAGGTTTCGCCAAGCATCGGCCTCCCAGTTCAATGGAAATTTGTCCAAGGCAAATCGGCCTACGTTTGGCTTTCGTCCCATGCTTCTCCGTTATTGTCATATCCTAACTTTGCCTCTTTCAAATTCTTCCTTCCGGCTGTGTATTAACGCAAAAGAGAGCTCCTTTGATGGTAGAAAAACCTTACAGCTGCGTTTCTTGTTCCTTGCTGGGTTATACTGTTCTATCATGATTTAGAACTCCGACGGGCTGCAAAAGGACCACTGTGCAATCACATTCTTTTTCTTTTCAGGTAGGAGTTTTGGTACATAATGCACAGTTCGGCTTGCAAGGTACATGTCTTTTAATTGCATATGTTTGCTCTTAGAAATATCTTTGCCTTTGCAGTCTTCATTCCTACTCTAGGCAGCTAAGGTCGTCCCTTGCTTCTTCCATCAACACAAGCTTATCAATACTAGATTATTTCTTTACAAGAATCTAAATTGTTTTACTCATACTGATGCTGCACTTTGTACAGTACCACAATTCCAAGCTGGAGATGCATAAGATGAAGGAAGATTTCAAACGACTATCTCTTCTGCAAACTATTAGGGTATTGCGAAGCTAGAATTATATCTGTCCCTTTGCTTATGTACCTCTCCTTTGAGCCCTGTGTTAGTTTTATCTATTGTCGTTTTAGCTATTTATATATTTCTTATATGTTAAATGATTTGCCTTCACTATTTGTGCAGCAACGAGGTTGATTCTTAGGGGCTTTCTTGGTCCATGGAAGATCTTGGTGTGGTCTGGCTGCTTGCGAGAGAGCATGAGTCCCTGGCTCTCCCGGTCTTCCTCTTGCCTTGTTTATTTTGCTTAAGATTGCTTAATTGCTTAAGATTGCCTTGTTTTTATGTAGTTGTCTGCCATTCACGCGGATAAAGCATGATTTCATTAATTGGATAAAATAACGCAATTTTGAGAATTTTAAGCACACCTTATTTGCTCAAGCACGAATACTTTCACCTAGTTCTCGAGCCCAACAAACATGAGGTAATTAACATACACATATACATACAAATTATGTGTTATACTTGTACGTGTACATGATACCTGTAGAAGCCCAATAATGGCCCTATATTCTACACCAATAATTCACAACAATAATTTCACTTGACTATAAAAACAGCTCGAGTCAGGGGTCGAGATCATTCATCTTCCATGGCTTCCACGATGCCTCGTCCAGAGCACATCCGATCTTTCAGGTGCTACTTGAGCTACAACGATCTGAATGAATTGGCAAGAAACGGTGTTAGTCTTGATCCATGGCTCCAATCTAAGGCTGATGGTCCTGCTAGTGCTTGCAGGAAGCTCACTCGTGTTAAAGTCCACATTTACTGGCTTCCTGATCAAGAGATCTATGAGCTGAATGGCATCACGAGCTTTGAACCATCATTCAATTAAATTGGGTTTATGTCTTAATTTTGGGACAAATTTCATATTGCATGTTTTTAGTAGCATATTCAAATTCACACATTTCACCTCAAAATTATGAAAACGTAATATCATGTTATTTACAAAATAGTCAATATTTCACAATATAGCACCATATCATAAAAATGTGATAACAAAAATTTACATAGTTATTCAACTTTCTTCAAGCACCCCCAATGATATCATAGCCTTCTTCCTGACATCCTGAGGTATTGTAATTCTCGCATTTCTAGCTGGAATAGTGTTTGGAGTCCATGAGTACAAAACACTTTCATAGTCTAGCCAAAGATCGGGGATCTTTCAGTTTCTCCTCCATTTCTTTGTCCAACAATGAAAGTACCTTTCTTTTTATCCGTCACGTTGGTCAACCGATGCCTTTGGACACCACCATTCCACCCGCACATGGTTGAAGTTAATATTACCTTCTTCTTTGCAAATATCAGAGATAGTGAACCCCAACCACACTTTGGATATGTATCTAAATCTGGCGGCTTTACTACCACAAATTGGTGGCATTCCAAGTCGATTGGAAGGTTCATAAGCATCCATGCCTAGAAACTTTGGCTATTGTTCTTAGGACCAACATAGTGTTTGTCGGAAGGAGGAGGAGCATATTGTTTGCGAATGCTACTTACAAGTGTCATCAAAATCCTCGGCAAGACTGCTAAGGTCTTCCACCTAGTTTTAGGCAACCACCCTTCTTTCAATTCATCGAGGATGTGTCTATCTCCCCAACGGGTTAATCACCTTCTTCCAAAGTAAGCCACCAAGGCACGGTTGGTGTCATCCGGATTGGTTTGCCAATGCTTTATATAGTCTTGGATTCCTTCCTTAGTCAATCCCAATTGCTTCACTTCTTGATGGGTTTTAAAGCTTTTGGTTGACCTAGAGGTATCATAGGCTTATCATTCTCATCTCTCGCCATATTTCCTCCCCTCCTCTCCACTCATCCTCTGAAGGTCTCATCTTCCATTGGAAGATTGGAATCCCATCTCTCACCCAAAAAGTGAACTGCAGAGGCCTGCAATGACCTTCAAGATCCAATGTATAACCATCCACAAAGCTCTTCCAATCGGGCACTTCTTCTATGAGAGAAGCTATAGGGTTTGGAGTAGTGCATTCATGCAAGATTTCCATTAGCCTAGGAAAGTTGGTCAACTTGTTTCTTTGCAAGGTATACAACTATATTTGCCAAATAATGCATCCACATCCTCATGGGTATGCAGGGCATAAGAAACCCTAAATTAACTCTTTCAAATATCCCCACAATTTGTTAAGTAGGATAGGAAAGAAAACATCCACTGTTCTTATTTTGGCCAACACAATTATCAAGTTGCAAGAGAAACCTTTTGGGTAGATCTTGAGGTTTAGCACGTGAAGTTGAAGCTCCAACATGTTCATTAGACCCATGCTTCCTAACCCTTGCCTTCTTTGAACTTTTCAATATTGTTAGGGTTCCCATCTAACAATGCTCTATGTAGTGCTGGCTATTTTGTAGAAGGTCCCTGGAGGTGACCATTGTATCCATTTTCATAGTTTCTCGAACACCTCATGATACTCCCAATATGAAAATCACGGACCATCACTCCACAACTCCAAACTAAAATGGCCATAGTAGGTTTGATTCGCCCATGCAAGATTGCCCCATCATTGAGATCGTAAAGGGTATGATCTTCCACATGACTTTGGTATGTACTTGAATTGTGGAAGACAAGTCTTTTGCTGGTCCATCTTGTCATGTATAATACATAAATAGTTATTGGGTTCCAATGCGGATAAAGTCCTCCACATCCAATAACATGATCTACATGATAGTTGGTCAGTCATATGGTCCTTCATATGCTCCCTTATCCTAGCCCTTTGACTAGGTTGCCTGATCTTATCAAGAGTCTCCTTCAACTTAGCACATAAATTGCACTTTGCAAAGTTGTTTGAAGTTGCTATGGTGACATGATTGAAATGCTTCTTCCATAACCTACTAAAGCTAGGTTGGGATATTGGAAGAATTCCCAATTCGAGAAGTAGGGAATTCACTTCTTTCAAAATACTCTTTTGAGTACAATGTGATGGCAACCTTTTCTCAACAACTGCTCTTCCCTTTTCATTCCTTCTACTTTTGTGTGGTATAGACTCTGCATTGAAATCAATATATTTTTCAAATATCTCCTGGCAGCCAAGGTCCTATTTGTTGGTCTCAACAAACCATTATTTCCATGTAAAGCAACTGTTCCCCCTCACTGCTTTTTTTTTGCCAATTATGCCATGAAGAAGTTGGAATTGCATGGATACTTTGCCATGCTTTTGCACATATCCAGTATCTTTTCTGTTTGGTTTTTTTTCATCTTGAAGTGCATGCTCGAAGATTGAGTACATGTAGGTCCTCCTCTCATCAACGAGTGTACTCTTGAAAAGTGGCTCTTGCTTCCACCAATTGTTCTATTGTAAAGAATTGCATACAAGCACTCCAACAACAATCTGAGCCCCTAACCTTCACCATTGTCTCACGTTTGGTGTCACTAATCAACTTGGCTCTTTTGCTAGGATAATGTCTGGCAACTGATACTTCTCCCCTTTTGCCTAGGTTTAGAGTTCCAACTGCCAATGGATCAATATCAAGACAATCATTGTCCCCAACAACCTCAGGCTCTGGAAAAATATAATCCTCCACAAATTGAACACTACTTATAGGCCATGCCATGATGCAAGGAACCTCCAATTGCTTGACACAACCAAAACATTCCTTGTCTTCCAACATCGAAATTGCAATACCAATATTGTCTTCCCCTAGCCTTCATCATTAACAGCTTGACTAGGATCTGCTAGCACAATGACTCCTTGGCCTACTATTTCCTTGTTGCACTTGTGCATGATTCTCACCTTCTTGTTCCTCCATTGCACCCTACTATAGTGGACTAATTGTTTTTCTTCAACATTCTTGCTAAGAGTTGGCTTTTCATTGATATTGCTCTTTTCAATATGTTGCACACCATCTTGAGTTGGAGAGGCACCATTGACCTAGGCAAATTGCACCCTTTTTAGTCAATGAGTAGGAAAAAATTATTACACCATAAGATAAAAAAAAGTACGTACATTTATGGAATATGTAGAGGTAAATCAAATTTTTTTAAAAGCAAGAAATTCCTGGGAAATAGGTTTAATATAATAATAACAATGGGCGTAAACAAAATCATTTAAAACAAGAATTTTCGTGGCAACAACAAGGAAATGATATTATCCTAATTTTAATTATCGAAAATTTGGATATATGATTACGAAAAGACATATAGCTGATGGCCGTGAGAATTTTTTATCCATAATAATATACCCTAGATGATATAGCTGGCGGGAATTTCGTACGCCTGGCGTGTTATTTCAGGCAATAAATTATTCACGCTAATTTCTAATTAACCCTATATAAATCCGGTTCACGCTCTCAAGACCTCCATTCTGTCCAATTTTTTTTTTCTGCCAGCCATGAAGTGTTCAGCCTCAGCGCTTCATGAAGAACCCGAGGTCTCGTCAAAGAGACGTCGGGTTGAAGAACCCCCTCTCTTCCCCCCGCTCATCGATTTTCTTGCACAATTCTTCTCTGATTCCGATTCAGAGGATGATTCTGATTTCGACATGGAAGAGGAGGAGTTGAGCTCCTCTGATTCCTCTGATTCTGAAGAGGAGGAAGAGGAGGAGTTGGAGGAAGAGGAGGAGATGTCCTCCCAAGAGCACATGACCGCTCTGCTTCAGGGTTGGCTTGACCCTGAAACAGAGAATGAAATCTCTGAAGAGGAGGAGGGGAAGAGGAGGAGGAAGAAGATGAGGAGGAAGGTCGACAATTCGACCAGTTTTTAGAATGGTTGAGGGATGAGCCAGGTTTGCATGTCTGCTTTTATTTTTTTTTTTCACCTTTCTTTCTTTTCTAACACCTTTCTTTCTTCTTTGTTGCAGACATGGAAGATCAATGATGCAGATCCCGGCGGCCCCTTTTATTTTTGGTTGCTTATAGAAGCTTTGGACACATACTCAGGAATTTTTTTCTGTAATTTTGTGAAAAGCCTTGGGCATTTTGCTTAAACCTTCGGGCATCATAGTACATTCTCCTCTTATGAATGAAATCAAACAGTTTTTCATCATAAAATTTTTTTTCAAACAGTGTTCTTGAGCAGTTTTTTTTACGTACATATAGTTATTTGAATTAAATCCAACTGTTTTCTCCAATTATTTTGTCTCCAAGCTGTTTTCTCTAAAATTTTGTATCTGCAAATTTTGTCTCAACAAAGTCTCGGGAACACTATAAATCAACCACACGAGAAATCTCTGATTCATCACAGTAACCATAGGAGATTTTCCTATACGACCTAAAACAATTCCCCAACCTTACAAGTCATTTTTTAGCCTTGATAATTTTGCCTTAAAAATCATTTTTAATTTAGCCTATATAAAATTTCTAAATTCTATTTTTTCGAATGCAATAAATGGAATAAAATGCCGTGAGAATTTATTGCATGAAATGCAATATTCTCCA
This sequence comes from Isoetes taiwanensis, assembly GCA_021234155.1. Lineage (NCBI taxonomy): Eukaryota > Viridiplantae > Streptophyta > Lycopodiopsida > Isoetales > Isoetaceae > Isoetes > Isoetes taiwanensis. The sequence goes on from JAJEKV010000439.1 coordinate 136,253, forward strand.
TATATACCATATACATGTCATGTCCATATACATGTCATGTCTGGCCGGAAGACCGTACGCCAGGCGTGTTAATTCAAGCAATCAATTATTCACGCTAACTTATTTCTAATTATGCCTATATAAATCCATTTCACGCTCTCAAAGTTCCTACATTTTCTTCCTTCCTTCATACAGAAAGATCGGAAATGTTTCTGTCAAACCAACATCTGCATAAACATTGGACAGAAGTACATAGGTTGCAGAACTAGAGGTATCCAAACTAAGAGCATGTATGGCTATGTGCTTTCCTTGTCCAAAAGCATCATGAATTCTATAAGATTCAAGAAATGTTGTCCACAGATTAAGCAATCTTGGAGGACAAGGGAGGATATGAGCAAGTCTTGAAGGATCTTGGCAGAAGCTATGCAAAAAGCCTAGCTGCTTCATATGATTTGTGCAATCCCTGAAGCAAGCCTGGAACAAGGCATGTCATCCACAGCTTGGGCTTCAAAGGAGGCAACTTAGAAATGTTGTGATGGCTTAGCATGTCCCTAAATTCATCCAATTTGAAGATACTCCTTCTAGTAAGTGTAGCTCCTTTGGTACCTGCAATACTCTTCTTCCAAATTGTTGCTTAATCTTTGTTCTTCCAGACTGTAAACTGTGTGCACGTGAGTGTTCATAACTCTTCCTTACAGAAAGGTCTTATTACGAAAGAATGAAATATGCTGACTTATGGCATGCTTGCTTAAATGCAAAGCTAGCAAAAACGTTCCATTAAGTATGATTTCTTTTATATGTTTGTAGACTATCATCTCATCTTAGAAATATCTATTCATAGGGGGTGGTTCCATTTATAAAATTTAATCGGGCTTTCCATGGCCAACTTTAAGGTGTGATCAAGAACCGGCAAGCTCTATCCGGATGTCAACTGCTGCTAGACTTTGAAAAAATAGCGGTTTATTGAAGATGTAACCCGATTGTTTATTTGCTAGAGTCATCGTAAGATCCAAAATGCCATTTTGAGCCTTGTGCATGTGAAAGTTGCAATCGCACTTCATCCTCCAAGTTGCAATTTCTTTGCCTTATATCTCGATCTCCATCCTTCACCCTTGAAGATAATTTTGCCTGAGAAAAATCATTACTCAGGTACTGTGTCTTTCATCTTGCAAGACATTTTGCTTTCAGTTGCTTAATCCATTTAGTTGATGTCGGACATCAAGTTTGGAAGAAGTTAAGCGCCGAGAGTTATTAATCTGTTGAGTTTTAGTATATTTTTTAAGCTCAAATCCCTTATCAAACACCGAAATATGCCAAGAGTGTCATCAACGATTTCTAACAGACCTGAATGTACATAACATATGAAAAATTCACAGATCTAATGAAGAATTATGCTAGGTAAGGTTAGAAGAATGGAGTTTAGGAGATATCAACCTTAATTTGACCACCACGATTAATTGGGCCACAATCAACCTTAGTGAGTGAAGTAAATGATGAGATTTGCTTGTTCAATCTTAGGAGCCATGGTTGTATATCGTCCCCGAATTCATGTTGGTCTATTTACGTCTTCGTCTTAGTGTAGCATTTTTACATCGTTCTTATGTAAAATATCTTCATGTTTTTTGGGCCTTGAAATTTCCTTAAAAAGCTACTGAATCTTGCCGTGATTATTGTGATCCCTAGCTGGCTGAACTTGCCACGACATAGACATAATTTTGTTCTTACAATTATTTCGGGTCGGTAAATGAAGTCATTTGTCATGGGATACCGGATGCAAGGTAACAAGACTACGGTGTTTTCTACGGTGTTTTCTCAGTGATACCATTCTTGCATTTGCGACTTGCATGAAACCAACAAAGCCCGATAGATAGGCTTCTCATTCATCTCGCCAGATTTTCTACAATGGTGGGCAAGTAGATAGCCGCACACATCACGAATTACCCACTAAAAATAAAGGGAAAATCCAATTATATTATTTGGACCCCAAAACAAATACAATGCTAATAGATGAGTGGCTGATGTACTGCCGAAAGCTTATCACCGGGATTAAAAACCAGCCCTTTTCGGGTTTTCGAGGAAAAACCCTAGTGATAAGCCTTCGGCAAGGGGCTTAGACAAACGTAAGGCATAGAATCGCTCCCAAAAACCCGCGCATGGAGAAGTCGAAACGGATGGCGCTCGCCAACCTGTACCTGCACATCACCAACAACAAACGAGAAACATACCAAAGAATAGCATCACCCACCGGGTGGAAAAACATGATAAACAGAACTTGTACAAAATATAATAAACAAAGAAGCGGAGGAGGGTGGGTTCAAAGAGAATAAGGTACTGCTGAGGGAAGAGGAAGCGTCAATGAAACGTCGATGAAGAACTCTGCAATAAGTAGCAAACGCCCAACCTGATGAACGGCCCAAAACGCATGCGATGCATGCATGCAACGCATGCAATGCATGCATGCTCGTCTTGAGCAAGAATGCCGATTCGCTACGTCGACGACATTTCTACAGTTATTTGATCGTTCATAGGCTTTGTTATCAATTTGCAAAGTATTATACAGTTAAATACTTGCATTGAAAAGCTTAGTTAAAACTGCAGCGGAATTGAAGTATGATCCACAATTTTCTTTTCGGTGCTTGCTAGGAGATATAAACGGTTAAGCCATTTGATAAAGTCGTGTGATAAAGTCGGAAAATAAAGCTCTACATGATGTCGTGAACCTATCCTTGCAAAGCGTACATAAAGAGTAAAATCATGTTTTATCAAATCCAATGCAACCGATCGTCCTTATAGCAAATCCTGTTTTATGGGCACAATCTTTTTTTAAACTTATAATTAACATATGTGAACTTTATGCAAATGGGTACTTCAAAAAATGAAGGTAGAAATATTTGGTCTTTATGCAAATGGGTATTTCAAAAAATGAAGGTAGTTTCTATAGCATTTCTATGAAAGTTCATAATAATAGCATTATTAGTACTAGCATTGGTGCCTTATGCAGTTCACTAGATAAGGCTTGTTTTGTAGGTAAAAAGTCTACTTCTAGACATCACAGATTCTAGACATCACAGAGTTAATCGTACAAAATTCCAGATAGTGGACCTTCCAAACTTTGCTCTTGACGTTTATTAAGATTGCAACAACCAGATAGTTTTTTAGTGGCTCCTGCGGGCAAGTTGGCCATACATTCACATATTTAAAAAAATAGTTGGCCACGGTGGAGTAGGATGCATTTGACCAAAGGGTGGTGCAATTCAAAGTACCAACTTATTAAATTCACCCCATAAGTGGCCAATTTGATATTTGCCAAATCTTCAAGCCCCTAGGCCGTGGCTATGCCAAAAGATTATGTGCACTAGCAACTTGGTGTGGTGGCCATTTAAACTATGGGATAATTCAATATTTCTATGGTTATGGCCATGCTCTATATTGGCCAAATGTAAGGGTATAATTTTGCCATGTCATAGAAATCCTAGTTAGAGAAGCGTAGCATGCATTTGTTTGTGACAACTGCATAGAGCATCATAAAAAATAGAGATCATCTCACTGACGAGGCAATTCAAACTTTTGGGAGAAAAAATTAGTTTTATGGTTTTGGCATTTAAGTTACAACCTCTTGGCGTTTGAGTAAGGGCCGGACCAAACTATGCTTAGCAATTCATCCAAGGCACAGTAAAGTTGTCTTAGACAGTAAGTACAGTTCGTTCTTTCTTGTGTTATTTTTCCATTATGAATTGATTTATGATGTAACAAAAATGTAATCTTAAGTACCTTTTGTATAGCATTTGATTCATAGGAAAAAGCCCGCTTGCCTTAGGAGCGGTGCAGAACTTTTAATCTGAAATGGCTTCTGCCTTTAAGGTGTTCGAATTTGAAATGTCTATTGCTTCTATTTTTAGACATTTTTGTGGGAACCGATTAGAGGTCTTTGGGTAAGTGCACTTGCACCTTTTGAAAAATTTTCACAATTCAGCTTACAAAATTGATGCATAATGTACATGGTAAGGTCCACATCATCGCTCCCTTTCTTCTTCTGGATATGCTGGCTGTCATATCAGAGAATCTATGTCCTTTGATTTGCCGGTTGCCATGTCCGAGAATCTAGATCTGGATTCGAATTACTTGGCCATTATCATACAATTGGATTAAGGAGTCAAGCAGATGCATCTGGTTTCACCATACTTCTCCAAAATACGGGTTCTTGTAAAGACCAATCATGCAGATTATGGGTGAAGCTCAGACATTTGTATCATTCCAATCCTATTCAACTCATTCCTCAAGCAACCTAACCTGGCTATGCCTGTCGTAATAGTAGTTTGTTTGGCCCTTTGCTAGTTTTTTTGACCTTGCTCGACCATAACCCTTGGCATGCCTAGAAAGTCTTGCCTTGCTAAAGCCTTCTGGTGTGCCTTTTGCTAGTTTTTTTTTTGTTTTAATATAGCCTTTTGGGAATCGAACCCAAACAGTCCATAAGATAAAATATTATCAAATTGCAATCACATTCTAACATTAGATCAAAACATAATGTTCAAAATATTACATCAATGTTTAAGGTTTAAAACAATCGATAAAGGTTAAGGTTGAAAATTTGGCACTTGCTATGATCAGCAATTCAACATGCCATTTTAAATAAATCCATGTAAACTTTGCAAATCTACCACAAATCTTTATGTAGCAGTTATTGTTTAAAAAAATACTATGGGCAATAGATTTTTCACTCCATATCTTGTCATAGCAATTTTTGCAGACTGTAAATTAAGGACAAAACAACATCAAACATTCGTTCGGTCAAACCTGATATTTATTGCTCCACTAGTTTTAGCCTTAGCATTTGATGCCTTACATATTCCAATATTCTGATATTTTGTACTGCTGCCATAGATTACATCCACAATGGAATCGCCATGTTTATTTGCGTATACCTGTTTTGTCATTTTAGTCAAAGAACAAGATCAAATATGAGTCTGAAATCCATCATTTAGGCTAAATGAAATTACTAGAGGCCACAAGAACCTTCTGCCGCAAGAATCTTCTCCAGCTCCAGGAGTTTCTAGCTTTATAGACGTTGTCCTCCAGCTCTATAAAAGTTCAGAGTCATGTAAAAATAGATGGAACAGATCAGCAGGAAGAGGACGTACCATTTCAAAAAGCCAATCTCATTATTAAGGGTTATATGTGAATATAGAGACGCGGTGATAAACCATGAGGAAACATTTGCCAGACCCTCAAAATAGCAGAAAATAACTTGTTGGAGCCTTAACCTACAACTAAACCATGCTAAATGCGCCATGCTCCCTCGCATGAACTGAACTGTAAAGGAAAAAACTACTTTGAGCAAGTCAAAGGGAGCTTCACAATAAATCAAGTAGGGTCTGTAGGAGCGTATCTGACATCGCCAATTCATGGCCTCCGCTGGAACGTGAAAAATATAAGCTTAGTTCATTCCTTTCCCTAAAGCTTAAGGCACTTAGATCTTACATGTTCTGATAGCTGGGCTCTATCTTCTATCTGTCATAGCCGAACTCTTATTAGAAGACGCCATAGTCGCCAGTACTCCAACGATTCATAGATCTTCCACACAAGCCTCTGAAAAGATTCATAGATCATTGATATCCAAAATCAAAACCGAAAGGGGAAAAAGAAGAATGTGCCTGAAGCTGTCGGAAGTTTCTGGGGCAGCCTTTGCCATCGCCAAGAAGCTTGCCGCCAGCAGAAGAGTGTTTGTTCTCCTGTGTCTTCATCGGCTAGCATCTGGTACCTAAATTCTGGGGCAACGGCACATATGACTCCCTTTCGATCCGTTTTCTCACAGTATACTCCCTCTGTCTCTCATCACACTGTGGGTCTAGGAGATGCCTCTGAACAAATTGTTCTTGGAGTTGGCTCTGCCTTTACCCTTCCTGACCATTCTACTCAACGCATCTTTGATGTTTTGCATGTGCCTGGTGTCAAACAAAATTTGCTCTCAGTCAGTCAAATTGTGGATGCTGGTTACTTAGTCCTCTTTAACAAGGACACATGTCTTATTCAATTGCCCAATTGCCCTCCCCTCTTGATTGGTTGTAGATAAGGCAATCTGTTTCGTCTTTCTATTCCTTCCTTCCAGCAGACAGATCAAGCCAATTATGTGACTTCTGCTCCTGACAGCTATACTCTATGGCATAAGCATTTGGGACATTTGATGTCTTATGGTCATCTGCCACTGCTTATAGAGAAGCCAGATCTCTGTCATGATTGTCTCCAAGGAAAACTCACTCGAGCTTCCTTTCCTCATTCCAATTCCCATGCAAGCACCAGATTTGAATTAGTCCACACTGATTTATGTGGACCAATTTCTCCGCCCTCTTTTGGAGGTTACAGATATATACTTACATTCTTGGATGATTTTAGCAGGAGAGCGACAGTCTATTTTCTTCACACTAAAGATGAAGCATTTGATCAGTTCCGCATATTTCATGCTGAAGCAGAACGTTTCACAAACTCCAGACTTATTACTTTGCACAATGATGGAGGCGGAGAGTTTTTCTCTGGTCTCCTCAATTCCTTCTGCACTAATCTTGGTATTCCAGGAAACTCACCACCACTTACACTCCAGAACAAAATGGGAGAGCTGAACGCCTCAATCGTACCCTGCTGGGCTCGCACTATGCTCATCTCCATGGATGTCCATCATTGTAACGGGCTTGCCGAGCTGGCCTCTCCGAGGCAGCTTAGGATCCTGTTGGTTCTATCTTATTGCTACTAACACTTGACGAGGGAGATTGGACTCATTAATATCTTATGCAATTTGTATTCTAGATAACAAGGTAAAGAATCCAATCTTTATATTCACATTACAGATCTCACAAATATTGAAGACAATCACAGTGTACATGTATATTCATCTCAAATCATTTACAATGTATAAATCCACCAATCAATATATCTCTTCAGTATGAGAACAATCTTCAATACAAGAGCTTTTATCATCAGAAGGTTCACTCATCAAGGCATCTATAGCTGCCTGATCTCCTGAATCCAATGGGAGATCATCCCCCTTATCTGCATAAAGGTGGACCTCATTGCCTTCTAGTGAGGGTTCCACAAAACCGGGTCTAGATCCCACAATAGTCTCTACCCCGGAAGGGCAGCCTTCTTTTGAGCTCAGGACAATCTCTGATGCCTGTACACTGGCCTCATCCTCCAATTCACGCTGGAACTCCGCTCCTGGAGGAAATCTGACCTCCAGCTCTCTAATCCTATCGGGGCCTCTAACCCCGGGTCTCGGCGGCCTATCTGCTCTCGGCTCCATCCGCTACTGCTTACACCAACCTGGGGGTTAGTCCTAAAGACTAAGTGGGGGTCTGGAGCATTCTAGGAACTATGCATTCACAATACTTATAACACAGCTTATACAAGCTTACCACCAATAGTCCCACTGCATCCAACAACCAGATTAATAGCATACATACATCCTAATAACACATCATGTTCCATGCAATCTCATCCGCATACAGTGCCTACTCTGGTTCTAATATGCCACCCGGGCTGATCAGGCCCTGCAGCCAATACGGGCGGGGTTTGCCTCATGTGTACACACCCATCCACGTTGCGTCCAGCACTGGAGGACCACTTTTAGCCATGTAGCGCGACAAAGAATCTAGCCAGGATAACAATGCCCGATGTCACGCACAAACACAACCGCAAGTCCATGCCATCGCACATGGACCCCGGCCCCCGGAGATTATGCACTTATGCAATATTTTCACATGCTTTACATGTCCTCATAACCACATTTCCTAGACATCATCATACATTATGGTAATACTAGCTAAAATAGCTCATATGCATATCCTATGCATTATCTTTTACATGTGCATCACAAATTCCATACCCATGCCACATTAGCATATCACATACATTCATATGGGTACAATGACATAAATATGTAAAACAACCATGACCACATAATATTCCCAATGCTACCTTTAGTTCCATATTAACAAGCTTGGGTCATGGATTTTGCTAGATTTAAGTCTAGCTGCAACTATAAGTGCTCCCAATTTCATTCCCGGCCTTATGCCATACCTTGGCAAATTCAGGCTTTTCACCCTCTTTCTCCCCATAGAGAAAGCTTACAACTTCCACGTTACATTATTAATGTTATTACTTATAGGGTAAGTTCCCTTTTATTAATTCCGTTACTCAAGTTTCATATTAATGTCAATTTAAGCAAAACGACCACGGCTTCACATTAAGTTACGTAATTTTGGTGCGGATATTACTTGTGTTTACTAGCGTCTTCTTTAGCTTCACTAACCAGACCCAAAACCCTAGCTAACAGTTCTATTTTCCAGGGCAACCTCTTGGCCCCTCTTATTTGAGCTTACAATACAATGTTATTTTTATGTTATCCTATTACAACCTTATGGTTATTAACTTCCAACCTTTTTATTATTTTTTTTTTTTTTTTTTTTTTTTTTTGAAGGCAAGATTTTTATGTTTTTATTAATAATATAATATGTAAATACATTTATTTCTGGCTCCATAGTAGCCTGATAGCCTAAACATTTCAGCACAATCCACCCAGGTATGAATAAAATGTAGAAGCACCATTACAACAATCCATCTTTCAGACTGATCCTGATATACCTGAAGATGAGACCCCTTTAAGATCCGCCTCCGAAAATGCAGTGAACAAGAACAAACAAAGTGGAAGCTTCATCCCTCGCGTTAACTCGGCCCATACACTGTCTATATCACAGTACTACAGGAAGAATAAAAACGCTTTTTCCAATTTCTCGTACTTGAGTGTGTTATTCTCACCTTCTTCTTTGAGATATAGATGCAGAGGCCTCTCCCCAATGGGATGGTCCACCTTCACTTCACTGCCCATGAACACTTGCAATGGGTTTCCTCTTCCCTACGCTCTACCAACTGGATGAAAAAGTAAACTAAAGCCCCCCACCACTGGCTGGCTCATAACCCACCATTCAACCTGCTAGCAGCTGTAAGAGCATGTGGCCTCCCGTCCAATGTTCTCCTAGGATCACTTGCCTTCAGGCAGATTGCTTTCATGATGTACTCTACTGAAATCCACACCTCCTTTCAGCTGGGATGAAAGAGGGTCAACATGAAAGAACTAGGCTCCATCCAAGTTACATGCCATCACATCTATAACAATCAGGGCTAAACCAAAATAGAAGAATGCTGCCACATGCACCCAAAGACCTCCACAGCAAAAGAGGATCGCTCAAGCTAAAGTCCACCATTTTTGAGAAGTCTCCTTTGCTCACCCACACAGAGGGGACTGCTCAAAGAACAGCAAACTAAATATATTCCAAAACTACTCCACCACCAGATAGACTACTGCAAGAATCATACCTTAGATGCCGGCTGAATAATTCCAACGCACTCATCTTGCTGAGCCCAGTCTGTGGCAGATAAGAAATGTGATATACCCCAAACTGAATCTAATGCAGTAGTGAACATCAGGACTAGGACTGCACATTTCTTGTTCTTGCTTGCCCCAACTGAAACCTAATGCAATAACACATGATCTTTGAATAGAAAATGTCCTTCCATGTTTAAAACGGGAAACACAATCAAATGGTATTGCTCTAGCATCTGCCCGGAGTGAAACCGAATAATCCAGAGCTGCAATAAGTGCAGCAGATCCTTGCTATACAGCCTGCAGCCGTCTAGTACCCCCTAAGTTGCAGTGGGTGCAACGAATCCTTGCTACAGTGAGTGCAGTCGTCTAAGCTACAGTGAGTGCAGCATATCCAGTCTAAATCTGAGAAAGAAATCTGGCCCAAGGCACACATCCAGAAAGGGAATAAAGCATACCATTATGATTTGGGCTCCTCCGTAGCAAGAACAGAGCTAACAAAGCACGCCCTGTCGATGCAAGATTGGCTTCCCATTCTAGTTAAAACGTAGAAAGGAGACATGCGACTGTTCTAACCTCAGGGTCTTGTGCTTAAGGATTCTTCAGAGCTAAGGCGAGCTCGAAATAAAACCCCTTTGCCACAGGTCTGAATCGTTGGGGCTCAGCAGAATGCTACAATCCACGAAAAAACTACAGAAACATAGAAGCCAGTGGTCAAGGATGATTTCCGACCACTCCTCCAGCAGAAATCTGAGGATTCTTGCTCCGCACGAGATGGGCGGCCGCCTGCCGCCGCCCTAAGCGCAACCTAACCCTAACATCTCAGAATTCTACATTGCATTTTCTTATTAGAGTAGGTTGGCCCTTATTGGAGCGGTCGTCACTTTGCCCCGCCACATAGACCAGACGTCTGACCACGTTAACATCTGTTATGGCTCAAACCTAAACCTAAAATGGTCCGTTCCGACAATGCAAAGCTCATACAGCATTCCAATATGGCGCTGAAAGTGGCAGAACGTGGTTCGTTTGCAGGTTTTGCGTGGTGCATTTGGAATTCCATTGATGATTCATTCCTGGCATGGCGTTGGTCCATGATTTGCCCCTGTGGTGCAGTTATTTTCCATATTTGGAATGGTAGTTAGCCATTTTTAGATGTTCTTGTAGGTTTTATGCTTCATATTTGTTGTTGTGCTCGCTGATTTGTGGCATGCAATCACTTTTCCCTCCAACAAAAGCCTTCCCTCCTATCTATAAACGCTACAGATACATTTTTATGGAGGATTGCTGTTGTGGCATGCTATCTAACCACAGGATCATTCATTTTGAATTTAGAGTGGGCAAGATCTCAAATTTTCCCTCCCTTTTACTACATTTCCCTCTCCTTGCGAGCTATATAAGGTTTTCTCACAGTTCAAGATTTTGCTGGTTCCTATTTGCATCGTCTACCTTTCCAATCTTCCATTCGACACCATGCTCTTCAGACATCGTAGGAAGCATCCTTTGCATGCTAAAGTTTTCTTCCATCCTCCCTTTGAACATGTTCATGATCCCCAAATTTGTCCTGTGCGGCCTCAATGGCCTCAAGAAGAGTGAATTCCAAAGGCAAGGAAAACAAATTAAGGAGCGTAAAATGTGAAAAGAAAAAAGAGGAAAAGCGAGAAGGAAAGGAAGGCTACATGGGAGAAAAGAGGCAAGGGAAGATTAAGGTATAAGTTTTTACTGTTATATTGAATTTTAATGCAATGCATCTTTGAGATGCTAATTTATGCCGCAATGCAAAGTTCGGCTGCGTCCAAATGCAGGGTTCTGAGCGCCCGTGAAATTCACAAGTTGCCAACAATGATCCAAAGAGAAGAAGCGAATGGGTTCTTCGTTGAATTGCCCATTGAAATGTTGATGGCTGTTTTGCTGAACTCATGGGGGGCTTTCAAAATGAGCAACCGGAATTTTTGCTGCTTGATAGCACAGCAAATCACAAGAACAGTGTTACCCAAATTAATTGTAGTTTAGAAGCCACCCATGAATTAAACCATGGGCTAATTGTAGCCTTCTGTTTACTGTTTTTGCAGAATTTGAATGCTCTGATCTTCATCAACTCTATAATAGGATTTCAAGTTGTAATTTTATTATGTTATGTCTTTGAAGTATCTACTAATGCTCGATCTTGTGATGCTCTGATGCTCTGTAATGCTCGATTTCTGTGATGCTAATTGTAGCCTTACTTTTCATGTTTTTTGCGAGAATTTGAATGTTATGTTCTTCATCAACTCTATAACAGGATTTTGAGTTGCTATTTCATTATATTATATCTTTGAAGTATGTACTAATGCTCGAACTCTGTGATACATGTTTGATTGCTGGAACTTGGTGGTAATTCAACACCAATTGGGATATGTGTATGTGTGTTTTGTTTGTTTGTATATGTGTTTTATAAACAGTGAACTGTTGAATTATATCAGGGTAACATATGAACGACAGGGGCAATTTGTGCATCAACTCAGGTGAAGTTGTGAACCAAACCTGCACCATCATAGGTCAATATGTTGACAGAAAATCAGGGCCTGAATGTGAACCAATCCTGTAAGAAAATGCATGATTTTTGAAAGGCCAGATCTTGAGCTATAAAAACCAGAATGCTCCAATTCTGGTATTTTTGGATTGAACATAACTTAAGCTTTCATTTGAGTCTCTTTTCTTGAAATTTGGACTTACCAAGCTACAGTTATGGCCTTGCAAAGTCTTAAGTGAACCAACCCTGGAGGGTATACTCTACAGGTTCTCCTTCGAAGACCCTAACTGGTCACGGCCACAGCTCCAAGGAAGGCATCGAAGCCTTCGATTTTCCGCTTGAATCCGGCCTCTGTGAGGCCTGGGAGCCCAAATCGGCCCTAGTGGCCTTAGTTCCGACCATTCCAGGTCGTTTTGGCGCCGTGGCGACGTCGTTCTACCGCTCCAGCTATGGCAGCTCGGCTGCAAACCAGGGTTTGTTTGGGCTTCTAACATTTAAATCCCTTCTCCTATACTAATTTCGGCCATGTTCCAGGCCCAATCCGGCCTGCTTCAGGCCCTATTCTAGTCACGAGGTCAGGGCTACCTGCCACAGCTAATTACAAGAACTACAGTCTTCTTCTTCCTTCTGTCTTCTTTTCCTTAATGTATTAATCTGAACATCCCTTGTTTATCCTCGCGTTCAATCTGCCTCTATGGCTCTTCCTTTTCTCAACACAGCATAACCTTCAGCTTCAAAAATATTACAATACCAATTCTCCCCATTAAAATATTACCTATAAATTGCATTCTATCATTTTCATAATGAACTCTTAACCTGAATTACTTAAGCAATCACTTAAGCATACTATCATCCCTGGTGTAAGCTATCAACCACCCACCTGGTTAAGCTGTCTTTACAATTTGCACTGCTGACACTCCAAATCTCCTCCAAATCTCCTTCACAGAAGCTCCTCCTCAGAAGGTTTGCCTCAGAGCAAAAAAAACCCCAATTCCTCTACAATTTAGTATTTAATCTCCTTCACAGAAGCTCCTCCTCAGAAGGTTTGCCTCAGAGCCAAAAAAACCCCAATTCCTCTACAATTTAGTATTTATAGATTTCCTGTAATCAATACAAAGCCTCAATGTGCCATCTTTTTTCTTCACAAATAAAACAGGAGCGCCAAATGGTGATGTACTGGGCCTTATAAAGCCTTGATCCAACAATGCAGCCAATTGCTTTTTCAACTCTGCCATTTCTAAGGCATGAAACCTGTAAGGTGGTCTGGATGTAGGCTCCGCTCCTGGAATGAGTTCAATCTCATGATCTACCAATCTATGAGGAGGCAACTGCGTCAATCTCATGATCTACCAATCTATGAGGAGGCAACTGCGTCAATTTCTCTGGAAATACATCTTTAAACTCATCCAACACCTTCTGCACTTCAGGGGCAATGGTCTCCTCTTGCAACTCTGTCGAGCCTAGCAAGCTATCTCGTAACACTACACATCCCATTCTGGAGCAACCTCTCCTGAGTTGCTTCTTAAGCCCCTTCCAAGTCAATGGAATAATGGCACATGATGAAGCTAGCCCTTCCAACACATGCTCTTTCCCATCTGGACTAGAACAACGAACTAGTTGCCTAGCACAGTCAATGCGAGCACCCCACCATCTCAACCATGACATTCGAAGTATGGAATCATACTTTACAAGGCCTATGACCTCAAAATCAGCATGGGACACCATATTCCCCGCCTTAAATTCAAGGCACTCGACCATATACATACGATGGCTTAACCTTGCCATCGGCTAGCTCTACATACCTCGCAGGCCGTTCAATCGCATGCAAATTTAGCAACCAATCTTGGGGAAATAAAACTATGGGTACTGCCACAATCGATAAGAAAAACGACTGAGCATCCATCAATAATACCTGGGACGCGAATAACAGCAGCTTGACCATCCACATTGCCTTGCTCCACCGCAGCGTACATGTGCATAGTCTCAGTAGCGGGATCTCGGATGGTAACAGCCCGTGCTTCTCCTCTTCCCTGATCCCTTGCTGCCCCTGACCTGCTATCCTCTCTTCCATAGCCTCTACCACGGCCACCTCAGTCCCCATGCCATGGGCCACCCCGTCCTTGACCCCGTCTAAGTGCATTGTCCTCCGACTGCCTTGATCGCTGATTCTGCCTTCCTCCTCGCTTATTTTCAGACCCTGTGGAGGCAGTATACCCACCATATGTCCTGGTATTGGGGCAATCTCGCGCCCAATGTCCAGGCTCCCGGCACCTAAAACATCGCCTCTCATTGATGCACACTTCCCTTTCCTCTGCAGACATCCGGGATGATCTATTTTGTGACCCTTGGCTCATTGCTGGCCTGCACATCCATAGAGCGGGCACCAGCTCCGCCTCTATCATTATACCTCCCTCTCCTCGAGGAATTCCCCGCTTGCCATGAAGATTGGGCCTGCCGCTTCCGTTGAGCATCTAGTGCTGTTTTTTTCTGCCAAATCTGCTTCCCGATGCTTCGCAATTCTTACAACCTCCTCCAGATCTGTATAAGATACTCCAGACATCGTGCTCTTAATTTCCACTTGAAGACCTTGCACAAACCTAGCGCACAACTTAACCTTGTCCATTGTAGGACAATGAGGCTACAATCTCCTGAACTTTTCATTATACTCCGCTACTGTGCCAACCTACTTGCAATCAAAGAACTCATTCATTTTCTCCACCTTATACCCTGGCGGTGTAAAATGACCTTCAAATGTGCTTTTGAACTCTGACCAGGTAGCCTGTATGGGAGTTTTCCCCAGATCTATCAAGCACGTCTCCCACCAGACGGGTGCAAATCCTTCTAACATTGCCTGTGCAAGGAGCGCCTTTACTGACTCCTCCGCCTTAATTAGATCAAAATAAAACTCCACTCCACGGAGCCATGCATCTGCATCATCCCCCGTTGTGTTCTCCCCAGTGAACACTTCCCTCTTGGTATCTTTCAATACCTTCTCGATAGCCTTCTCCGCTTCACTCTTTTGCTGAGATGCAGTCTGCTGCAAAGCCTGTTGAATCGCTTGCAAAATACTGGTAACATCGGGAGCTCCATCAGCTCCAACTCCACCTGCACCACTAGCATCACCAGCTTCCATGGTTCCCTCTACTTTCTGCATAATACAAGAATATCATTAGCCAACCCCCTCAGGATGCTCAGTCTAATTTCAAAGCATTCAAGATCAACTATGCTCTGATACCAACTTGCCAAACTGGCCTCTTCGAGGCAGCTTAGGATCCTGTTGGTTCTATCTTATTGCTACTAACACTTGACGAGGGAGATTGGACTAATTAACATCTTATGCAATTTGTATTCCAGATAACAAGGTAAAGAATTCAATCTTTATATTCACATTACAGATCTCACAAATTTAAATGTAACGTTCCTAACCGACATGCCCTTAGCCAACTGGGTAAAACCGTCTAGACGTTTATGAGTAGTCGCTTCTACCCATTTATGTCGGTGTCTCGAGAACGCGACACCATGAGTTGTTACAATCTCTCCCACCAGAACTATGCTCGTCCTCGAGCATCACAAACCAAATCATGACCTACCGTCCAACGGTATTACGGGTCATACTTGCCCCTATGGAGACTCGAACTCGAGCCCTGCTCTGATACCAAATGTAACATTCCTAACCGACATGCCCTTAGCCAACTGGGCAAAACTGTCTAGACGTTTATGAGTAGTCGCTTCTACCTATTTATGCCGGTGTCTCGGGAACGCGACACCAAGATCTACTCGAGCGGTGTCCCATGGGTTCGTTACAATTTTGATATCAGAGTGGCGCAGCGGAAGCGTGGTGCAGTCATACCAGCGCTACCACACTGAATCCCTCCTAAGCCAAATTTTTTTTTACTAAGCCAATTTATTTTTATAAATGTAACGTTCCTAACCGACATGCCCTTAACCAACTGGGCAAAACCATCTAGACATTTATGAGTAGTCGCTTCTACCCATTTATACCGGTGTCTCGGGAACGCAACACCAAGATCCACTCGAACGGTCTCCCATGGGTCCGTTACAATCTCTCCCACTAGAACTATGCTCGTCCTCGAGCATCACAAACCAAGTCATGACCTACCGCTCAATCCAGATTCGAAGTCATACTTTGCCCCCATGGAGACTCGAACTCGAGCCTTGCTCTGATACCAAATGTAACATTCCTAACCGACATGCCCTTAACCAACTGGGCAAAACCGTCTAGACGTTTATGAGTAGTCGCTTCTACCCATTTATGCCGGTGTCTCGGCAATGCAACACCAAGATCTACTCGAGCGGTCCCCCATGGGTCCGTTACAATCTCTCCCACTAGACTATGCTCGTCCTCGAGCATCACAAGCTAAGTCATACCATGTCACAATGATTACCAAGTCTTTGCAAATTACCCATGCATATAGGCACCCCAGCCCTGAATCTCAACCACTAGGGCAAGCATTAGTTCCTTGAAGGATTCGAGCCCTGGGCTGTGGCACCCCGGGATGTCCCGCTAATGGGCTAGCTTGCACCTGTGCGCTCCGGATCTTGGCTTGTAAAGAGGGACCATGTGACCCGACGATGCCGTAGGCGGGGCTTGGGCAACAACTGTAACCGGCTTGCCAAGCTGGCCTCTCCGAGGCAGCTTAGGATCCTGTTGGTTCTATCTTATTGCTACTAACACTTGACGAGGGAGATTGGACTAATTAACATCTTATGCTATTTGTATTCCAAATAACAAGGTAAAGAATCCAATCTTTATATTCACATTACAGATCTCACAAATTTAAATGTAACGTTCCTAACCACATGCCCTTAGCCAACTGGACAAAACCGTCTAGACGTTTATGAGTAGTCGCCAGGGATAGGTTCTATACGTACAAAATTAAAATTTCTGACGTATAAAGTTAAAAAATACGTATTTTTTAATAAAATACGTATTTAACGTATAAATACCTCGCCCGGTGGGAAAAAATCTTCGGCGTGCAGCAAACCGATGGAAAGCCGCGGCGAAATTTTTCGCGTCGCGAAATAGAAAGAATCATGGCCAAAGGGACGGGCGACATTGGCAGACGCTGAAGTTTTTCGCGGATGGCGTGCATGGAAAATTTTTTCACAGACGCTATCCAGTCTATTCGGCGACACGAAAAGCGGCGCGGTGTTCAAAAAAAATCTGACAAAAAACAATTCGGCGTCGGAAGATTTTTCGCGTCGAAAAACAACTAAATGTCAGCGTTTAAAAGTCCGGCTCTGTTGTGGCGTTGAGGCACAGACGCCGAAAAAATTTTGGTTTGGCGTCTGCGGTTCGAAGGTTTTCACAGGCGAAAAAAATTTTTCGTGGCGCTGATATAGTTGTTTTCGGCGTCTGCCAAAAATCTTCAACGCCGGAATTGTTTTTTGCATTATTTTGGCGTTTTTATACGGCAAATTTGTGCCGTATCATACAATTCATACGTATTCCGTATAAAACGTACAGCGTATTGAACCTATCCCTGGTAGTCGCTTCTACCCATTTATGCCGGTGTCTCGGGAACGCGACACCAAGATCTACTCAAGCAGTCTCCCGTGGGTTCGTTACAATCTCTCCCACCAGAAGTATGCTCATCCTCGAGCATCACAAACCAAATCATGACCTATCGTCCAACGGTATTACGGGTCATACTTGCCCCTATGGAGACTCGAACTCGAGCCTTGCTCTGATACCAAGATCTACTCGAGCGATCTCCCATGGGTTCGTTACAATCTCTCCCACTAGAACTATGCTCGTCCTCGAGCATCATAAACCAAGTCATGACCTACCGTCCAACGGTATTCCAGGTCGTACTTGCCCCTATGGAGACTTGAACTCGAGCCCTGCTCTGATACCAAATGTAATGTTCCTAACCGACATGCCCTTAGCCAACTGGGCAAAACCGTCTAGACGTTTATGAGTAGTCGCTTCTACCCATTTATGCCGGTGTCTCGGGAATGCAACACCAAGATCTACTCGAGCGGTCCCCCATATTCTCTTATCTATTAATAATTACTAGTAACGGTGCCCAGCGTTGCTGGGCATAAGTTCGGCCTGTGAATGTTTTGGCCGCAATAAGAAGGGCTTGCAGTAATAAGCCAACTTTTGTAACTTCTTATTATAACAATTTTTTTTTTCAAAGGTTTAACAACGTTTTCGATGGATTATTATTATTATTATTATTATTATTATTATTATTATTATTATTATTATTATTATTATTATTATTATTATTATTATTATTATTATTATTATTATTATTATTATTATTATTATTATTATTATTATTATTATTATGCCTATTGCTCACTTGGGCCTCGAGAGGCCATGGAGCACATGAACAAACGTTTACAATCTCAGCATCAAGGCACGGTGTGCATCCACCGCCCTTATATAGGGACCTAATGCCATTGGCGGTAGCATTAACAAAGAATAAACGTCTAGTGCCCAGATCCCAAAGTGTTGTCTAATATATGCATATTAGGAGCATACTAAGAAAACATGTCGGCTCATCCTCAACCCGTCACCGTTACGCACAATTTACATGTCCAGATCTTCCCTTTGGAATTTTTGCCCATCGCCAATTTCAATTTCGACTGTGTGACCTCGGGTCCTATACACGGCAATAAGTCTCCTTTGTATCTTAGATATATTTGCCTTCAGATATAATTGGCTCTCATATGTGATCATATGGTTAACATTTAACCGATATTCCAACATCCTTTTTCCCGGATTAATTAGCCCAGAGCTTATCCACTGCTGCCTTTTCGAGCATGACCCGGACCTCCTGTTTTTCAAGCGGCCATGTACTGCCAACGCCCCATCTGGTTGCCCATGCCTGCAAGCTTCTACACCAATCTGATGTTACCATTGCTTGATGTGATAGCCGCATAGTGTCTTGCGCCTGGACCCTATTATAGAAATTGATTGCCTGGTACAATCCTTCCAGTTCAAGTGGAAACATTCCTACTTCTGCCAGCATTATAGCATATGGGATCTGTGATTTGATTCCTAATTCTTCTTTCAGGAATAGCTTTTGTACTGCTTCGATTTGTCTCCACATCCTAGATGAGATACTACCTCCCCAGATGGGGACACCATACAGCACTATAGTTTGGACCAAAGTTTTGAATAAAATTTTCCTCAAGTTCCAATCAGTAAGAGAAGCTTTGTTGCACTTCGCCAACATACTGTATAATGCAGTTTTTCCTCCCGAGGTTCTCCTGTTTATGCAATTTTTCCAGCTGTAGTTAGACATGATGTCAATACCTAGATATTTATAGGACTCAACGGTCTCTAAAATCTGTCCCATATATGTGAATACTGGTCTGTCTCGGGTGCCAAATACCATAATTTTGGACTTTGAAAGATTTACATTCATCTTTTTGTCTTTACAAAATAGCTCCAGATTGTTTAGATGTTCCTGTAATGTGGTCCTCTTGTTTGCAGTCAAGACCACATTGTCTGCATATAAGAGAAGTTGCACTACATATATGCCCAGCTTGGTTCCTACGAGTGATCTGGCTCTCAACCAGTCATCAAGCTCGTCTATGAAGATTCCAAACAAGGTTGGAGATAAAGGACAGCCTTGGCGAACCCCAATTGTGCTTCTTATCTCTGTATCCACATCCCATGATACTCTGATTAGTACCTCTGCATATAGCTGTGAGACCGCCCCTCTAAGTTCCTGTGAGACACCAATTCGGGCCAGCCTATCTCCAAGCTCATTTCGTTGGACTGTATCAAATGCCTTTGTGAAATCAATGAATGCTAAAAACAGCGAAGCATTGGGAGCCTTTGCCTTTTCTATCAGTGCTCTAAGCGTGAGTACATGGTCTAAAGTACTATGCTGATTTCTGAAACCAGCCTGATATGGTGAGCGAACCTTCTCATTTTCAGCCCATGAGCTCAATTTACTTTCAAGAAGGCTGCCTAGTATTTTAGAGAATACGCTTCCTATAAGAATGGTTCTGTAATTACTTGCCTGTGTCTTGTCTCCTCCCTTATGAATGGGATGTACCCGGTTGATCCTCCAACTGGTTGGCAGCCCTTGAGTGATACTCTTATTTAAAAGATCTGTCAGAATTTTTAGAGTAATGTCTCCACTCCATTTAAAGAGCTCTACACAGAGGCCATCTGTATCATGTGCTTTGTTGTTTGTCGTTTTTGCTAGGCATTCTTGCACCTCTGCTAGAGTGAAAAGGCCTTCAGTTGGAGCCAGTTTTGGCATGCTATTTGCACCTTCTATTTCATAGATGGATCTGACTAGATCAATAAGTGCCTCATTTTCCAATACTGGTTGAGGTGAGTTACCTTTTAAGGTGTTCCAGAAGCTTTTGGGATGCTTACTTAGCAGTTCCGACAGTTCTGATTGTCTTCGAACATAAAAGGCCCGCTTTTTGTTTCTAATGAGACTTCTGTACCACTTGGGTTTACAGATACAATTTTGTTGTAAGCTATTCCTGGCCTCTTGACATTCCCTGTCCCACCACGAATTGCATGGTTTACCTCTGACATATTTTCTTGTGAGACCAAAAACCTTTGCTGCTGCAGTGAACACAAGCTCTTGAAACTTCCTTGCATCAGTTTCTAAGTCTCCCGACCATGTAACTCCAGCAAGCTGCTCTTCTACATGATTTTTGTATGCTATGTGGTGTCTGTAATCCACTTTCAGTCTAGGATGGAAATGGGATGCTTGCTGTTTAGATTTTTCATGTGCCTTAAGCACTAAATGCAGAGGGGCATGATCCGATTCAGGGAGATGCTCACCAACATAAAAATCTACAATGCTGCCAATGTTTCTGGCAAAGAGATAGTCAACGACACTAGCTCCTGCATGGTTCTGATATGTGAACTTACCAGATGCTTGGAACGAGCTGATTCCATTCAGGATTTTCAATTGGCATATTGTACTAAGCTCAAATAGCTTCTGGCCCATCTCATTTGAAATCAGATCTGCTGATTTTCTATCATACACGGTGTTTTCCATTTCGTCCAGATAAACATTAGTTAGATCGTCAAAAGCCTTTGCTTGTTGGCTGCCTGTACGCCCATTGAAATCTCCTGCTACCAATACTTCACCCTGTGATGCATATTCTAAAATGTCAGAGCATAAATTCCCAAACTGGTTTTCCCTATCCATATCATGCCTGCTGTATATATGTGAATTCTCTGGTGCAAAATAGCATGCTGCCAGAAATAGTTGCCCCCAACTTCCATACATACGGATCCATATATATTGATTGTTCAGGTCCTTTTTTATCACTTGAACTTCATAAGGGGTGCTAGCTCTTCTGTAGATGGCAATGCCTCCAAACCCCCGTCCTGCTCCCATTGTTTTCGCATTCCAGACTTGATCTAGAAGAACAAAACCGTACATGTCTGGAGGAGGGCGACACTGATGTGACCATGTTTCGGTGATACATAAAAGATCTTGATGTTTCCATGTTTCAGTTGTTGCATTTAGCTTGGCTTGAGTTAGTCCATGAGCATTCCATAGACTGACTCTCAAGACCCCTGCATCCTATTTATATTTTCTGTTTGTGATTATTGCCTTACCAGTTTGATCCAGGTAAGCGACCAGACCTCTTTCTCTTGCTTCTTTTACTTTACTCCATTCTTGCTTTCTGATTTCTAATTGCCCTGGTGTAAGGTCTCGATCCAGCCAAATCTTCTCTCCCTTAAGGATGCTCCGGTTGTGTAATACTCGGTCTCTCGCTTCTTTTGACTGAAATCTCACTAATATTGGGCGGGTATATGGACCAGGTTTTCCCAATCTGCGTGCCGACACATGAAGAGGATCATGTAGATGCATGGTTTCTGAGAAAAATCTTCTCACAGTGTCTGTTAGAACTTCACCTTCAGCTTCATGTAGGCCAGAAATCTTCAGATTTTTAGTCCTAACTTCTTGATCGAAACCTCGGCCTGGTATATTTTCATTTGTTCTTTAGTGGTTTCTGCCACCAAAGATGCAAGCTTGTTCTCCAGAGATGCAATTTGTGCCTTAAAATCTGTAGAAGGTTTTTGTAAGTTTGAATTGGTGTTCAGCGCCACCAATTCATCCAAAGTTCCACGGATTCCTTCTACCTCTGATCTAAGCTTTGAGATTTCCTGCTTCAATTCAACCATGATTGCTAATAAGTTTGCCGAGTCCCCTTCATACTCGGCTTCATACCCTTTCTTCGCTTTTGGGGGCATCCCCCTTCTACGAAAGCCAACTGCTGGAAACCTTGGCGCTCAACCGCTGTTGTGTGCCAATATTGACCCTTATGAAAGTGACAAGAACAGCCAGCCAAAGGGGTGTTTTTGGTTTAAGATTATTCCACTTGCTCAGAAATCCAATACAGGAAAGAGTCCGGATGTCGATTCTCCCCCTCTGAGTAGCGAGCCCAATGCACAAAATGACCAGATAGACTATAATATTACTGATCTCCAGTTTTACACTCTTGCGGAGCTGAAGTCTGCGACGAAGAATTTTATGTAAACAATATCAAAACAATGTTGAACCTTTGTGTCGATGTCGGTTACTTTATGTATGTTACATGAAGATAATAATGAATGACACTGGATGTTTATTGCTTATATTATAAGTTACATCAAGTAAAAGTTATACGAAGTAACATTAGCAGAATATACGAAAAAGCAATGCTTGCTCAAGTCCATTTTATCTGAAACAATTGTCATGGCGCCAAACACACTCCATTGTAGAAAGCACTACAATAAATAATAACTTATCCTTGCAAGCTCCATGAGTGTCATTATCCATGAGCATTTTCTATATTCTTCAAATTCGTTTATTCATAAACAAAGCAAGTAAAGATGTTTAAATTGGCCAATATTGATTGAATTGGAGCTTCAATTAGTTTCACACTCGTATTACCACACGGGGTTTAAAGAAGAAGAATAACAATAAATTGATTTGCCATACAAAGTCTTCTATTTGGCTTAGTAGATCCAACATGAAAAACAACTCTATATTTTCTATCACCATCGTGATGTAATGTTATCCATTTCCCTAGTTCCTCATAGTCATTCCATGGGTGAGAAGTTGATATGTGGAGCTCATGGTTGGATAATCACATCTCTTCCAATTATGCCACTATAATAGAGTTTTTGTATTCTTCAGGTTAAATCACAACTATGAAATGCCTCAAAGTATTGTTTCTTAGTATGGCATCAGTAAAGTGTGAAGTAAATTTTCCTAAAAAAAATCCCAACCCCACATGCATGGACAGAAATCAGAGGTTTGAGTCAGATTCTTGAAAATAAAAGGGTATAGTTTGCACTTGAGCTTATGCAATAGCAAGAGACTATTATATCCAAGAGGGTACTTTCTGTCTCGTAAGGGAGACTGCCCAAGAACGGTTTACCAGACTCCCGTTTCAAATTTTGTATAATAGCCTTGTGCAGATGCAACACATTTACTTGCGATTTATTGAAGAGAATTATAAAATCCAGTATGCATGAGGGAATAATCCCTTCATGATTGCTTATTGGTTGCAGAAAGGCCACTTTGCTTCATCAAAACATGGAAATTCTGCATAGTGGAATTTGTGCCTTCACGTAACACCAACACCAACTTAGGAGTCTCGGCATATCTCACATGAATGCCCCACTAACATCACACGGAAGTTGAAGGCGATCTTGTGCGTTCGCCTTGCCGCCTTAAAGTTTAGATTATCATCTAACATGCCAACTCTTTGAAACAGCTGCATCTGCGTTGTACCATACTTAGAAACTTAGATAAAAGGACTCAAATTTGGCAAACATAGAAAATTGTTCGAGACTAAGGCAAAGCCTAGAAGAGAACGAAATAAAGAAATAATACTATCTGCAAACATGGTGAATCTCTCTTCTATGCACAATATCTGTTCGATTGCTTTTAAACGCAGTATAATGTCATTGTTGCCCCAGCTACAGATATTGTGCACTCCTGCAAACAAAGCTCATCGGAATGAGCAAAAATCTGTTAACATACCTAGAAGAGAAAGAAATTACTGGTAAGTAGTGAATTTCAGCAAACAAAGCAAGCTCTATGCTAAAAACGTTGTAAAAGATATAGTGCAAGCAATTTCTTCAAGGACTCGTTATTCACCATTTTTCTGGAAATAATAATAGATGTATAGGGGATTGAGTGCCCGAAACACAGTGCAATCATATAGATAAACATTATATGCTCCAAGAAGGCCAATAGAAACAAACCAGGCTGATGCCACTGGGGCAAACAGAAACCCCACCGTTGATGTGCCAAGGCGTTGCAATAAGAACAGAAAAATCAAGACTATTATGGCAATCACCACCACTATATCTGCATATCAAACTTATCAAAATAAACCACTGAACTATAGAACATAGCAAAGAAACAATCTGCAAGCACTCACGCAACAGAAATTGTAAGCAAGCTCATAGCCTCCGTAGAACATTTAATAAATTAAGACACCCTTCGCACAAAACTCCAGTTTGAAATAAGCTGTGGCCTTCTAGTTTCCTCTTGATTCATTTGTTTCTGTAACCAGTGGCTTACTTCTACTGGCATGACTTATAGAAACATAATATCTAAACTTGTATCTAGTCCTACACTGGTCTGGAAACTTGTGACTGGTCTAGTATCGAAGAAACAGAGATTACCTGCACCTTTCTCGATGCATCCGCTTCAACATGGTTTAGCCTGTGGTAGTGATGCTGCCCCTCCTTACAATCCTCGAATCTATTTACTGGTAATTCCAGAAACATTAGCAGACACGGTCGGCCCACTTGCGGCTGCAGACATGGTCGCCCGATCCTTATCCCTTCTCTTCGACGGAGACAAAACCGAGCACAAATCTTTGGCCTTTGATTAGAGTACCCCTTCTTCTGCAAGCACTGCTGCTGTGCGTGCTTTATCAGCTCCGGCGGATCAAAACATCGGAAGGTAAGAGAAAGATGGGGTTAGGGCTTGAAGGACACAAACACAAAACGAAATCATAGGGCCTAGGTTTTCCCTTGGGCGCCGTGGCCGCCATAGCCAAAAAAAAACGCCCAGAACCCTAATACGTCCAAACCCCTTTTTTAGCTTTTTTTTAAAGCTAAAAAGGCTTTCAACGTGACATCATCTACACCGTTGGGTAGATTAATCCAGACCGCCCAATTTAGGGCTCGGTACACTACTTACTGTATAACATTTTATAATACAAGTAGTTTATAGCGGCGGCCAAGGCCGCCGCGAACATTTCCTCTTCACCAACTTCATTATGGCCATTTTGTGATCATTGACATGCATGTTCAGTGTTAGGCTAATATATTGAAAAGAAAGTGGATGTTGAAATGAAAGTGGCAGTGTAATGTATTAAATATAAAGTTGTTAATGAAGAGGAATCATGGATATTATTTTGCCCATGAGGTTAATTCTATGACATTTTTAAATGCCTTAAATATAAAGCAACGTTTACTTTTGAGAAATTGCTCATAATGTGGTCCATGATTCATGATCCAAAGATCTAGTTGAAATTTCGTCTTTCTCTTACGAGCTGAGCCGATAAAGAAAGAACTTTTCCTTGATTAGATGAGGAAATGTTCAAAAGTTCCTCATGTGTGAAGGATAAAGCAAAGCAAAAAGTGATTATGGTCCATGTCAAAAGTTAAATTGTTAATAGATGAATAACTAACTATGCTCTCAAATAATGATAATATGATCACTTGTTTTTCCTTATTGGTTCTTGAACTTAGATGCTCAAACTAGATATCCTCAAGGTAAGCTAAAAAGATGTCCCTCCTTTGGATGTCTAAAAATAGATTTTTTGACGCAAAATATAAAGCAAATTTTTCTAGAAACTCAAAATCAATATCATGTATTCTTGCTTGCTAATATAACATGAAGGTTCAAAATGATAAGCAACACTCGCAATAGAAAAAAAGACATTTAGAATATGTTACTTGTACTTACAGAAATAATTCCCCATAGATCGTAGTGAGGATGGCTAGGAAGAACACAACCCTGCACATCTCTTTCCAATAGAGCTCTGGACCAGCTTTTGCAGAAACATATTATGTACATCTCCATACAAAAGCATGCCCACACTATGATGAAAACATTAAGGTTTACCAAAGAATGGTCACTTAGCTAAATAATAATAGCTTACAGCCTAATCAGATCGACATGAGCAATATACCAATACCAAGTACTTGAATCATGTCTATACATTACGTTGCAACCTCTATTTTATTCTATTCTAAATTTTGTATCTATTTTATTCTATTCTAAACTTTATATTACCTATTTAATAAGCAATATTTGTGCATTCAGTGAGAAACAATACTACAAAGACATGGAATATCGTCTATGGCTGGAATACCATCTATGCGATATGTACAATCTGACGAATATATGAATTTGATATACAATAGAATAAATAGGTAGAGCGATATGATATAGCAAAAAACAAAAAACAGAATATTGTTGAGCTAGACAGCAAAGTAAAACAACATAGAAATAAACTCCGGCGATGAAGTCTCATTAACCGGCAGCTCCTCGGCAATTTTAGATCCTAACCGTTGGATCACGGATCGATGATTAAGCCGTGAGTGGTTGTCCTGGCGGGTAGCGGCCTGTTTATCATGATAGAAAGGCGGATGTCCGCGTGATAGCGAGCGGATGGCATGATAAGCAAACCGCTGCAAGCTTTTGCGACTACAAGCCTCGCAAAGACTACAAGCTTACGCCTGTAGTTTGCATGTGTAAAGCTTCGCGTATGTGCAAGTTTCCTCGCGAAGCTCACGGTAATGCAAAAGAAATGCGTGATCTAAATGCGTGATCACTTTGCCTCGGAGGCTAAATAAGGTATCTTTACCGGAAGCTTGATCCTGCGGCAAAGAAGAAGCCATATAAGAAGAGGCCGAATCGAGGCAAAATTGCCTCGGACCTCCCAGTTAAAGGGGTCAAACCCCCACGCTCGCCCATTACGCTGAATAAATGGGCTCGCCCTAACGGGCTCGCCCATTTATTCAACGTAATGGGCTCTCTGGGTTTAACCCCTTCGTGAAGCGCTCCTGCCCAGATCAAAATGGACCGGCGCTATCGATTGTAGCAATATCAAGCGGTGAATCTGGCTTCGAATGATAAATTTAGTCCATTTCCTTGGTTTTATTAAGAACAATGATGTGGGTAACGTGAAAAAGTTGCTGGACTCAGATAAGGATTTGGCCAAGGTGCCTGATTACGATGGTCGTACTGCTCTCCATATGGCAGCTTGCCATGGCAGAAAAGAGATTTGGCAGAAAAGAAATTCTTCCATGGTAAGAATTTGGATGGTCCTCTAATTGCATAAGTATAATCTTCCATGTTTACCATTACGCTGTCATACAATTGTAGCTTTCTATTGAAAAAATGAAGGGTCTACAGTATAACTCAGGGATAGGTTCTATACGTATGAAATTATTTTTTCAGACGTATAAAGTACAAAAATACGTATTTTTGGGAAAAATACGTATTTTTTCGTATTTCTTCTGGCCCGTAGGAAAAAAAAAATTCGGCGTAAAGCGAAAACCTTAGTTTTACGCTAAATAATTTTTTAAAAAAAATTCAGAAGCGAACCTGTTTCGGCTTCGCGAATGACTATTACCAGCGTTTAAACCTTCAGCCAAGCTTTTTTTTTTAATTTTGGCGTAAGCTGAAACCTTGATTTAACCTGCCCGGCTTTGATTCAGCGAAGTTTAAATGAAGGTTCGCTCTGTTAAAAAAAAAAAAAAAATTTCCCCGGCGTGTTTAAAAGAGTTTAAACTCTAGCGAAAGCAGGTTTGGTTTAAAGACGGAAAGGTTCGGCTTCTGTGAAATTTTTCGACGGAAATTTTTGGAATATTTTTGACATTGATAAGCGTCAAATTTTGTGCATTATCAAGCGAAAAAATAATTATTACGATAAAGCGATATCGATATTGAACCTATCCCTGGTATAACTGTGATCAGTGATATTTAACCTAGTATGGTTAATTTTCAGCACCATTTCTAGTATGTCAATTTCGGAAGTTCCCCCTTTATTTGATTTTTGTGTATCCATAGCCCTTGACAGATAGGTCATAAAGACGTGGCAGATAAATCAACAAAGAAATGAAATAAGATGCAATCTAAGCTCGATCAATATTGCCAAGCAGCGGCTGCAATCAAAACTGGAATGCGGGGTTAGTGCAATAGAAACTCATCCACATCCCAACTCATCCACATCCAATTCGCGAGAGTTGAGCCCCATTTCGCTCAATTCATCAATACACGAATCATGTTTCGTTATATATGAATAAGTATAAGCATTCTACTCTCAATTCTTCAGAGTGCATATCATTTTTGTTCCAGACGTTTCAAAGCCACAAGATATCGCCCCGGGCATTATATCGTTATCTTTGCCTAAATCGCGTTACCGCCTCCTCCGGTGGCGTGTACGCTAGCGTGTAGCCAGGTGGGTAGCCCTAGGGGGCAACTTGCCAGAAATATGTGCAACTATTAATGTGCACATTTTCCAATGTACACATTAATATGGGCACACATTTCCATGTGGACACTTCATGCCAAGTGGGCCACACCCATAGGTGCAATTAATGTGCACATTCTCCAATGTACACATTAATGTGGGCACACATTTCCATGTGGGCACATTTTGCCACCTAGCCATTAAAGGCAAGTGGGCCCATTTCCAATTATCCCACATGCCAAAGGGGATAATTGGAAACCCTAACCAACCCCTTGTCTATATAGGGTGGAAACCCTAACTTGCCCATTTTTATTCTAGGGCTTTAGAACTGTTTTGGTTTGCCTCAACAAGCCAAACCGCCTCGAACTTCTGCACTGGGGGAGAATTGCATCCTTAGTTTCCCTTGATTGGCGTTTGCCAGGAGGATGGTCGAGCTTCAGTCGGGAGGAGCCCCTCAAGGATCAGGGTATTTGGCCAATTAGATAGTCTAAACCCTATTTTAGTCATTGAATCAGTAGGTTTAGCCTATTAAATTGCCCATAGCAGCCCTCTAGATCTCTAGATAGCGATTCTAACTAAAGAACCTAACTCTATGATGTAGATTAGATCTAGTTCTTTAGTTCTCTCGTGGAAGTATATGGATGATGTATCTCTATGAACTCCTTGTATTGGGAAGGGGGTAGAGACCTAAAGCTTTGTAGTTGATGCTCCTAGAGTAGCCTCTCTAGCACTTGTAGATTCGCCCGTGCACAAGAGCCACAGGGATGTGGGTGAAGGGGGCGACGGGCCGAGAAGGAGGTTCATGTCCCGACTCTTGAACGATCCCTCGGTGTGTAAAGCCTCAGGGGATCATTGTGACTAGGTCAATGGCTTGCCAGCTGCGTGTGGGCAAGGCATGGGCTCGACACTGCACCCCGTGAAGCGGTGTTCACTTTCCAGTGGGTTCGGTCGAATACGAGGCGGTGGCCCTCTAGTCACCTTGAGTCGGCATGTAGATCTCACGGAGGGAGTGATCCCTACCGCCCCCATCGGACCCGGGAGGATGAGCCGGGAGTAGCCCTTTTGGCTATGCATCGGCGGGCTTCTGAGCCAGGTCCGACACTTTTCGGACCACTCGCAAAGTGTGCAAGGAGAGGGCGGATGGAGTGGACAACCCTAAGCCATGTTCATATGCCGACCAAATCCATTGCCATGAATTACATGCAATGAACTCACGGAGACCAAGCCGTCGGGTCATCCCTTGAGTCACGGAATCTTGGGTAGGATTCCCTATGTGATGTCTTTGATCTTTGTCTATGGAGATATGTGGAGGACCATCCTTCGTGATGGTCATATGATGTTGATGTATGTGCTACCGACATGTATGTTTACGCTTCCGCAGACTAGGTAGGCCCCGAGGGAGGCGGGGTGCAATGACCCTTCCACTCTTCCCACTTTGGAACCCGCCACCGTTGTGGTGTCATGTGGAGGGCCTGTCATTAGCATGGAGCTGGTATGGGGATGAACTCTGTTTGTATACCGGTGAGGGCACCGTATCACAGTAGGGGACGTCACAATGGTATCGAGCTATGTTCTTGGAGACCAAGAGCAAAGCACTCGCCATGTTCCCAGTAGCACTAACTTGATAGGATCCTTAAACCTCGAAAAATGGGAAAAAAATTTCTCATTTTTGTAGTTATGCTAAGCTAGTAACAGTTAAAATGAATAAAAAATCTAAAAAGACTAAAATTGGTGAACCAACATCCAAAAGTAGGAATTGGTCTCACGACACACGCCGGGCCAGACCGAAAATGAGATTCTCAAAATCTGGGCCGGGCATAACGTGAGACATTCAAATTTTGACACCAAAAAGTTGTAAATTACAGTGAAATAACTTGATAATTCTAATTTTAAGCTAAAAATCAGTAGAATTAGCATGTTACATGTTAATTTAATAGTGGGTCCCACCATGTCTCACACGTCGCGCCAGGACCGAAAATGAGATTCTCAAAATCGGGCTGGGCGCAACGTGTGAGACCTTGCTTAATTAGGTGTTTTAGATGCTTTAGGCAACCCAAAAAGGTAGTTAAAAGTTGACCTAAAATTTGGCCCCTATAAATAGACCCAGACCCCTCCCATTTTCGTGTTCTTCCTTAGGAACTCTGCTCGTACTCGCCAAGGCGATCTTCTGGCGCTTAGCTCCGATCGACAAACCGCCAAATGATGGCCCGCACCAAACAAACTGCAAGGAAGCCTTAGACGAAGCGGATCCTCCAGCGCCAGCGGCTCCGGCCTCTTTCAGAGAGTCCTTCGCCGAACGCTTTCCATGAAGGCTAATCTTCTTCGGCGAGGAAGCAAGATCGGACCGAGTGACCGCATCTGAAGCTTCGTAGAGGACAATCGACTGGATATCATGCACCAAATCCTCGAGGAGATTGCACAAGAGGAGAGAAGAAGCGGGGAGCAGCAGGAGCAGATAGGGCGATCAACGGCGTGAGCAACCCCGGAGGACAACAACCCGAAGGAGGAGCAAAGGAGCGGGGACGGACCAGTCAACAGCCAGACCAACCCCTGTGGGGGACACCAACCCACCGGGAGGAGAGCGGAGCAGGCGGACCAATCAACAGCCCAGAGCAACCCCCAGGCCGAGACCCACTCAGAAGAACAGAAGAGAAGAGGAGCAAGAAATTAACACTCACCACGGAAGAAGCCGATCTTTGCACGTTTCATCGCCAGTATGAAGCTAAAGAGCCACGGAGCAGAGGACTAAGAGTCGTGGGAAGACGACCACCACCAACAGCCCAAGAAGAAGAGGAAGGCCAAAGCCATAAAGGCGCAAAAGGAAAGTGGTGAAGGTCTGAAGCGAAGGTCCTGGCCGTCATCAACGAGCCGGCCGCCGAGAGGAGACCCCGCCTACCACCGACGACCCCGATGAAGACCACGCGCTCGAGCAGAGGGGAGCAAGCTCTTCAAAGCCCCTGGTCAGAGGAAGAAGCCCCCGAAAGTGTAGCACAGAGCGTATGAGGCTTGGACAGCGGGGCTTAAGCCCCCACCTTTCCCGACGTGGGATAGGGTTAAAGCCCCGCGACCCCAACGGGAGGCGTATGTGATAGACCCTGTCAAGGTCTATCAGAAGAGAATTAGGGAGCACAACTCCTATATGGAGAAGTGGGAGGCAACAATGCCTACTTTGGGGAGCATCCCGGGTGAGGGGCGGTTGAAGGTGGAGTACCCCCGAGGCAGACCTTGAAGCCACCGCCACCCAGGCCCAAGCCTCCCCGAGCACCAGGTAAGAAGCGGAGCAAGAAGAAGAAGTTAGAGGACAGAGCCCTCAAGGAGATCTGCCACTTCCAGAAGAGTTACGGACTCTTGATCCCCTGGGCGTCGTTCCAACGCTTGGTTCGTGAAGTCATGCAAGAATACAACACGGACATGCGAGTAACCGACGAAATGTTGTTGTGCCCTCGAGGAGGCGCGAGAGGCAAAAATAGTGCAGCATTTTGAAGATTCAACTACCACAAGACTGGGTGCACGCGAAGAGGGTTACCCTCATGAGGGGATATGTACCTTGCCAGGCACATCAAGGGAGAATGCCCTTGAGATTTTGTAATTAACTGTAAATTTTGTTAATATAAAGAATTTTGGAAGTAAATAACATGTCTGATCTAGCGTAATTAAGTTAAGTTATAGAATTCTAGCTTTTGTATTAGTCAAATTAGAGCTTTTGAGCAAAATTGAGACGATGTCTCACACGTCAAATGAGACAGAAAATAAGATTCTCATTTTGGTGAAGAACGCGTGAGACCATGCCCAAAAATGCCCAAAATAGCTCCAAATCAACCAAATAAGGGGTCAATTTCGCTTAACTTCGACGAGTTTAGTGGAATTACAGCCTTAGATCACTTAAATTGAGTAAGCCTAGCCCAATTAGGACCCATGTCTCACAGTCGCGCCAGGACAGAAAATGAGATTCTCAAAATCGGTCTGGGCGCAACGTGTGAGACCTCGTACCATTTCTCACCAAATGATCTCCAAATTGTACAATAGGTTCAGTAGTTGTTCTTAGCATGCTCAAACCCTAGAAATAGTCTTCAAACTTGCAATTGCATCCCTTAATAGATCAGAATTGCCTAATCTCAGTAAATTCTAGGTCATCCAAAAATTAGGGTTTTCCCCAATTCTATAAATAAGTTTCCCATTTCTCATTTAGCACCCTGCAAATTTGCTCTCCACTGCTTAGGCGATCTTCCAGCTCCTTGAGGCGCTTCTGCATCCGTCTGTGACTCCCTTCTTTGCTAGATCAATGGCCCATTAGCGACTTCGAGGCGATGGTACAGCGCCGGTGCCCATCTTCCGGCGGGCGGATGTCAACGACATCTTCCAAGTCTTTGAGAAAGAAATTGATATCCAAGCTACGCTAAACGCAACCCCAGCATATAGGCAAGTGTTAGCAGAGTTTCAGGCTAGGGTAGGACCCTCCCTTGTTCAAGTCCCCCCTTGCATAGGATACTTCGTTCCCCGCCCATCCCTTCAAGCAGCCTTGGGTGATGTTCTCAACATCGCCAAGTACTTAACCAACAAGGCACAGAGGCTGCCTGACTACATGGTCCTGACAGCCAATAGGACCAAGTATTTCTCTTACACCACCGCCCTAGCCATCTTCTTATCTCACCGCGCCGAAAACCCGATGGGAGCAACCTCTATCCCTCCGATGGAGGTGGACCCCATAGCAGCCCAAGCAGAAGAGCAGATGCTTCTGCAGTATCAGCAGGAGCAAGAAGCAAGGGAAGACGAAGAGGAGTCGGACGACGAAGAATACCGCGACTCGATTTCGGACGAAGAAACGGCGCCAAGCGGCAGGAGATGATCAACCCGGCGGGGCATCCGGAGTTGCTCCCCCACTCGGGCTAGGCATCACAAGCCTAGCCCCTATCATCATCAACGGAGAGGAGTATCTACTCCTCAGCGACATCCAGAACCTTCCCGAATGCAGGGAGAGGGAGCTCAGATTGGATGAACTACTCCACCAACTGCGGCAGACCGACATGGACGACTTCATCGTCAGGGGAGTCTCGGACTTCCCCCTTCAGGTCAAAGAAGCCGACACCTACCTGGGAAGCGACCTCGATATCCGGGCCTACAAAGCAAACATCGGGCA
This sequence comes from Isoetes taiwanensis, assembly GCA_021234155.1. Classification (NCBI taxonomy): domain Eukaryota; kingdom Viridiplantae; phylum Streptophyta; class Lycopodiopsida; order Isoetales; family Isoetaceae; genus Isoetes; species Isoetes taiwanensis. Next base: position 169,706 of record JAJEKV010000439.1, read on the forward strand.
AATGATGGATGGCTGGGTCGCCAATGTAGAGGAGGAGTTCCTCGCCCTCCAAGAACAGATGGGGATCCGTGGGAAGACCACGAGCATCCTAATGCCGAGTCCCTCGACACCACCCCCGCAAGAGGAGGAGGAATCGACCTCAGACGAGTCGACTCCACAATTGAAGATTACAGGGAGCTGACTGAAATCGAGGTCAATCTGTACGCCGGCGACACAGAGTGGGAGGCCAAACAAGCGGAGAAGCCGGCGACACACAACAGTGTTTCAGGTACTACTGCATTCTTCTGCCGGATGGGAGAGTAGCGGTAATACACCGCAAGTTCAGTCCCAGAGGTGAAGAAGGAGTGTTCATGCTGATTGCACTCTCAGGCTTCGGCAGGCATGCTCGAATAGCAACAAACGCCGACTATCTTTGTCTTAGTCAAGAGGGCAATGGCACTTGACCTCTTCGACTTCAGCCATACCCCATCGACGTCGGGCAGATTGAGCGATGGATCGCTGCCCTTACATCCGATCGCTAGGGGTAGAAGACTTGGTGAGAGCCTTTGGGGAGGCTCGTCGGCCAAGCATCATCAGGAACTTGGGTCACTCGGTAGGGACGGCCCAAGTTAAGAAGTTTCTTGAAGACAACCCGTCTTACCGGCGATTTCAAGATTAGTTAGACTCTTGATCCCGGAAACTTTTTGTACTAAAATATTATATGATATATGAATATAAATTCTGTTGCACTTTAAATGTTTTGTTGATGTATTTTTGCCCCACAATTATACCAACAAACATAAACAATGCAAGAGAACAAAGGAAACTAACCATATAGCCATGAATCACTTGTGTATGCAGCTAGAGGCCTAAACGCAGGGGAACGACAACTGCGAGAACTTAGAGAAGAACAGACCCCGCCCAGACCACCCCCGGCAAGGAACCTATTTGAAGATATGGAACCCATGACCCCAGAGGAGGAGATATCCCAGATGAGGACGGACCTGGAGCAGATAAAGGCCTTGCTGTCCGCGCAAGCAGGAGTGGGTTCGGTGGGCAACGCTCAGTTGCCGCAAGCATCAGCTCGGAGAGCAGGAAGGGACAAGAAGAGGAGCAAGAGAAGGAGATCCTCCAGTCCGGAATCTTCCGACTCAAGTTTAGACTCAGACTCCGACTCCGAGGAAGAAGAAGAGCAGACACTACCACCCCAAAACTGGGTCCACATGTTGTTTTTCAGTGTCTTTTTTGCAAAAAAACAACACCAAAAAACTACGTGTTGTTTTTTGTCCGGATTTGCTAGAAATGACGTGTAGTTTTTAGCAAAATTTTTATACATGTAGTTTTTTTTGTTAAAAGTCTACACGTAGAGTTTTGTCGAAATTATCTACACGTAGGAATTACACGTATATCTACATGTTGTTTTTTAGAAGTAAATGTGGTTTTCAAGTGTTGCTTTTTCTAAAATAGACATGTGGTTCTTAGTAAAACCTAAAAGGTCCACATGTAGTTTTTAACTATTGTTTTGTATGAAAAAAACACTAAAAAACTACGTATAGAATTTTGTCCGATTTTCTTTTAACTATGTTGTTTCTAAATGTTGTTTTCTTAAAAAAGTGATATGTGTTTTCTAGGAAGAATGTGGTTTTTTGTAAACTATGTTGTTTCTAAGCGTTGTTTTCTTAATAAAATGATATGTGTTTTTTAAGAAGAATGTTTTTTTTTAACTCTGTTGTTTCTAAGTGTTGTTTTTCTTAACAAAATGTGAGGTGCTTTTAAAAAAAAAAATGTAGTTTTTTTAATTATATTCTTTCTAGTTGTTGTTTTCTTAAAAAAAATGATATGTTTTTTTACCTATGTTGTTTCTAAGTGTTGTTTTCTTAGAAAAATGATATGTGGTTTTTTAAAAATACCTGTTGTTTTCAAGTTTTTTTTTTCTCATGAAGAAGAATTTCGATATATAGGTTTATATAAAATCAACATGTGGTTAAATAGGCAGTTTCAAGTGTTATTTTTGTGAACAAAAAGACATGGTTTTGAATTGAAAAATATGCAAGTGTTATTTTTGTTTGTTTTTTTAAAACAAAGACGTGGTTTTGAATTAAAGATCTAGAAACCATTGGAAAATATATACCTTTATTTTTTAAGATTGCAGTTACAATTCACAATCAGAACAAAAATATTCTCAGCAAAACCTGCCTTGCTTGCTACCATTAATCTGTGAAACAAATTTGGAAATACAATCATTCTAAACAAGATTTAAACAAGGCAGCAAAAATTGCTATATTCTTGAAGAAGCCAAGCAGCAAAATCCCATGTTTAAACCAAGCCCCTGTTTAATCAACAAATCTATTATCTGTTGTAAACCATTTTCATGTTGTAAACCATTTTCATCGTTGGAAGTAAGAATAGTGGTTACAACATTTTCATCATTGGAAGTAAGAATAGTGGTAAAGCCTATATTTGAGGCGTTTAGAATCACAACATTTTGTAGACTTGAAGCTTGATGAGTTCGGACTATGAACATAAATTTTTGGCGAGCATGCGAATATTGGTTCATCTTGACCACGAGAACCTAAAAAAGAAAAACATTCTTGATTAGATAGGCGTAAAACAATGGAGGAAGGCAAAGCACAAAAATAAAATTCTTTTGCAAACACTATGCCCCGGAATCTTTTCTCGGCTTGGGTCCTTGGTTCTTTGGATTTACCACGGAATCTTTTACTCTTTGGATTACTCTGAATCATCTTGTTATAACGAAGGCGAAGGCGGGGAACGGACCGAGCTACAAAAGCTCAAATCCAGCCCGAAGCAACATACAAACATCTAGGCGAGATAAGAATCACGCGTATATAAACCGAAAGAGAACATCCGAAAGGATCGCCAAGGAACAACGGAAAAAAGGTCGGAAAAACGAGACCAAACAAGGGCAAGAATAGGTCTTAACGATTGGCATGTCCCCAAAGGAATCGCAGACCAAAAAGGGAAGAGGAAGCAAGAGGAAGTTTTAAGCTAGAAAATAAAGGAACCCAATAAAGCAGTGAAAGAAAAAAAGCACGGATTGAGGTCGAAGCTCGATAAACCAGGCGCCTGTTTGGATCCGGCAAATGCAGAGGAGACACAAGAAGAGCGATGGCGTGGGTATGCCAGATGGGCGAGAGGAGCGCATTGACGGGAACCAATAGATGTGAAAATGTGATAGTGATGCAATCCAAATGAGAGGGGCTTCTTCTTTCTCGTTGCGGCTTCCGCCGTTTAACAAAGGTGGCTATGGCCCGGGACGGGGATCCTCCCCGCGGCAAGAAAGAGACATGCACATCGCCCTTTCTTATGTTATTAAGGCAGCCGGATTCTTTGGAGGATGAGGAAGGCGAACATGGAAGACCTCGGCATGCAAAGCGGCAAAGCGAGGAATTGATCGACCAATAGAACAATAGGCTCGGATCAAAATCCAAGCCGTTAATTAAGACCACATCTCGGCCGTTTATTTGTATTTTTTTTTTAAGTGTTGATATTCGAGCATGCACACTTCCTTAGATTTTTTCAAAATTGCCGCACACTTCTTAAGCATTACAAACAACTCATAAATAAAAATTCACAATAATACAAACAACTCATAAATAAAAATTCACAATAATATTACAATTGGTCAACAACAATGATGCCATTTTCCTAACCTTATAAATTTGAGTCTATGAAGAGGCAAATTCGTGTACTAATTCAAGTTCCGCTATGCCTCCACGTATTTTTCTCTAAACAACCCAAAGCAAGGTTTGCTCACAGCAAGTAGAGATAATAATACCTTTTGATAGGAATTATAAAGGCTTGGCATATATTCAACTGCCTTAAAAGATGTTCTTATTATGACTAGCCATATTCATATAAAGCAGGCAGTCAGACGGATGTTGTGGCTACATCCATGTTCGTCTAATGGCTAGCCATGTTCATATGAAACAAGTAGTAGTGTTTGTGGCCAGATGTTGTGGATACATGCAATAATGATTTGTTGGGAACACATGATGTATTCAAGTGCTTAACATGTGTTCAAACTCGTTAAAAAATGTTCATATTATGGCTTAACGTGTTCAAATGCGTTAAAAAATGTTCATATTATGGCTAGCCATATTCATATGAAGCAGTAGTATAATTTTTGAAGCGAGGTGTTGCAGCTATGACTTTTACCTACATACCATTATATAATGGCCAAAATAACTAAAGCATTCCATTAGAAAAGCTCAAATGTGTGGAATTTGTTTAAAAATAGCCAGCGGTTTGTGGGTTAAAATAAAAGAGAAGCTATATGGAATGACACATTTAATATAAGAAAGATCGATAGAGATAAAAAATAAAATCACTTACAATTTTACAATAATATGCCTTATAACTTTCAATGATGTGGGATAAACATACCCAAGCTTAATACCTTATGAGGTGGGTAAGCTTCTTTATGAGGTGGGATGGTATGTTTTAATGTTGAATCCTTAAACGATTGCATTACTTAGGGATATAGTGAGGGGACGAATAATCTCTTACCTATAGCATCAACAATAATTTGAATTTGACTTGCATCAGTTAAAAGACGAATAATCTCTATTAGAAAACTGGCACATAAAAGATATGTGTGCATTACATTTGGTGAATTCTAATTGTACTTATCTGCACGGCCAACATCACTGCACTACACTGCCCAAGCTGCCACTTTTTCTTCAATTTCAGCTGAGCCAGTTAAATAAGGGTCTGGAAAACTCACTCTTTTCGGTGAGAATGATGACAGAGGAAGGTGCAATCTCGCAAGTTTTAATATGGAAAATCGAGTAGCTAAAGCACTAAGAAATGATTATGCAAGAAACTATAGACGTCCAGGCATGACATTGTAGGAAAACTCAGATTGCGACAGCTAGGGTTTTGGTTGATTTGTAGCTAGGCCAAAAGAGCTGCAGCGAACATATTCGAATTTAGAGAATTTTTTTCTAGTAGTGCTAGAAAATCAATATATGTATAGGCACATAGGATGGTGGACATGCCCAAAGATTAAGGCTATAGTTTCTGGAGATTGAAAGACGTGCTCTGATACCAAACCATTGCCGAATCAAGAAATCCAGCGAAAGTGGTAGCAGATAGCTGGGCGACTCGATTTCTTGATTAGAAAGCACGTTGTAGTGTTTGTGGCCGGATGTTGTGGCCACATGCAATCACGATTTTAGTTGGGAACGTGTATTTTTGTTAGAAGTATAATTCCATTCTGTCCAGGTCGCTCATATTTACTTGAGTCCAATAATTCACCATAGGAAAGTCGCTCATATTTACTTCAACACAATAATCCATCATGCAAAAGGAAACTGACAAACACCAGCTTGAGGACTTCAATAGACTCAAAGAAACTAAAGATCCCTTTTCCAATTGAAATCATCATACCAAACCATATTTCATCCTTAAAACAAATCATGCAATTTTATGACTTTAGTGGCGGGTAAAAGCATGAAAGGGTGTCTATAAATGTAGCCCTTTTTGTACATATACATATGTACCGAATGCACATTTTTGGAATAACTGTCATCATGACCAGCTAGTAACTGCCATGATTAATGGCTATCCACTACTCTGAACCCGCAATTATCGGATTTTGAAATTCTTTCCCAAATTCTTTCTTGGTTTGCCTCTCGTTCACTATCCCCTGCCTTCTCGCTTGGATTCGATCACGAATTCTTCATCTAGCTATGGCCCCAAACGCCCCGGATGAGTGCTTGCTCATCACCACGGTAAGCAAGATGCCGATTGCTTCGGCGGTGGAATTTTACCTCCAAGGAGTTTACGTTTGGGTTACGAGGTGATCCAAGCCAAAGACCTCCGTGAGAAACATGCAGAGGCCCACATACCCAACCTAGAGATGGTTATGAGCGAGGTATGGGGTGAAGCTCCAAAAAGCAGGCGAGGATTCAAGGAAGGGAGAATCGAACGCATGGAAAGATGATTTTTAAATATTATGAATTGGTTTATGGCAAGAAACAGGTTACAAACCATTATATTTCAACCTATTTTGCCGAGCATTTGCTCTTCACTTGAAGGGACGGCTTGTTGATTGGATGGACGTGGCTAGGACCGCCAAAGATCTTGCCAAAACCCTCGGATTCGGGCGTTACGAGAGGACCCTACAACGGGTAAATCCTCAACTATCAAACGGGACATCGTATTGCAGTGAGAATATTAGAGCCCGGGCTTATTCTAGATCGGATGTTGACACAATCATGATTATTTAAGCATGGGTTGGAGGAGAAAACTAACCTATTGAATGAAGTAGAAGCTTTGGAAGAAAAAAAGGAGGGATGCATTGAAGGTCATCAGCCGGATTGAGGGTAGAAAGGATATGCTATCCAGAAGATATCCGGCAGAGATCCGCTTGAGAAAATAGATGAGACAAAACAGAATTTGACAAATTGTCCCGGGATCTGCTGAAATGGAAATCTTTGTTATGTTGAGTGTTGAAGTACAAGTTGGAAGACTTGGTTATGAGTAGACATGATAAAGAACAACACTCTTCTAAGCTAGAAATTGGTTTTGCGGGGAAGCAACTAAAGACATTGAAAGGCATGAAATCTCAATTGAACAAGCAAAGGAAAAACTTAATTGCATTGAATTGGTTGGGGAAAGGCATTCTGATTTTGGATTTCATGGGGAGAGCGGGACCTATTGTTTCAGACCGAGGCCCTACCTGTAGGAGCTACTTCTATAGAGCAGTTCATCACATTCGGGTTCATGTACTGTTGTGGCCAAGGCTTTGGCAAAACTGGTTTGTTCTTTGCTAGCTCCATGCAGAGATGCTTATTGCCTCTTACGCTTGTGTTATCCGTCCATGAAAACGTAATTGCATAAAAGGTTGCATCCGGGATGAGGGCATTGAATTCAGCTTGGTTTCCTTTTGTGAAAGGTATGCATTGCTCTCAACTAATTTAAACTTATATTTCTCTTCATTCATATTTGTTATTGTAATGCATAGTTCTACATGTATGGCTTTCGATTGCATTGCTATTCCTTGTACATGTATAACTTTTAGTGTACATCATGTAGCGTGAGGTACATAGGCATATATTTGCTTGTTTATTGATGCTTTTATTTTTGAGCTTGGACTGCGGTTGTATCAGTTGTACATGTCTCTAATGAAGTCTACATCCGCAAATAGATGTACATGCATTTATCTTTAGAGTGCATCGTAGATGGATTCATAAGTATGTGCATTTTTACATATATGTGCTTTTTTTGGCATAGATCTACATTCCCTATTTGGATACACAGGTACATCCAGGTACATCACGGGTACATTGATGTACCTTTATGTACATTGAGGAACATGTACATGTACATTTGGCTATAGTTAAATGTAGTTACTTACATTTGGTACATTCTATGTACATGAAATGTACATGCTTGGCGAGGATGTACCATATATTTCTCATTAGTTCTGTTTTCATGTTCTTTTTATGTCTATTGAAATTTAGATCATTTGTTTGTTTGCGGATGAGGTCATTTTCCTATCGAGCGGCTTTAATGGCTGATGTTCTTGAGCCATCTGCATCGACTCTCTTCTGATTTTTTCGAGCATAATAAGCGGACCCGAATCAGTAGACCCTCTACCTTCCAGCTCCGGATCACCAATGACATTTTCGGTGCCGGTAATAGAACAATGCGCAGCGGTGCACCTTTCCGAACATGGCAAAGTGAAGTTGAGGAAATTGAGAGGATGGCACTTGAGAAAGCTAAAGCAGTGCGGTCGCGAGCCTTCAATGGCTGGCGCAAGTAGAAAATCTTTCATCACCAAGTGCTAAATTAGTAATTGGAGAAGCTAAGAAAGATTAAACTTACGTCAAAGCATCATCTGCGGGTCCGGTTGGACGGATTCTGATGAAAAAGCTACAAAGGACATGATCCATATTTTAACCCGGGGAGATACCGGGAAGAGGAAGCCGAGTTGGTAGTTGAGTCCACTCCAAAGAGGAGGCAAAGAGAATGCTGGTGATGGCACTCCAAAAGGAAAAAAAAAGCAGGCAAAATCTCCAAACAACAAAAAAATGTCCTCAAAAAGAAAATCTCCGGGCAAAAAGTGCCACCACCACCTAGAAAGAGGTATGTCCAAGATGAACTAATTTTGTTAAACATCTCAGATTTATGGTAATTAACCACATTTTTTTGTGCATAGGACACGATCCACAGTAGTGAAGGAAGCTGATCCCGATCCGAGAAGGGAAGGAAGAGGAAGAGGATCTACAAGCAACTATTGATGTGATAACAAATAAGGTGCTGGATCCTCGAGAAGATCTTTCAAAAGCAAGTGATGAATTTACAAGGTGAGTAATATACAATTGATTACAATAGATATATTCTTTTGCTAATCTTTGTTGTTTCCTTATGCGGTTTAGTGAACCGGCGAAAAAAGGTTGGTTCCATTCACTCCTTATAGGATTTGTCCTCCTAAGCTTTGCACCCTCTATCTTTCAAAGTGATGTTGGCGAGGTTACTGCTGGAAGGCTGGACTTGACCTCTAAGATGGTAGATGTCTATGGGAGGTAGGCTAGCATTTCAACATATTTATGTTATTTCATTCCCTAAGTCACTCATCTTATGTATTAATATGTAATCGGATTTGTGTGCGGTACCTTTGTGATCTTCCATCTGATTGGAAACACAAGTTTTTCTGGTTCGTAGGACACCTTCATTTTTGTGAATTCCCTCAAGAGCAGTGGGATGCACGAGAACACTAACATAAAGGAAAGGGCTGGATGGCATTTTGATTGCAAGATGCCAATACATATTTGTTCAATTACGCAAGGCCCAAATGTGGCATTGGCAATACTTGTGCTTCTTTGGTCAATGAAAAGCTCTTTTCCATCTATAGCTAGCCCAAGTATCAGATCCTCTCTCTGTCAAAGGCTATGTACCGATGCTAAAGTGGTCGAAGTAAGTATGAGTTTACGTTTTGTTTTATGATTTGATTATTCTCATATTGCAATTTCTTATGCTTGATTTATTCTCACATTGCAATTTTTTGGGGTTTCATAAGCTTGTGATCAATAACATGATGCTCGGATCCAACGGCTTAAGCCATGGTAGGAAGAACTTTGATGCTCGTGTTACGTCCTAAAATGCGAGAAACTAGTACCGGCAACCCTTGCATGTACATTGTGGCTTACATGCACAAATTCATAGATGCAGAGTGGTTGATGCACTGACCAAGCTCCATTTTTTGTAAGTAGAACATGTTATTTTCCTATTAGTTATTTGTTGGTATAGTCCTCTAATACTTGTGCACCATCGAGATGACACCCGGTTGGTTCAGCGATGCCTATGCCAAGTCACGGAGGGATCATCTAATGGAGGCATTAATTGTAGAAGGCGAGATGAATATACAAGCGGTTGTTCCTACGGGGGGTAGATAGTCCCTTTGACTTGTTTGTAAATTACAGTTTTGTATGAGCCATGCTCAGAGCTTCTTTGTACTCAATAAGTAATGAAAAAATTAATTTATTTGTCTCACTTACACATGCAAATAACAATCGATGTAATTATCAATGTGTTTTCTCAATTGTGTATGCGAAATGTAATTATAAATTGTGAATCTCAAGTGTTTTCTTCTTGGACGGTGAATCATCTAAGGGAGGGCTTCGTTATCTTTGACTTAAATTACGTGTTGGGCAAGAGTGTGCACAAGAATGAAAATATTAACTCAAGATACCATGAGATCGGAAAGATGAGCTTCAATTTAATATAGGAAGCAGGTTTTTCTGCGGGCGGGGTTAGCATCACTGTTAGCATTTGTAGAGAAGGGTTTGATGTTGCCATCGGTCTTCACTCACTTCTAAAATCTTCAACCAATTGTGGAACATATTTGTGATGCTTTTTTCCATAAAAGCTGAAGTTTGTTTGACCGGGGAGGCGGTGTTGGACTCGCCACACAAACACCCTCTTGAACCTCAAAAGGGGTTGTTTGTGAAACCATTAAGCGTGGTATGGAAAGAGTACCCAGTACTATGGACATACGGTTACGATCGGCGACGAAAGATACAAATCCACTTTGAATCTGTAGGAAGCTACATATGTCCTTTCTCTTGGACACCGATATTAGCTAGTGATTGCTTGTCATGGAGCTCATTCCATGGCTTAATGGATTCAAAATGGCGAAGATGGTATAGTTTATGTGAAAAAGAGCATCCAATGACTAATCTGGCGGATGGCATATCGGAGGCGGGTGGAGCAGTTTTTCTTTGGCAAACTATGGCGACAACTTGGGTGCTCTGCTTGCCTAAATTTAATCAATATCACGAACAGGAATGGGAAAGCGCCATCATGTTATTGGCCTCTCGACTGGCCCATTGTTGAAGTGGACTTTGGTGATGTACAAATTCAAATGTTATGAATATATGTATCAAAGTTTTTGTTCATTGCACTTGAGTACTCTATTCTTCTTGTCTTTCTTATTGGTACAATTATGAGTGTGTATACATAATTAAGTGATCTTCATTTGCTTTGTAGATGAATGAATTTGAAACACAAAAGACTATTAAGAAACTAAGAGATAGAGTTCTGCACCCGAGGAATAATACAAACCAACACAAATTTGCAAGTACATAGGGTTGGGGCCCGATTATCGCCTCTATCTTCTTTGTTCTGGACTTTGGGAAAAGGTTGAGCAAATTGAAAATTATGAGAGCGAGCAACCATGAAAGGTATATTGGCAGCAAATCACTTGTTGCACAACCCTTGGGGAAGGACGCGTGTCTGGAAGATCGCAGGCTATGTAGGATGGAAAGGTTTGCCAGTTGCGCGTGCTATAAAACGCATGGACTCTTTGCTTTTTAGGAGGATATCTCTTGACCTCTCGGCGGGCTGGAAGACATGATGCAATAGTCATAAGATATCGGGCTCCCTCTTGACATTTTGAAGCTTGGTCATGAATTATGAGCCATGCTCATTTTGGAGTGTGTTATATTTATGTCCACAATATAAATAAATCAACCATTTGTACATGAAAACTGTCCATTTCTTATCTTTGCCATGGTGAAACCATTTTTTAGTGTTTATGCAATTCAACTTTCTTGTGTTCAATTCTAATCTTACACTTAACAAATTTTTATAAGATTTACGGAATGTACAACAGATGTACATAAGATGTACATCATTGTACATCATCTTGTATTGATGTACATAATGCACTTCGAAGTAGTCCAGTTCTTCGGTTCTTATAACAAAGTATTACAATATTTCGAGGAAAGTACTCTGAGATCGACTTAGTCCATGTCATCTACAATTCTTTGGAAGTTGTGATAACAATGTCTCATGGACTTCATCGGCAAGTGAAATCTTTGTGCTTGCCCCTTGACTTGTTTTACTTTCTTGAATGGGATTGAACCCCAATCACAGATTCCCAAGCGGTACCAAAACATTCTTAGTAGAGGCGGTTTATACTTATTTGGCGGCACGGGATTAGTTCATAATATTGTCCTTCAATGACACTAGTGCGGTGAGTATTCATTTCCATAGTCATCAATTGAATCTTCTTCCAATGCATGCTTTTCCACGGTGCACATGAGAACATAGTATGAAACACCTTCCACATTGTCCGGTCTTTGCAAAAAGACACAAATACATCACGAAAGCTTGACTACGATTGTCATCTAAACCAGCCTCGTCCTCTGCATACAAAACTTCCACATCATTTTAAACTTCAACACGAGAGGCAATATGATCGTGGGCTCCAAACTTTTAGAGACCATTCTCCACAATGTTTAATGTTCTCACAATTCAACCAATTGAAGTTAATGCAAGCATCACAAAAAGCGAGAGTGGATGCATAGCAACTTTGTTGGATCTCTTTGGGTTTATAGTTGACACTGAATGTATCTGGCAGTGTACCGGGTAAAGTCTTGCAATTGAATGCTTGCTTTGTTCACATCTGTTTTCCAACCTCCCAAAACACCCTTTCACAATCCGATTCCTTGGCCCTTAAAAAGCTTTGCCTGAATTTTGTTTACTTTTATCACGGCATGCCATTTTGTTTTCTCTGCTCGCTCTCAAGCCACAACTTTGCTATACCAGCCTCGCCATCATGTGCCTTTCCCATGGCCGGATCAAAGAAATTCCATATCACTTCAATTTTATTTTCAACATGGTATCTGAGATTCCATACCATGCCGCGTCGATTTGAATTGAGATGCACAACCATCCGACCACACATAATGAAGGTTTATGTGTCCACCTCCATTATTCTTAAGCCACCCCAAATGTAATTTAAAACCATGTTGCACAAAATGAGTGTCATGCTTCCCACGTCATCTGAAACATAGAAATGCCTTTGTTTTTAAACACCTTCTATTTTCATCATTGAAATATGGACCAAAATACTAATTTGATCGGGATTCCAATGTTGGGATTGCACTTCCGTCTCGGTTTCAATGTGTAGTTCTCGCAAAGTCAACAACGGACAACACACTATTATCCGGAGTTTCTCAACACATCTTTTAAACCTGATTTTGCTCTGCCGGTGTCTTTGTAAAGTTATGATCGTAAACTTAGCAAGCTGATTTTCATGTTCTTTAACAAAGCAGATGCTTTGTCATTTGATCAACTAATCTAATACGGATGTACCTTTTGGATGGCTCATTGACATATGCATATACTTGCCGGTCCACATTAAATTCCATCTTCCTCGTTTGGACGGATGTCTAATTTCTTCACTCCACATTCATCACATTAAGCCTTTGATGCATTTTAGTTTATGCCATTCATCCGTCATATTTCTAATAAACCGTTGACCTCCACAAGATACTAACATTATCAAAAGTTTTCTTGTTTGTTGACATACTCCATTGTTTTCTTTGGATGCAATGAGACACTACAGCCGCAAGTGCAATTAACATGTGGGGATCTCCTCATATCATTGAAGGCCTTTTTCAGACAGTCCGCTTGCTCATGTTTGACACAACAACATGTGTTTCTCTCCTTCAATTTCCTTATGCAATCAGGTTTGGATACTTTAACCGGTAGGCTAATTTTGGTCGGGATTCGATATACAAGCGTTGATAAAGCTCGGATCGCAATAACAAAAGCATTAAAGACCATGTTAGCAAAATGATGTCGGCAACCAGATGCCAAAAGAGTATTGAACTATACTATTGTACAATTAATGTATGTTCTATGTACATAAAATGTCCATCCAACAGTTCCTAATCGATTCATTATCGACATCTAATGTACATCTAATGTACAGCTAGTACATCTAATGTACGACCACCGTAGTTCCATCGAACATCCAATGTACATCCAATGTACATCTAATTAATGTTCCAATATTAGTACATCACATTAATGTTACAATATTAGTACAACTAATGTACATATGTCTGATTTGTTTGGCTTCATTACACCGAAAGTACACTAAAATGTAGAATGATGTAATTTTGATATTCAAGTACATGTAAATGCGGTTTGCATGGACATGTAATCATAATGGATGTACATCTAAAAAGTACCTAATAGCACATCACCGCAAGATTTCTCGCTACTATGTAAACAATGTAAAATGCAATACATTTCATGAGAACCATGTGTATTCATTAACGGTCACCTTTCGTAACTAGAATGTATGTAATGTACTAGAATGTACGTAATGTACTAGAATGTCATGAAAGAATTTTGGAAGAAAACATAAACTCCAAGACTGAATTGATTCAATTACAAGAGCAAACACCGTGAGATATCAAGGTATTGTATTGCTTGTGTTCTCCTCTTCATGACATCTCTAACCTTTGGTGAAACTTTGGTATTGTCAAGCCAAAATTCACTTAACCCGACATTTGATTGAATCATCGATTCTATTTGATCTTGGCATCCTTCCCCGCCAAAGCCCATACATTTGCTCCACTTAATGACATTATCTTCCTTCTTGCTGCAGCTTTGGATAAATTTCTTGGTCAGTATCTTTAGCAATTTTGAAGAAACATTCTTGTTTATATCTCCTTTTTTCCAACAATCATTGATAACAATGAATGTTTTGCAGCCAATTTATCTTTGCTATTAGCGAGACTTTTTCTTGAAGTCCATCTTTCAAGTTTCTGATCATTGATTTCATAACAATAACCCGGAAGGATTTCCAATTACAGGTTCAAAACAAAAAAAGCTGTCATCTTGCAACAAAACGATCACAAAAACTAATCTTTGATTCGGGCCAAGCGTTTGCCAAGAATCGAGGATGCAATCCACCGAATTGGCCAACACGCTTCTTTATTTGTTTTGTGGCATAACACGGCCAATGTCGGCATACTTTGCGCTTAGAACCATCACTTCCATTGGAATTCTCACCCTCCATGAACAGATTGACATGTGTTTGTTTCTTGAAATTCCTTCTGTTCTTCCTGTGAAAGGGGGGAATTTCGGAAAGGGAGGGACGGATCCATTCAATTTGGTTCTATGGGTTGGTGGTTAACCAAGAATTTTGGGAATGTCGTGGATGATCTTGCAATCATTGCATATCCGACACAAAACGACAAACCATAGTATCTTGATGTACATCTAAAATGTACCCCAAAAAGCACAAATTGCCCTTCAATTCAAGACGATGTAATACACCCTTTCATGCTTTTACCCTGGCCATGCTTAAAAAACCGCAGTACTTCTATCTAGAAATTTGCCGTTGTATGTCATGAGACACCGTGGTTAATAAGTATTTGCCAGATCTTGTATAGAAACTCCAAAATTCCTACCGATATTTTTGCAAGAAGTGAAAAACTCTGAACGAAAAAAAAAAAAAAAATTCAACCGAAATTAAGGAGACTGACCCTTGTTATTTGATGCATCCCTAGTGACATGTTTGAGCCAATTTCATGTTTGGGTCTATGTGGCATGCTTGGAGCCTAATGTCAAGTTTGAGCCTAGGGGCATGTTCCAGCCACATGTCACGCGCTTTGAGCCTATAAGGCATGTTTGCCTAAGGTGGCATGTTCGAGCCACGCGGTCATGTTTGAGCCAATGTGGCATGTTTTAGCCTAGCGGCATATTTGAGCCTAGATAATACATCATCTGAAAGAGCATTTTTATGACCCAACTGGCATGTTTGAGCCACGGGGCATGTTTGAGCCTAGGTGGAAAATTTGAGCCTATGTGGCATGTTTGAGCCTAGGGCATGTTTGATCTAGGGATAAATGCTTGAGCCTAGGTGGCATATCTGAGCCTATATGGCATGATTGAGCCAATGTAGCACATTTGCTTCGCGGGTTGATAAGTTCTTCCGGACCGATCTTGGATTTTATACTTGAACGGAGGATTCAACAGTCGGATAGGGAAACCGAGCTCCGGGAGGGGGGGGTATTATAAAGGCCTCCCCAGAGGAGCGCTGCCTGAGAAGGCTACCTCGGCAACGTTTCTGGGGTCCGTCTCCTGGGGTCTGGTCTCTCCCCTCTGGTGAGGCAGCCACGCAAAGTCCTGGCCTTGTTTGACTTGGGGAAGGTGCCAACGCTTCTATTAGAGCCAGTCAGAGAGAGACATAGAGAGAGGGAGGGAGGGAGGGAGGGAGAGAGGGAGGGCATGTTGGAGCCCTGGTGGCATGCATGTTTGAGCCACCTTGGCATGTTGGAGCCCGGGTGGCATTTCAGAGCCTAGGTGGCATGTTTGTACCACCTTGGCATGTTGGAGCCTAGGTGGCATGTTGGGAGCCCACGTGGCATGTTTGAGCCACCTTGGCATGTTGGAGCCCCTGCAGGGCATGTTTGAGCCACCTTGACATGTTTGAGCCTAGCCGGGCATGTTGGAGCCCGCTGTGGCATGCTTGAGCCACCTTGGCATGTTTGAGTCCGATGGTGATGATTGAGCCACCTTGGCATGTTGAAGCCTAGGTGGCATGTTAGAGCCAGCGCAGATGTTTGAGCCACCTTGGCATGTTAGAGCCTAGGTGGCATGTTGGAGCCTAGATGTTGGAGCCCAAGGCGGGCATGTTTGTCAAAACCTCCATTGGCAACCTTGAAGGATTGGTATTGGGGTGGTCGTTAGCTTCGCGGGAGTTCTTCGAAGCTCGCTACCGAGGGGGCGTGACCGGCTATTCGGGGAACAAGTGGCGGGGAGTATTCCGCTACACATACCTATAGTCCCTCGGGATGATGTGGTGGTGCAGGTTTGGAAGGTTCATCCGGATGTTGTGTCTTCTTGTTTCAGTAATAGGAAAAGGAACTCTCGAGCTTAAGAGAACTCAAAGCGACAGAAATCAAAAGGGAATTCTAAGTTTAAGAGACCATGACCGAAGCTATTGCGGTGGATTTTGTTTGTAAAAGCGCATTAATCGCCATGGTCATTTTGATTGAATAACTTATGAATGCTATTTTACCTTATGTAATCGATTGAAATCACTAGAAGAGATCTTGCCCGTTTTGCCAAAGAAAAACCGTGGTGTAACCCGCAATATAAACAGGACTAATGCTTAAGCTCGTTGTTACCGTAGCAAAGCAAGAAACACTGATAACCGAATACCTGAACCCAAATCCATAGGCAAGTCAACTAATTCATAGGTAGATGTCCTGTTAAAGGAATTAATCTCTTCATTCATGGCTTTCCTCCATCTATTTGCCTCTATGTTGTTCAGAGCTTCATCAAAGGTTTCGTGAACACCCGTCAAGATAATTATGAGTGCTTTCGGGATCCTTCTCATGTAATCGCAACCTAGAACTCCTGCCATTTTTTTTTTTCGCCATAAAGTCCTGGTGTCAAAGTTTGCATCTTCCATTAATCTTTCACCTTCGGACCTCCTTTTTCGCTTTTTCCATTTCATGCTCCACAATTTCATGATTTTACGATTATTGTTATTGTCTTCAACATTGTCAATTTCCTCATCATTGCATGCATCTTTAAGATTTGTTTCCAAGCTTTGTGCATTCTTATCCACCTTGTCATCCAAATCGCCATATATCATTTACATTTGTATTGCAGGGCTCTACTATTTTTTTACTTAATCTCCACTTTGCTTATAGACCTTGGCCTCAGATAATTTTTCTACACAAAAAAGTCACATCTACGCTCACTATGATGTTTCTTCTTTTCCTCGATTGTACATTCAGTAACCTTTTCAATGCTCATCATATCCTACCAAATAGGTTATGATGCATCTGTCATCTAATTTTAATCTATTTTCCTTGGGAATATGAGTATATCCCAGTGCAGCCATATGCTTTATAATTTTCAAAGTTAGGCATACTTCACGACCATAAGAATTAAGGCACATACCTTCCGTGACTTTTGGTTGGCAATGCATTTTGCACTAGCACGTTAGCTTTATCGCTTTTTCCCAAAGGAAGTTTGGCAAACCGCATGCTTTGTTTTTTTGTGTTCGGGATTACTCAAGAAAGAAGATGCTAACTTTGCAAGGAAAATGCAGAATCTATATGAGAGCTTGTTTTCATCAAAACAGAGGACCATTTGAGTTTGATCCCGGTTTTAGCTTCCTTCCATTAGCATATTAGAGTATGTATAACAATTGAGTATTTCCCATAACCCATTTAAACACCAGCCTAAACCCCATCCGCCTCGCCACGCAGAAAGAGAAATTGTGGCATTCAAAAGCGCTTGACGCTTGAATCCTGCAGAAGCCAACTCTTATTTTGTGTCGTCAACTTTGTTCTATTTGAGGCCCGTTGAAGAAATCAATCAGCCCTCGCTTTGGCGGATGTTGTGTTTGAGTTATGCCCGCTTCATCGTATGTACATGCTCCCTGTGTTGTATACTTGATGAAGCCATGGTGTTGTGGCATGCGTTTCTATTTAATGGGGTCAATTTGACCCCATGTCGACTCAATACGGGTGTTTCAATCTTGCCAACCAACATATTCTACGTAATGTGCCCCCATCCGACCAATAAAGGACAATACTAGCTAGGGATGGAAATTAATCCCCCCTCCCTCCCGAACTAAATCGCTTAATTAAATAATACATCATTAGACGATCGAGGAGCTTTGTGAAACATCAAATTTCATCTAAAATATACTATTCAATCAAATGTTATAACTAAAATTGTAATAGCGCCTAGAAAAGCACCATCCGACGATTAGTCCGATGCAACATCCGATGAATAGTCCGACGAAAATCGATGATATATCCGACGTTATATCCGACGATTTTCGACGGTATATTCGACGCGAAATTTCGACGCTTTTTCCGACGCAAAATTCTGATGCAAATTTCGGAACCGAACGACACAAATTCGACGACGCAAATTCTGACGCTTAACCTGATGAAGGCTTCTGACGATTTATGTGACGATATGTCTGATGTAGTATCGTCAGGAAAAGCATCAAAATAGTAATCGCCAAGACGCTCACAACACCAGTATATCGTGCAAAAATCTCTAGACAAATCGACGATTTTTCGACAAAAATGCTCATTCTCTTGTAGTGGTTGGATCTAACCATTGAAGTTATTTTTCATTTAATGTAAAACAATACAATACATTCCCAAAGTTGAGCAACAAACAATATTCCAGGTGGTGGTGCTTTGCTTAAGAAATAGCCTCAAAAAAACCATACTTCCTTAAGAAATAGCTGCGTAAAAACTACGCCACTTCAGAAAACCACACTTCTGTAAAAAAACAGCCACTTAAAAACTACACCTACTTAAAAACCACACCTCAAAAAACCATACTTACTTTAAAAAATAGCTACGTAAAAACTATACCTAGTTGTATAAACCATACAAAAAAAAATCATATTTCCTTAAAAATAGCTTCTTAAACACTACATCTAGTTATAAACTACACCACTTCAGAAAACCATACTTCATTAAAAAACAGCCACTTAAAAACTACACCCGCTTATAAACCACACTTCAAAAAACCATACTTCTTTAAAAACAACTATTTAAAAACTACACCCACTTATAAACGACACCTCAAAAAACAACACCTCGATTAAAAAAATCATACCACTTCAGAAAACCATACTTCCTTAAAAAAACGACCACTTAAAAAACTACACCCGCTTTTATAAACCACACTTCAAAAACCATACTTTTAAAAAAACAGCTATTTAAAAAACTACACCCACTTATAAACGACACCTCAAAAAACAACACCTCGATTCAAAAAAATCACACCACTTCAGAAAACTATACTTCCTTAAAAAACAACCACTTAAAAACTATACCTCCTTATAAACCACACTTCAAAAAACTATACTTCCATAAAAAACGACCACTTAAAAACTACACCTAGTTATAAACTACACCTCAAAAAACAACACCTTCTTAAAAACAACACCCCCTCAAAAAAAATAAGCAACACTTCTTTAAAAAAACGACACCTCAAAAAAAGACCACACCTTCAAAAAAAAAAAAAAATATAGCTCCATAAAAAAAACTACACCGCCTCCTTAATAAACCACACCTCCACATAACCACATGTAGATTTTTTGGAACAACGACATGTGGTCTTTTTGTTACTGTTGTTTTTAGGTGTGGTCCCAGAATTGGGGTGGTAGTGAGACCCGGGACCGATCAGATGCAAGGCAAAGGAACACTGAAGAGGGAAGGCAGAGGAACACCCCAGATGGACGACAAAGAGACACCAGGGCCTCTGACTACCAGAAGAAGGTAGATTCCGCGACCTGGCAATGTATGGAAGGCCCTGAATCGAATGGGGCTTCGGGGAGAACAGGTCAGGATTGGAAGCAGAGGCATGGCTGGACGAAATGAGTGAGTACGGCAATGCTTATGGCATGAAAGATAAAGACAAAGGCAGAGTTGCAACATCCAACTTGAAAGGGGCCGCTCGGATTTGGTGGAAGGGTTATGCAAAGGCACATGGCTTAAGCTGTGGATGCTTGTAAGTTCGGGGAAGTTTGCTAAAGCCTTCAAGCGCCCATTACGCCCCAAGGGAACATAAGTCCAAAGATGATGCAAAGCAGATTCTATAGGTTAAAGAAGGCAACAAATCACCCGTAAATATAGGAGGAATTCATGAGGCTAAGGTCAGATGTGCCAAAGTTGGGAGAGAAGCATGCGCTTGAAAGTTATATTGAGGGGCTGAATGAGGAGATCCGCAAGCTTGTGAGAGCAATAAACCCTAAGACAAAGATCGTAAGCAGAGAGTCCAAGGCTATAAGCTTGCGTGGGATCTGACCTCGAATAGCCGGCGAAAGCGGCAGATTTCCGTGGATAAAGGCAAGGCGACAGAAGCTATAGCCCTAGGGCAGGGGCAAATTGTGTCCAAATTTTAGAGCCCCATAGTGGAAACCGTGGGAAACAAAGCAGAGAAGAAGCGGTGTGTCCTTCAAGGACAAACAGAGGGGTCAAACTACTCCAAAGCAAAGGCGATCCTTTTGCGTGTGATGCCCAAGGAAAAGAGGCGGAGTGCATAGAAAAGCAGCTTTGTTTCAGTGTGTTTCCACCAAAGCCATAGGACAAAGAACCGCCCCTACGCCATGAGTGCAGCTCTAGCGGAGTTGGGAGATTGGGACGCCCGTCTGACGACGACAAATGAGGAAGGCCGCCGACTACATCTGTGGTGAGTGCCATATCTTTGCCGCAATAGATACAGAGGAAGCAGAGAGCCAGTATAAAGTAATTTCTGCAGTAGGGAAAGCCAAGACCAAGTCCTTCATAGTCTTGATAGACTCAGGAAGTAGCCATAACTTTGCATCCCCCAGAATGGTTCAAATGTTGAAGCTGAAACCATTAAAGTCAAAGCCAAGGCCCGTTGTCTTAGCAAGTGGTGCAGTAAGGCAGACGGCAGGCAAGAGAATTAACTTCGACATCGACTTGCCAGGGATTAATATCCAGATGTGGGCAGAAGTAATGGGCATTGGCAAGTATGACTTGATCATAGGAATGGAGTACCTTGGACCAGCAGGGGCCATTATCGATTGTGGAAAGCGGAAGGTGACCTTCCCAACACCTGACGGCAAGATCATCGAGATCACAGGTAAAGAAGTTGTTCCCATCATGCAGTGCATGTCTTCTAAGCGGCTGTTCAAGTGCATCAAGAGTGAGCAAGTGGCATACATCTTCAAGCTTGAGATTAGTGAGCCGGAATCGGAAGGAAGCAAAGAAGACAAGGTGCTCAGCAAGCACACTGACCCCAATTTTTGGTCCACAGTTGTTTTTTTGTTGTACGGAAGTGTTGTTTTATGCCAAAAACAACACCAAAATGGCCCTAAAAGTCCACGTGGCCGGTTTATCCGGATTTGCACAAAGAGACAGTGGTTTTTTTGCAGAAATTTCCCACTGTGGTCTTTTGGCAGAAAAATCCACGCGTAGAAAAAATGGACATGGTTTTTGTGACTTTTTACCTTCACTATTGTTTTTTGGCGAAACTATGCGTTGTTTATCTTTAAAATAGCACGTGTAGGTTTTAGTTTTACTACACCTGAAAAACTAAATTACAACACTAGAAATAAAACACTACAAAGAAAAGAACACGTAGGAAATAGAAAATTGATGTTTTCAAGTGTTCTTTTTCGCAATATGGACATGTTGTTTCAAGTATTGTTTTTGCAAAATTAAAAAAAAATCACGTATGGCCTTTTTTTTAATTTACGAAACCCTACATGTGTTATTGAAATCTAGCTAAAGCACAATTTCATTAAAATGGGAAATTTCGTGATTCCAATTAGATACGAAAATCTTTTTTAGTTCATTTAATGCCAATTTTTTAAGCAATTATAGCGCCATTAAGAAAAAATATGCCTCTAAAGTGTCATTTATTGGCGCCATTAAAAATACTAACAGTGCATATAAAGAAGGTAAAGAAACATAACATCACAAAATTAGTTAAAATTTCCAAATTCACCAATTTGCATATCAAAATTTTTGCCACAACAGGCAAAAAGGGAGTCTTTACAAAAGTATTATTGTACAATTTAATATTATAATCACAAAATTCAGGGTTCCTCATCAGGATCAGCTGACTTCTGCATCAGGATCAGGTTCCACATCAGGATCAGGTTCCACATCAGGATCAGGTTCAGCATCGCCAGGGCCATGGCTAGAAGAAGCACCCATAGGATCGACCTAAAAGGTCTCAAACGCTGTGGCAGTGAAAGTGGGATCATTAAGCATGTCCAGATCGAATTGTCGCTCTTGATCTCATCATAGTCCACACGGGTGGAGCTTCGTGCATCTCAGATTTGATGGATCTATATTTCTTCAACAATGCATACCTTGTCTCTGGCCGCTGAACCGAAAGTATAGGATTGAGGGCGGTCAAGCCTATCAAGAATCCCCTTTAGGCACCTTCATGCTTAAGCGGGTCACTTTCAAGACAATGCAAAATCTCTTATTCATCAATGAAGCCCGCCAAAAGAACCACAGGAGAAGTAATCAAACACCCCGTTTCCCGGCGGTACCATTTTCTCGCGAGACGAGGTAGGAGCATGTGGCGCGTGCCCCACCGGTTTCTCATGATTATGTCCCCCGGCAAGCCTTGCCACCAGACTGAACCGCCAAGCTGCGTAGCTTTCCGCCATAGCCTCGGCCTCCACCTCTTCGCCTTCAGTAGGGTACAAGAACCGGTGGCGGTTCTTGAGGATGATCGTTGAAGGGGGAATTTGAGGTCAATTTCATCGACAAGAGGACCCGCAGCGGGGCTCAATCTTTGTGGCGCATTAATTAGTGCATGGACCTCCCGAACCTCGGCAGGCGGATTTTTGTATTCGCCCTCATACGCGCCAATAAAAACTCGATCTGGAATCCCAGATCATCCAACAGATGAAATCAAAAATTATGCTCCGGCCTTGCAAAGACCACTATCCGAAAAAGAATCACCGTGGTGTTCTTTACAAACCGATTAAAGAAATTAGACGAGTGGTCTTGTCCCACATTGGAGTGATGCCTCTAGTGTCCGTGGCTATCAAGGATGCCGGTACGTGATTGCAAACAAATTGCCCCCCGCCGCGGCTTAGTTCAACTGCAATCCGAAGTCTTCAAGATCCTCCTCCGCAAGACAAGCATTGCGTATGAATTTTGCCGGGGGCAGGCATCGCTATCGAAAACTCCTTCCTTGGTCACGCCAACTTCAACCCACTTACTATGCAAGGTGGCCATGGAAATTAGGTCGTCGCCCTCAAGCCCCCACCGCAAAAGATTGAGATCGCTGAAGGATTTAAACTTCCTCGAAAAATTATCCTTCACATATTCAAAAATCTCCTTCTTCAAGAACGATATAGATCGAAGTGTTCTTTGCCCTTGTCTTGAAGAAGTGCTTACCTGTATAATCGAGGTGACCTTCACGTAGGTATTCCCATCCAAACACCTGAACGAACAAAACTGGACAGCTTCATAGTCCATACCCCTAATGCACCTCGTATGTCCGACCAAGTAATCGACTTTTGACCAGTTACATGTAATAGTCTCCGTTCCCTTATTATCTTTTAGTTTGCAAGATTTCCACAAGTTCCAAAGGGACATGAATAGCTGAAAAATATCCTCCGCATGAAGACCCACCGGTTGAAATCTTCGGTTGCTTACCACGCATGGTAACTTCAGCCAAAGCCGATAACGTAAAACAAGAAGAAGTTAGTTTTGAATGCAAATGATTATGAAATAGCCATGGCGCTATTTGTTTACTAAATGGCCGTGGTTTACCATTGATGATCAAATGGGCCTGCGGGCCATTATTTTCGAAGACAAATGGCGCCGCGGCCATTTGGTAATCTAGCGTAAAAGTAAAACACGATGTACCTTGTATGGTTCTCGAACGAGATTGCCCGCCCCGGATGGATCGCTTCCGCAAAGAGCATATTGTTGCCGCAGCTTGGGTTATTTTATCAATGAAAGGCTCCTTTGAAGATAGTCTTGGCAGCTTATATCATTGACTTCACAACCGAGCTGGGTGCACTCTTGCTCAATCCACCGTTTACAAGACTCGGGCAATTCGATACTCATAAATTTTGCCATTTGTTCTTGGGACTTTGTGTGCCGAAGTCTTCTACAAACAAGTCAAGGCCAACAGAACGATTGCCATTCACTATGTAATAGTTCATCCCCATGAGGTCATCCTCGATTTTCCAAGGATGTAGTTTCTTTGTGAGGGGATTGAATGGAATCACGCCCGCAGGGAGTAAACACGGATGTGGGTCTCTTTGAAAGGATTCCACTAAGGTCTTGACGTGCTCCCATATTTCTTGGCCTAGATGTCGATTTGCGGGCCCTTGGTATAGGCTGAACACGTTTATTCGTTTTATAAATGTGATGCCCAGAGGAAAAAGATGGCGGTGGTCAATGATCTTCCGTAACGTGTTACGTGTCATCTTCTCCTCTTCCTCGATCTTTCCACCTTAAGATTTGAGGCACCTCGAGCAAGTGCCGAGCTATTCTTAATGTGAGCTTCTTTGGCTCGGTCTTCTTAATGGGGACCCTTTTGGCGGGCGGCTGCGGAATCTTGGATATGTGATGGGCTTGGAACTTCACCACCACTTGGCGTGCTCGTTTGCTTCTCTCATGCTTGCCTGGGACTGCCATCGGGACTTGGAGTCCAGTGTCTCTCCTGTTTTTAGGTGTCCTCTCCTTCTCGGAGGACTCCCCAATGCTTCTTCTTCTTTTTTTCCCTTCTATTGCTTACGGTTCCCTTTCCTCTCCGTCCCTTTTTCACCTGTTCTTTTGTTCTTCCTTCCTCCCTTTCACAGTCCCTTTTCCTTGTCTTTCTTGTCTTTCTTCTTCCTTTCCTTCCTTTCTTTCTTTTCCTTTTCTTTCCTTTCCTTCTTCTCTTTCTTTTCCTTATCGGGATCTTCGTGGTCCTTTCTCTTCACCTTCCCCTTGTCCGCCTTTCCTTGCTCGGCTTCCCGGCCATCTTCCTCGGTAGCGGATGAGGAGTCTTTTAAATTTGTACCGGCATTTGCTCTTCCCAGTTTTTTCTTCCGCTAACGGTTTCGACCCAGCAGCGGGTGTCCACAATGGCCGGTAGTTGGTTTGTTGGGCTAATGCCTTGACAACGGCCAAACGCTGAGTTCTTTCACTCGTTCAAGCGATTGCGAAAGAATCATAAAAACCCTCAAGATTTCTTGTGGACCTCGATATCCAGCTTCTTCAAAGCTGTTGTATGATGGTGAGCCCGGCCCTTGCTTTCTCGCCGAACCCGGCTACATTTGCTATACTAGCGAGACATTATTGTGGGATCATAAAACTTCCAAGTCCACATAGTAGACTATTATTTTCTCACGCATTGTCTTCTTCACAGACCACCTCGATCCAATCTTGGCGCTCTCTTGCTAGTCAACCTCATGTTAACCAAGATACCGTAAATTAAATTCGGGGCCCGTCTCCTTTATCAACAGTGCAGCTCTTCTACAGGTCTCCTTTCGAGCCCGTAGAGGTGGAGGGCTCCGCATTATTTCCATGCACCCGTTCCTATCACGTCGGCGATGATAGTCCGGTCGGATTGAAATTGTGTTTCTCGGGCGTAACATAGCCGCAACAAAGACGATCAGCAACAAAGGCATCAATAACTCGACCGAAGTCAAAACGTAACCGACCTGACGACTAAGCAAATGGCGCCATGGCGCCATTTGCATCCGAAGTTCATTGCAATCTACACAAATGTAAAGATAATAGACATCGATGGCGCGATAGACAATAGACGTAAATCGAAGACAATAGACATCAAATGGTAGCAGTCGCCATTTGCCAACAAGAAGACCATTTGCCTACAACAATACAATATTGTAAGCTATGAACATTAAACGGCGCCATGGCGCCATTTGTCAACCTGGTCCTAAATAAGACAATAGACATCAAATGGCGCTGTAGCTATTTGCCAACAAGAAGACCATTTTCCAACAACAATACATTGTAAGCTACTAAACATTAAACGGGCGCCATGGCACCATTTGTCAACCACGGGACCCTAATGTAAGACAATAGACATCAAATGGCGCCGGTGGCGCCATTTTCCAACAAAGAAGACCATTTTGCCAACAATACCCTATTAAGCTAATGAACATTAAACGGCGCCATGGCGCATTTGTCAACCACAGCCCCTAATGTGTTATTAGACATCAAATGGCGATGATGGCCATTTGCAAACAACAATACCAAAAAAATAGGACAATAAACATCAAATGGCGCTGATAAGCCATTTGCCAACAACAAGACCCTAATGTAAGCTAAGGTGGACATCAGAAATGGCCATGGCGCCATTTCTCAGCCTACGCACACAAATTGAGAATGAAGATTCGAAATGGCCGGGCGGCGCCATTTCGCCAAAAGAAACAGTGGCAAGTAGATGACATACTGTGCCTTCAGGTGTGCAGCAAGCTGTCTCCACATTCGAAGTTGCTCGTAATTGTCCGACTTCATTTCGCCTTTGATTTTGGGCCCGTAAACCGGGTGTAGCTTGATGGAGTGAGAGCGCTGAACCGCGGGGAAATGGCTCGGAAAAACTAAAACCAGGGGGCTAAAAAAGGTCGTTGAGGGCGCTGGCCAGGGCGCCGGCGAATACTGGCTCGGGTCGAGGGTACTGGTGAGCCGGAATTTTAAATGAAAGCTTAAAATGAGGTCCTCCGTAAAAACAATGGGGCATAACTAACTTTGGCCGCTGGGTGTCTGTTGCACCACAAAGGGCAGAAGCCAGTCTCGCGGGTCGCCCAGCGCCGATGTTCGCCAAGTCATTTCATGCTCCGGCCGACTGGTGGAGTGGTCCAGCGGCATGCCCTCTTCATGCCGGGCGGTCCAGACGCCCATGTTCGCAAAATTGAATTTTGAAATTGAATATTTCCGCTCCCCATCACTACAAATTTGAACATAGAATTCAAAAATCCTACCTTAATTTGAAAATTTGTCACCACAAAATTTAAAATTCCCGCGGAATTGAAATTTACTGCCACTTGTCCCAAGTCGAATGGTCCGCTTTAAAATTGTACTTTGCATTTAAAGCTCCCCTTTGTCGCCGCTTTCCCATATGACCATGCCACGACGCCAGACGCTTTCGCAGACCCACAAGCGCCGAACCGGCCTGTTTCGCTTACCGCCGCCGATAAGGCTTTTCTCAAAGGCCAGAGGCGAACTTTGGGTAAGGCTTATGCGCGTCGTCAGCTTTTTCTTTATGCTCAGAAATCCTGTGATTCTGGCGCTTTCTTTCTTTGGCGCCAGTCATTAATTCATCCTCATTGATTAGCTTTTTCCTCGCTCCATCTAATCGCCGAGTACATACCACCATGGATCTATCTAATATCAAGTAAGTCCACCATTTCGGTAGGAATAATGTTCGTAGGTGTAGCGCGGTTCAAATGCTGAATTTCACATACCGCCGTGACACGTAAACTTGGTTTCAATTTGGGTGAGTTTAGATGGTGCCATGTTATGCATGCCCCGCCTTATTGACACACATATAAAGAATGGGAGCAAGAATGCATAACATAGGCACCTCGTAGATTTTGTGATGGAGCGTAGTCAAATCGCCTCATGGCTCCTTTGATCAAAATGGGCGTAGCCATTCTATTCCAAATACCCTTAAAATGGTGGTATTGGTAAATGGCGCCATGGCGCCATTCATTGAACATGGTGCAAGGTTGAAATGTTGTGAATTTGAAGCTAAATGGCCATGGCGCCATTTGGACGGGTGGCAGCCCTCGATCAAATGGCATGCCGCTTATTTGTTCCAAATTCACACTGCCACGCCATGGGTTTAATTTGGATCAAATGGCGCCATGGCCATTTGATCCAACTGTTTTCCTTTCTGAATTAAATGGCGCCATGGCCTATTTAGCTCCAAAGTTAGACCAAAATTTTGTCTTCTATAAATAAATGGCTTACTTTTTGCTTGTTTATTGCTTATTTTCTGCTCTAATTCATATGTTCTAAAAAAGTTTCACCTTGATTGAAACGGGGTTCAATTTCCCCCTCGTACAACCTATTCGTCTTAAGCACAATTGTTGCCCTCGGGACATATTTTGAATAGAACCATCTCTTCATGGGAAGGAAATAGATCCTTCAAATGTAGCAATTGAGGTCACGGAGTCCGCGGATCCCATCGACATGAGCGCTTGGGGCCTTGAGGGGGTGATAACATTGGTGAGGCAAGAGGCACATTCATTCAAAGGGGCCTAAGAGGGATGTAAAACCAAAATGAGGGGCCTCAAGTGAAGATAATGCCTTCGAGATCCTCAATTTGCCCTCTCTTCACAAGAGGATTCATCTAGTAGTCCACCATCCGGCCAAGATTCACGGACATCGCTTAATCGCCACCGGTGAACCAAGCGTAAATAAGCAAAGCAACAAATGAAGAAGATGCAGATAGTAGAGGAGATTGAGGTCAGCGAGAATCTAGCTGCCCGCCTTGGTCTCGTGTTGTTTAAGCCCGAAGATGAGATGCCTACTACTCCAATGATCTACTAGGTTTGCCATGCTACATTCTATTGGATCTAAATATCTCAGGGCTAATATGGGTCTTTAGTGATCCTCGGGATCTTGGTGACTATATGAGTTCTTGGGTGTATCAAAGGCCTGGCTTAAAGTGGGTAACATAATAGATCAATCTAGAAACCCAAAACAGCCGAGGTCATGTCATGCTTTGTCTTTGAGAGGCCTATAGGCTACTCAAAGCTAGTAACCCTGGGAGACCCCATGATGTTTTGCTTCATGATGGTAGACGGGCTTTCACAACATTTTTAGCTCGAATTGCTCTAAATGGCGATGACTCAAGTTGAGTGCTTGGAAGCTGATGTTGAGAAGCAATTCAAGAGGAAAGGAAATATAACTATGTGAAGAGGGTCGAGGGAACCAAAGGGGGATAGCAAGGAGGAGAGGATGGGCGCTTCCAAGTCAATCAAAGAGTGCTCTAAAATCAACATCGCCGCAAGGACTAATGTGTCAAAAACCGGAGTCAGAGCAAGTATGTGCTTGAAAAAAGAATTTATTCTCAATCAAGCAAATGCGAGTTACGCTTGTTTTGATGTGTTGAGTAACTTATATCAGTGGTACCAGGAGGCTTAAAGTAGTGGTCTCCGAGGAGGTCAGCTGGACAAGATGTATGCCGCGGCTCTGAGTTGCCCGCTCACGCTTTATAGTTGAGTGAAGAGGTCTCGAAGGTGGAAACCCAAGGAAAGATGTATAATGGCTGCGCTCTAAGAAGCCTAGATCCGTGACACTAGCTCACGGAAAGTGTGCTGGATACCTTCAAGTGAGTGAGGAATCTGGAGACATTCCACAGGAAGTAAAAAAAAAGGATGATATAAGGGGAGAATGTTCAAGAAACTTCCTTCCATCCTTAATAAGAAGAGCATACATAAGGAAGTAGGCCGTGGTGGAAGAATTAGCCCGGAAAGAGTGTAACCTTGCCCTCTTTTTACAATATTTGGAAGAAAGAGTTTCCCGTGACGTCAAAGATAGCAAAAATCTGACATTCTCAAGTGTAACATATGTGTAGTCATCAAGCAAAAATTGGAAAGAACAAAAGATACAAAGGGAGGCGTTTAACCTTTCCAATCCAGCGGCAACATATGTTGGAATCAACGGTCAGGCCAAAGATCAATATTGGCATCAAGGTGCATTATCACATCGTCGCCGTGAAAGTCACCTTTGCATAATATGATAAGATGGATCAGGTCAAAACACTCCACACAACAGTCACCATCTCGCAAAAATCTGTTTGAGAGGGAGATGCTGAAGAGCGGCTTATCAGAGCATTGACACATGGTCATGGTGGAGCGGGTTTATGGCCATTTCTCTTGATCTTTGAAGGATGATCTAAACTTTCATGTTGGATCACTCTCAGATCCTACACTATGTTGAGTTGCCGTAGCAGACAAGTCGGTGGATCGTAATAGGCGTACTCATGCATTGCAAATTGATGCAAGCCCCAAAAGATACCGACCAATCAGCAGATAAGCTGGCGCAGACACAAGAGGAAGATGCCTTCATCTTCTACCCACACCTAGAAGGCTTCAATCCGTCTTCCTCAAATCTCTACTACTTACAGGTTGGATAATGCATCGGGTCAAAATAAAATAGATATGTACTTCTCCTACTCTCTTATTTGGACATGGCTTAAGGTATTCATGAGATTCCGTGTTGGATTCATGATGGTTGGGCATACTCATGATGATATTGACGATTGTTTGGAACTTTTCGGCACGAGTTCATCGGATGCTCTTAACTTTGGTTCGAAAGCTGTTTACTCTGGTTTAGCAAGTGCACGTGCAAAGTCTCCTTCCAT
Organism: Isoetes taiwanensis; assembly: GCA_021234155.1. Taxonomy (NCBI): domain Eukaryota; kingdom Viridiplantae; phylum Streptophyta; class Lycopodiopsida; order Isoetales; family Isoetaceae; genus Isoetes; species Isoetes taiwanensis. Next base: position 199,844 of record JAJEKV010000439.1, read on the forward strand.
ATTTTTGTGGATGAAGTTCGATTGGAGGTTTCTTTGTCAAGGGATATATCCCCGATAAAGGCCAACGCCTAACAGTCATACCGACCCATTGCTATTCCATTTAAATGGATGGGAATGGCCCATTATGCAATAAGATACGTCAACCCATAAGAGTGGGATTCGGAAAGTGAATAAGAAATGTGGAAGGAGGATGAAAATGGTGAGCCAACGTTACCAACAGGGGTGCCAAAATATCCCGAAGAGACATTGAAAGATCTCTCCTGCCCGCGCACGTGATCGCGAAGTACATAGCATTGGCGGGGAATTCATAAAATTCGAGAAGATAGTGTGTGTTAACGACGATTACAAAGCAACTGCTGGATTCTTCGAACGCAGATTCTTTTGTGTTTGGAAGATGTATCTCCGTGACCTCAATTCCCCAAATGACAAGTTTGCGTACAAGGCAAGAATCTCTACAAGTCGCATTTACTCCGGTCGATGAAGCATTTGCATTTATAAAGACCTTTGTCATCGGATTGGGGCGCCAGATGGGCGCCCGGTGTTGCCTATGGATGAGTTTGATCCCTCATGCACATGTTAATAAAGGTATACCGTTTTTATCCCAACTCGAGACGATGAAACTGGCGTGGTTGGGCTTTGAGTAAGAAGATGCCATCCTAGATCCGTGAGTCTACCATTATGGTCACATTTGCTTATCATGGTGGATGCCCCGTTGGTCGTGATTATCTGTGCGTTGTTAACTAAACGTTGGCGACCCAATCCGCTCGATCCATCAAGGTATGAGAAGTTAGATGCCATACATTATGCATGGATGCAAATGGCAAAAGGCCCCATTCAGATTCCAAAATACATTGTTGACATGGGGACATAGCATTAGCTAAAAGCTCTCAATCAGCCATGTTCTCTATAATCATGTATGTAATTTCTTTTGCTATAATACTTAAGCATTTTGGACAATTAATACGTTGTCGACATACATCCTAATTTAAGCTTATACTAACATCCTTACATCTATTTAATAGGTGTTTACACATCATTACATCCATGCACACATTTATTGATGGCATACATATAATTTTAGATGCATATTATGACATGGCATTTAGGTAGAGTCGATTCACCCATCATCAATCCCCGCTATTGCATTCGATTCAGCTCGTAGGCATATGCCAGAACCCAAAGAAGATGGATCACACGAAGGCCGGGCAAATCACTCCACGACCTTTGGATTGTAAGTAAGGATCCAAATTTAACATTCACGATGCAAATGATTAATATCACGGCATTGTAGCTCATGGAGCAAAGAATGGTCTCAAACCTATCATCATAAATATTATGTCATGATGGGAGATGAATGATTCTACCCAATGGGAGTCGCTTTTATAGTCATAGAATTATTGGTACAATACTGATTATTGGTATTATAATGCGATATTGTTGGTGTTATATCGCCAACATTATTGGTATTATACTTCAACATTACAGTATTATACTTCAACATTATTGGATTCAGCTATAAATTCCTGCAATTTTGTTTTCACTTCTCACTTTTCATCCTTGCTTTTCTGCTCTTCATATTCCCTCGTTTCCTTGATCTCTTGCTACTTGAT
>JAJEKV010000440.1:0-200948 GCA_021234155.1 Isoetes taiwanensis
AGACTACTTTCACTTCCTTGATACCTATAATTTTCAACCTATCTCCTTGCTTTCATCTATGTATAGGTTGCTCTTTATAAGCATAAAGCTACTCGGATGCTTTCAGTTCGATCAGATGATTGAGTTTTTTACAATGTTGAATGAAGAATTTTTAGTATCTTCGAGCCCTAATGCTACAGGGCAATTTTCAACATCTCGAGTTCTCAAGTCTTCATGCAGATGATAATTTTAATTATGCTTCATGACTAAATACTTTAAACTATATTTCTATTGAATTATATAGTTCTATGCCTTAATTCTAGTTGTTAAATGATCCTTTCATTTCCTTTGTGTACTTATTTTCCATAATTAATGACTAAAAAGCTTCACTCTTTCAAAAAAAAAAAAAAAAAAAAGAACTAGTGTAGAGTATGGGTTTCTCAGATTTTGTTGCTAAAATTAATTATGTCTATGACAATGTGGTCGAGATGCTCCTCCACTTCTTCATTTATTAAAATGATACATCATTAAGACCTTCATATATTTGTGCCATATTGTCATTGTTCTATATTGAGCTTCGTAGAACTACAAATTTGGGCTTAAATTTTGTTGTGGCACTATATTTGACTTATGTTGACGAGGCAACCTCTATGCGTGTTCCACAAACTCTCTAACTTGTGGCGCCATCACTGGGACACCAACAATTAGCATAGAAAACATTATTCAATACCTTCTTTTACAATGGCTTAAATTGGAACAAAGTTCAAATATCCACATGTTCAAATCAAGAAGTGAGTCAGTTGGGAGCCGCCGCGATAAATTTCTTGTAGGTTCTCTATCTCCGCCCCAATCTTCACCCCAACCCTGCATTTCTGCCAGTTAGTTTTTTTTTTATTTATACTTGAAGGAAAGCCCATAGTTGTTGGGCACTTTTTCTAGTAAGACTGACTAAAATAGCATGTTTCATTTGTATAAAGAGGACCGTGAGGATCAGGCACCCACCTCCCCTTCCACGAAATTACATTTCTCTGCAAAATGCAGGTAAAGGTCAAACTTTGGACATTTAGAAGAAGGAAAAAAAAAATACATTCAGACAGTTCTTACCCTTTTGGCATTCGACTTCTGGTGATGTTAGATAATTGAACCTGAATGTGTTGAAAGATTTGAATCAAAGAGTCTGAACTTGAATCCGTTATTGGTACATTGAGATTGAGCTTGAAAGGATCTCTCAGGCTGAAGAATGTAATGACGAATTTGAACTTGGATTTGTAGAAGGGACATTGTTATTGAGCTCGAAAGGATCATGTAGGGCTGCATCTGAAACATAGCTTGAGTTGTCGAGAGCTGAAGCTTTTGTAGAAGAAACATGCAGATCTTGAGTGCTACATCCAATATATGCAGTAAATCCAGACAAGGAAGAGAAAAGAAAGTTTGGATGTACCAGGGCCACACCTTTCAACTCTGTATACATGCAGTAGAGACTGAGGATCATGAGAGCCAATTTACATGCATATAACCCAGCAAGCCGGAACAACCCTTGAAGCTTCGGAAATATTGGATTGGTGGGTTTTTGTTTTCTTATAGGAGTATGCATAAAATTTGCCATTGCAATATTGCAAATGAATGTGGCTAAAAAATAGAGCATTTTATCGGATTTTGCCCAGCTAGGCTTTTTGGGCTTGAATACGCTTCTGGGTTGGCCGGACCAAGCTGCATCCGAGGCCTTCACTGGAGATCACAGTGCTGAATGAAGGGTCGGACGGGGCCCTAACACTCCCTCACGCAAATCTTGCTCACGCAACAAAACGCTAGCAGCATATTCTATCAACCCTCCCAAGGTTTGCCCTTCAAGCAACCCATATCTTACACAGACCTTAAAATATCGGAACAAATTCTAGAGGAGCCTTCAATCAGCAACTAGGCTAACGAAGTTTTGAGACCCTGTTGAAAATGAATTTCGCCCTGTGGATAACCGAGCAAGGGGTTTGGTGGATTGGGTTTCTTGGCGAATGGCATGCAATTGCCTGCTGCAACTTTTCCTTCTGTTAAGTGTTAGTATAAAAGTCAGTGAAGCCTTGCAAGAGAAAAAAAATGAGGCAAGAAAAGTAAGAGAATGGATTATATATATGTTCAGATAATGGCAATAGTGTTGCTCAAATGCCCTCTACTATTCTCAATAACATAAGAAATTGGATGGGGGCAATTCAGTCTAATTCTTTCAGGCTAATTCAATCAGATGAGTTTTTTTCATTGCATGTTTATGTATGCCAACACTTGCAAAAATGATTGGAGACAGTGATAGATTGCAAGCCCATTGCTTCTCCCATTTCCTCTGTATTATACCTGGAGGACAAATGACAGCTTCAAATCTGTTTTTAATGCAATGTAAACTTTCTCTCACACATCCCTATTCAAAACATGGGGAAATTATACACATTCCTCATGGAACCAAATTGTTTATATGATTATAAAACAATTAACATTTAGGAATGAGCTCCTGCATGGTATCCTAGGACATAATTTGCTTACCCTTGCGTAATCTATCCAACTCAGCCTCAAGGTCTATGACACGCTTTTTTAAATTTATATTTTCTTGCTCCAATTCCTTGATATTGCTGCATGTTGGTCCGTCAGAAATATTGCCTTTAGGTACATACGGTGTTAAAAGATTGCTCGAAAACTCCCTCAAAGCATCTCCACCACGCACCTACAAAACATTTATTGTTCTCAGAAAATCAAGGCCATAGAAACAAATACAACCGTCTTATGTAACTCCACAAATTGTTGTGCTTCAAGAACATTGCATATTTAATCGTTCATAGTACTCAATATACTCCCAGATCAATGCAACTAGCAGTAAATGCAACATGCCAGCTAAAAGAACACTTAATTGCTCAGAATTAGACAGTTCCATCGTTCAGACAGTTCCATCATTCATCGACTACCAACAGGGTGTCCACTCTCTGTAAGGCCATTTGACATGCACTATATATTCCATCTCTGCACCTATCCACGTTAATTTATGGTTTCTTGGCTGAACTTTTATACTAATCCATTGAGAGTAAAACAAGACTGTTTTTACCTCCTCTGGGAGCAATGGTAGTAGTGTGATGTGAAAATCTTCATATAGTTCATAAAACTGATCAAGATACTTCTGCTGCATGCGCAGACGGGCCTCCAAAAGCTTAGAACCTGAGACTGAACATTCAGCAAAAATATTATTATACTATAGCTCTTTTTCAATCACATAGAAAATACAAATATGATAACATACCATCCTCGGCAAAAAGAACCTGGTTAATAATGATGTTGCACGTATCCATTTCAAACTTTGCAAGCTCCTGTATCAATCTTTCAGTCTCATAGAGAGAAAGAAATTCAGGAATGCACACGCATACAAATGTCGTCAAATCCTGCCACACAAATTAAATGCAAATTTAATATAGATAAACTTATTTTGCACTTGGCCAAATAATGGATAACGGAAATTCGGTTATAAAACTTACCGGATCGCGAAATTGCTCGTTAACCTGTTCAATCACAACTTTCATGCTATCAAGTTTGCCCATGATGGCATCTTCTCCAAACTCTTCTCCCAGGCCAAAAAGTAAATTGTCATCTGATGTGTTCAAACTTCAAGTGAGATACTGTTTATGCAATATCAGTTTATACAATATCATTATATAGCATGCATGAGGTACAGTACTAAAACTGAAGTGAACACAAAATGATTGTGCTAATGTTCAGTACACAAAACAATCTCAAGGAAAATGCAACGATATGCAAGAAAGGTGTTTTCTGTTGCAAATACTATGACTTGTTCAGTTGGTTCAGGTTGCAAGAATGCAATTAATTCAATCCAACATTTTACGGATAACACAAAATCTTCTTTGTGCTTTTGTGCAACAATCAATCCCAAAAGAAATACGTAGTCTTTAATAACACCAAGCTGATACATTTCATGTTTGAACAGATCTAAAAGAACCATTACTATCATTAAAATCTTTATATAGTATTTGACATGCAGTTTTTCAGGCTTGTTATTTCAGCCCTGATTGCGGATATGCCCAGGAATGAATGCTATCTCTGATAGGGGCATGCGCATACGATGTTCATCCTATAACATTGTTCTCAGCAAGCTAGATGTCATTGATAAATTAAAAAAAAAAAAAAATCATAACAATCTCATTGCCTTGTTCCATCTGGTGGCTTATAGCAGGAAATTAAAAAAAAAAACAAATCCACAAGATAATAATGTGATAAATAATACAACAAACAGATACTAGCTATGTTCCCCCAAATATTGAGATTCAAGAATGAAATACTCTTAGCATCCATAACAAATCAAACAATGTCACCAAATAGAAATAAAATGGAAATAATTTGTTACGTCATTAACTTACCTGATTAATCATGCCCCCAAATTTGTTCTTCAGGCTCATCATCTTCCCCAATCCTTTTTCCAGCGTAGAAGGGAATTGCAACAGTCTTAGAGTGTGACCAGTTGGTGCAGTGTCAAACACAATGACAGAATAGTCCATTGTTTTAACAAGCCTACATGCAAAACGAATTACATTCAGCAAGACTTATTTCGAATTTTGCACTAAATATCTGCATGAAAATTTTGCCCATGTGCGATTGTCCAAAAACAAAGAAATCGCTTAGATAAATGCCAGATGAGGCACATTCGAGGAAGTTAAAATTCCATAATTGATTTCACAATTCTGGGGTGCACATTAATGATGTGAATTCCATGCATTGTAACGCAAGAGATAGAAACATGTTCTTTGATCAAACAAAATTCTTACTTTAGCATCTCAGCAAAACTAACAGCTTCGTCAATTCCAGGAATAGCATTAGCAAGCTCAGACATAAATCCGCCCATTCCCTCCACTTGGTCGAACTCTTCGCTTTCAACCGTGGGATCAACCTCCTAAAAGATGAAGCAAATCAGCCACATAGATGAATTATCCAAAATACTAGTGAAAAGGTCCATTTACAGAACTTCTAACGACGCAAATTTCCATAATTTCTAAAAAAATAGAACAACCGTGTGGATCCGCAACTCTTTTCTTCCTTTTTTTCCACCATTATGCAATATTTGAGCGTTGAGCCCATCAACAAAAGGCAAAAGCAACCAAGTGGAAATGCATACCGCGCACCATGGCAAAGAGGTTGCTGAATCCGTTGACAGGAACAGGAGTGGAAGCAAACTTTTGCTGAAAAGCATCGCTAAGGTTGTGGGCAGGATCGGTGGAAATGATCAAAACGCTAGGACGTACTTTGGCCAGCAAAATGGCCAACATAGAGCTACAGGTAGTTTTCCCGACACCACCCTTTCCACCCACGAATATCCATTTCAGCTGCTTCTGCTCTAGTATATTGTTAAGGCTGGCCTCCATCTCTTCCGCCGGATCTGCCATCTCTGCGTTTTAGCCCTCTTGTGTTGAATCTACAATCGCGATTTAACCTGCCACCTCAACACTGATAAGAAAAACCTTCCAATAGCAAAACGCCATCAAGGAGGTTGAATTATTTGCAAACTAACAATGTTCCTAATTCCTAATTGATTCCTAATTCCTAAATGATTCCTAAATGATTCCTAATTCCTAAATGATTCCTAATTCCTAAATGTCGCACATACCATCTCTGCGGTCGAGGGTGTCTCCCCCTCCAATCGTTGCCAGGTGTCACATGATCGTCGAGATGGTGCCCGCTTACCACGTATAGAAATGACATTATCCCATTCTGGGATGCCCTGGTTTTGGAGCATCCAAGCAGTGAAGTTAGCCATTACGGAACTCCCAAACTGAATGAAATTCTTCTTCACTTCTGATGCTTTTGAAGCTTCAATATTCCCTGACTCTGGCGGTTTGCTTGAAGCCAAGATGAGGTTTAGACTTTTTGATCCGCCCATGTACAAGGAAAAGAGAATGTGGCAGAAAGAAAATAAGGATGGAGACTGGAAGGGTAAAGGGCAGCAATAACAAAGTGTTAGAAATAGATATGAGGAAAGACAAATTATGGACTTCAGGGAAATAAAGACGAGTCAAATGGATAGAGAGATGGATATAAAAAATCAGTAGAGGTTTGGAAGGGAAGTGCTAACTGGATCTTTCGTGTACCTTACCTGGTGAATCCCTTCGATTAGGGTTCAAATGTGGCTCCTATCTAGCGCCTCATACATGAGTGACCTCCTCTAAAAGATAACTTCCACTATTTGATGCATTTATTTTGGTCTCCAATATCACAAAAAATGGTACGGCTTTTTTTGCAATGGTTTTCATATGATTTAGGGCATGTATTTAGTTCTATGTATAAAGTATATATTTATAGAGCGTGCCCATCATTTTTACTCGCTCAACATTTTTTTTCCTAATGGTAATGTCGTGTATGTATTTTTCTTGTGTATTTCTATACTAGTCTAGGCAAAAATGGCATGCAGGCATCGAGCAACTCTTCTTTAGGGGTCTTTTGTTTTCTGCTGTGATTGCTATCTCCATGGAAATAGGCTTTCATTATCCGTGGAAATAGGCAATTCTACATTTGGACAATTGTGACATTCGATAATATAATATCGACCCAAATCATTATATTATACTAACCGTCCTACGTACTTGCCATCATGACAAGTACTAGCGAGGCGTAAAGGGTTGCACCTAGGGGGGCAACCTCATTATGTTATTGTGCATGTTTAATAAACATATACAACTATAAACCCCATGCCAAATGGCAAAACCCTATTTGGCCAATGTTAACCTAACCCTAAGGGGTTTCTATATAAGGGCTTTCCTTAAACCCTAAACCCTTCTTCCTTTTTGCAATTGGGATTTCCAAAAGAGCCATTAGGCCAAACCAAGACCCTAGTTCATATTGCGGACTTCGATAAGCCGTCTTTGCACGAACAGTTCTTCCGCCAGCGGCCGGTCTTCTTGAGGATCGAGGCATGGACGATTCGAGGATCCGAGCAAGTCAGGCGCCAGGTAAACAGTCATTCTGTTGTGCAAAGCCGCCTTGTGGTTTGGCAATGAGCTGGTTTAGCATGTTAGTTCAGCCTTAGAGGCCTTATAGATCCGAGATCATAAGCTCTAAACAAAAGAACCTAACTTTGAATGTTTAGGTAGATAGATTAGATGTTATTCTACAATTGGTTCTTTAATGATGAAGGTGTTCATTCTATGCTCTCTGTGTATTGGGAAGGGGGTAGAGACCCTAAAAGCCTCTCTATGGCAGATGTTCCTAGATAGCCTCATTAATACTACCCAATTAATGCGGCCCGGTGCACAAGAAACCCTTTTGGTTGTGGGTGGAGGGGCTAGGACGGATGAAAAGGGGGACTTGTCCATCACGTCGATCCCTCGGTGTGTAAAGCCTACCAGGGATCTTAGTGGGCTAGGCTTAATGGTTTGCGAAAGTATGGGCAAGGCATGAGGCTCGACACCTCTGGGGTGATCGTCACCTTCCATGGGGTTCAAGTCAAATAAAGGCGGTGGCCCTCTAGCCTTTGTGATGGGCATGAATGCCTCTCGGAGGGAGGAGGTGACTCTCCTCCTGCCTCATCGGGGGCCGGGAGATGCAACCCGCCGGTAGCCCTCTTGGCTATGTACCGCCGGCAGGTTCACGGTCCGGTCGATACTTTTCAACCTACTACGCAAAGTGTGCGCGGGAGGCGGATAGAGTGGACTACCCAACAGCCATGTTCTTATGCCAGCCCAATTCATTGCCATGACTCGGTCCGCATTGACACGGAGACTCAAGCCATCGGCCGATCCCCTATGAGTCCGAGCCACGGTAGGATCCCCATGTTGATGCTATTGATGTTATTGTACATGTTATGTTATGATATATTCACCCTTCGAGGTGAACTTATTGATGTATTGATGTTATGTGCTCATGTTTATTCACGCTTCCGCAGCTAGGACGGCCCCGAAGGAAGATGGGCAAATGACCCATCCACTCTTCCCTCACTGGCCCAGTTCATGGGATTGGTGTCAGGTGGATAGCCCTTGCTAGTTTGGCTCCAGGGGGATGAACTCCGCCTTCGGATATGATGGGAGCATCGTAGACGAAGTAGGGGACGTCACAGTGGTATCAGAGCATGATCTTGGTAGACCAAGATCGAGCGACCATTTCATTAGGACTGTGGAGACTTCGATCATGGGAACAGCCACCCAAGCATGAACTTCGAAAATTGGAAAAAAAAAAATTCCAATTTCTAGTGCAGTAAGTAGAAAAATGATAAATTAGTAAGAATTTACCCCAAAAATTATGGCCAAAAAGGTGTGACCCCTCACAGAGTGCGCCCAGGACCAATCTAAGATTTTTGGATTTGCCTCTCGCGCACTGTGTGAGTGGTCGACCCATGTTGACCTAGATAGATGCATAATTAGTGCAATTTGATAGTGCAGGGCAGCTTAATCCTTAGATTTGAGCCAGATTTGCATGTTATAACACTAAGAAACACTTTATAAATTGAAAATTAGAGTAAAAAAGGATGACCCCTCACAGAGTGCGCCCAGGGCAAATCCGAGATTCTTGGATTAGCCTCTCGCGCGCTGTGCGAGTGGTGGACACTTTTTGCCTAAACAAACCTAATGTATTGATCCTATAAACACTAACACCTTGCAAGATTGTACAACATGAATTTGCAGGTCCAAACCCTAAAACCCCCAGACCTATAAATAGACCTTTAGGGTTCCTCATTTACACTTTCCTTCTCCAGTTAGCTGCTCGTCGTTCAAGGAGGCGATTTTTAGGCGCCAGGAAGGTGATTAGACCATTTCAAAACATGGCCCGAACCAAACAAACTGCTCGAATAGTAGTGCCAGACAACTTCGTCAGCGCCCAAGAGCGGGCTGCCCAATAGAAGGCAAGACAAGCTCAGAGCAAGCCGAGGCGGGAGCAAGATCCAGATGCAAATCCCGGCGCCCAAAGAGGAGGATCGGGAGCATCAAGAGGAGGGAGGAACGCAGCGCCAAGAAGTGGAGGGAGCAGGAGAACCCGGGAGCCGGGGAGATGGAGGCCAAAAGTAGAAAGACGAGCGAGGAGATGACATAAGAAATGGAAAGTAAGATAGCAAAGAGATGGAGAAGAGAGGGAGGGAGAAGAGAGAACTCAAAGGAAGAGGAAGGAAGAGAAGCTGGGAGCGAAAGAGGAGAAAAGAAGAGCATAAAAGAAGCGGGCGCAGAAGAGGAGAAAGGAAAAGACACCGAAGCTGCCCAAGAAAAACCGACGAAAGACAGAAGACAACACCGCCAAAGGAGTTGTAATAGCGGAGCAGGAGCTCGACAGGCCACCCTCACCCTCTGACACTGAGTCAGATGATGAGATAAGGGTCCCCCGCCTATTGAAGGCTCGAGACCTTCAAATGCAGTGCAAGAGGAGGAGCCGGGTGAAGGAGCACCCCCACCCCAAATGGCCCTCACTAAAGAAGCCGCAGCAGCGGATTCTAAGAAGCCCAAGCCAGAAGAGAGTCATCACGTGCTCAAGCACAAGCAAGAGCGGGGAAGAAATTGAAGGAGTACAAACCACATACATGAAAATGTCACGAGGAGTAAAGGTATTACGGCAGCACAAAGTCACGCGACATGGAGGGGAGCGCGTGCCATCCAAGAAGAACACGAGAGCGCCCCGGAAAGACCAGCACCACCACCAAAGAAGCCAATGAAGAGAAAAGACGGATTCTTACTTTCAGGTAGAGCTCGGGGAGATCCGCCATTTTCGAGAGCTACGGGTTCTTCGATCCCATCGCCGCCTTCGCGAGACTCACCCGCTGAAATTTTGGGGGACTGCAACACCAAGAGAGTAACGATGATATGTTACCAAGACTACGGGAAACAGCGGAACAACAAAGAATAGTTCAACATTTTGAAGACTCTTTAGCATGTGCCCTCCATGCAAAAAAGCTTAACGTATGCCCAAAGATATGAAATTAGCTAGGTATATTAAAAAGGAAGATTTGTAAATACATACTTTTGTGAATACAAATTCATGTTTTTGTCATGTTAATGTGTAAAATTGTAAGTATCTAGAGGTTTGCATAAATGATATACGCATTTGGAATTACCAAATTGGAGCAAAACTTCGGTGTTTTGGCCCCACACCCTCACTTGTGTGCTAGGAAGTTAATCCAAATTTCCGGGGCCTCGCGCCTTATGTGAGTAATTCGACTCAAATCTTTGCCAAGACTTGGCCAAATGTATGAAAAAAGGGGCCAATCGACTTAACTCATTCAGTTAAGTGGATTTGACTGGATTGTAAAATTGAGCCATCCTCTCGAGCCAAATAGAGCTCCACCCCCTCCCGAGTACCCCGGGGACCCAATCGAGAGATTTTGGATTAGCCTCCGCGCATTGTGTGAGTGAATTGGACCCACGATCTATGCCAACACTTGTCCAAATGAAGCAAGTAAAGGGCACAATCGGACCCTAATTCATTGAGACAACCGAGTTTGACCCTTAGTTTGCATGTTTTGAGTCATCCTCGAAGCCAAATAGAGGCCCACCCCTCCCACGAGTGTGCGGGGACCCAATCCGAGATTTTGGATTAGCCTCTCAAGACCTTTGTGAGCCCAGTGGTCCTAAAAAATTGACATAACTTGCCCCAATTTTTCTTCAAAGTAGATGAAATTTGTTGCAATAGGATCCCTTAGAATGCACTCTTTAACCTAGTTTGCCTATGAATTGCATAGCAGCACCTTAGAATCATAGATATTCCCCAACCTTAAAATTTATAGGGTTTTGTCTATAAATGGGACCACAACCCTCATTTGCACCCCTACCATTTGCTCCTCACTCCAAGGGCGATTTTTCTAGCTCCCAAAATTTTGCTTCCCCCCCATCATTTGACATCTCAGCTACTCTAGTATTATGGCAACCTCAGCATTTTATCGCGATGGTAATTTTCTTTCCCTTTGCTCATGTGGGTGAGGCCGACATCAACTTCGGTTTTTTAAGTGCTCTTTCGAGGTGAGATTGATGTGGATGCAACCATCAATGCCACCCCTATTACCAAGAGATTATGGTGAATTCCATGCAAAAATAGGTCCTTCTCTAGTAGAACTCCCACCTTGCATAGGATACTTTGCCCCAAGCATGGCCCCATGCGACCAAGAAGACATCCCAAGATATTGGGGTACTTAGAAAACAAGGCTAGCCGCTTGCCTAACTATATGTCAAGATTATACGTAAATAGGAGGAGATATTTCTCTTACTCAGCAGCTGTAGCTATTTTCTTATCCCATAGAGCCCAAAGCCAGATAGGAGAACCATCTGTCCAACCCCTAGACATTGAGCCTATGGCCATGGCAGCAGGTGAAGAAGAGTAGATGCTTCTCGAGTACGAGAGGGAAGAGCAGGAGGAAGACAAAAGACGTGGGTCGGACATAGAAGACATCAAAGACGTCGACCCGACACAAGAAAGGCAGCAAGCTGAACAGGAACTTCAAAGCTTTGAAGAGGGGTCGGGAGAACCACAAGGACATCTCCACCACTTGGGCTAGGGCATCACAAGCTTAACCCCGTAATCATCTAAGGAGAGGGCGATCTAAGCCTCCACGACATCAAGAACCTTCCAGTGCAGGTGATGTTTTATAGGATAGATGAGCTCCTACATCTCCTATGTCAACAACCGGACCTTGATGACTTCATCGATCGAAGATATGTAGACTTCCCCATCGGTGTAAGGGAGGCCGGACGCATTAATCGCCAAACATCGATGTATTATAGAAGCCTACACCGCATCGTGCGCATGATGGCCCAAACAGGAGTTACCCACGGTAGGAGGAGTTCTTAGCAATCCAAGAACGGATGGGAATTAGGGGAAATCAACGAGTGCACTCTTACCCAAAGACTCCTCAAAGCACGGGCAAAGACCACCGAAGGCAACATCAACTTAGGCAGCATCAACTTAGCATCTTCCATGTTCAGCGACTACAGGGAGATGGTAGAAATACCAGTTGATGAATACCCAAAGACACATGGTCGCATTCGCATCCCAAGAAGGCGGGGGCACAACAAAGCCCTCAGGTTCTACCTACCTTTGCTCATTGATGGAAGGATAGCGATTATACACCGCCAATTCAACCCACGTGGGGAAGAATGAGTTTTTATGCTTATTGCTCTCTAAGGATTCGGAAGACATGCTCGCATGACCCCAAACATCGATCATGTCATCCTTGTCAAGAGGACAATCGCATTAAGCATCTTCGACTTCGCGGTCCCTTATAGGCTTATTGTGGTAGGTTGAGATTCTGCAGCCTATACATCAGACAGAAGGGTTGAAGACTTGGTAACCGCACTCCAAGGGGGCACGACCACCAACATCCTGAGGAACTTAGGGCGAATGGTCGGCACAGCCCAAGTGAAGAAATTTTTGGAAGACAACCCCTCCAATAATAGAATTAGAAATCTTTTCAATTTTCTATGTCTATTTATGAATGTAAACATATTATATCCATGAATATAAATGTGATATTGATCATGTTCTCTTGATATATTTTGTCCCCATAATTATATCATCAAACAAACCAATGCAATGACAAAACAAAGAAATATCATCAGAGTGTAATCCAATGTGTATGTAGCTAGAGTACCTAGAAATGTCGAAGAACAAGGACAACACAAACAAGACCATACACCAGCAAGGCAATTCGAGCCAAGGAACCTGTACCAAGAGTTCGAAGCACCAACCCCGGAACAAGAAATATCGCAGATAACGTCGGACATCCACGAAATAAGAACCTTGCTGGCAGGAGAGGCAGGGATAGGACCAGACCAGAATGTCCAACTACCTAAGACACCAGCCGGCTGAGCAGTCAAGACAAAGAAGAGAAACCGAAGAAGAAGATCGCCAAGCTCGGATTCCTCCAACTCTAGTTCTGACTCCGAGTCTGATGAGCAGGAGAATGAGCCACAAGACCATGGGAGGGTCCCAACCGTGATAGGGCGCGGCGAGAAGCTGATCATCGGGAAGAAAGTTGTCTCGCATTGAGCAATGTGTGAAAAGCCGGGAAGTTAGAGCAGTTCTCAGGGGACAACAGGTCTGGAATGGAAGCCGAGGCATGGTTAGATGAAATGAGGGAGTATGGGAATGTTTATAGCATGAAGGATAAGGACAAAGGCAAAGTAGCAACATCCAACCTTAAGGGTGCAGCCAGGATTTGATGGAAAGGCTATGCCAAAAGCCATGGGTTAAGCAGGGATAGCTGCAGATTCAAGAAGTTTGCCAAAGCATTTAAGCGTCATTATGTGCCAAAGGAACACAAGTGTCATATGATGCAAAGTTCTAGGTTCGCAAGCCGGGGGCAATAAGGCTGTCAGGAAGTACCTTTGAAGAGTTCACGAGGCTAAGACTCTATGTGCCGAAGTTGAGCGAAAGGCATGCAGTAGAGGGGTACATTGAAGGCTTGAATAAGGAGATCAGGAAGCTAGTAAGAGCAATAAACCCCAAGACAGTGTCAGAGGCAGAGTCCAAGGCAGTGAGGTTACAAGGAACGGGACCTCAAGAGAGTGGGCTGGCTTCAAGGAGCAAGGAGGGGGTTCAAACTACTCCAAGGCAGTAAAGTAGTTCTTATAGTCCATCCCCAAGAAGAAGAGGCAGGAATGTATTGAAAAGCAGTTGTGCTTCAGGTGCTTCCAGCCAAGACATCGGACATATAATTGCCCATTTGTGATGAATACGGCGTTAACGGAGCTAGGATGGGAGACACCCACGGACGTCGACGAAGAAGATGCTCCAGACTACATGGTGAGTGCCACATCTTTGTCGCTATTGACTCGAGAATGCCGAGAGTCGATGATCAAGTCATTTCGACGATTTGGGAAGGCTCAAGCCAAGTCCTTCATAGTGTTGATAGACACAGGGAGTACCCACAATTTTGCCTTGCCAAGGATGGTAGAAATGTTGAAGTTGAAGCCTTTAAAGTCCAAGTTTCTTGTGCCCTAAAAGAAGGCTCTTTTAAGATTGCATCTTTAGCTCTAAAAATGAAGTAGATTGCACAGATATGATGCCTCTGGAATTTACGCATCCATTTTGGGAAGCTTTGCTTGCCATTTCGAAGCTGCTTATTCTCTCAATTCAGAATGCGGAAAAACATAACATTTGAGCTTCTCTACAAGGACGGACCTTTTATCTTTACTTTTGTTTTTTGTCCTGGTGGCATCCTCACGTGGCCTCAACGTGTCGGTTACAACATCATTTGCATTTGCATATGCTTATTGCTTATGCTAGAACTTGTTGCATATTCTTGAGGGTTTATTCTCTTTGTAGATGCCAATGGTTGTGAAAGATCATACAAAGAGATCTTGTAAGCCGCCGCAGGGTGGGCGTTCGACAAGAACTAGATTACTATCGCATCCACTTCATAAAATGACAAGTTATGTAGCCTCGAAGAACACACCTCATGATGCATACATGTAACTCGACTTGAACCATATATTCTCTTTTTGGGTTTAGAGGGGCAAGCCCTAGATCCATGGGCATATTCAAGTATATGCGATATAAGTCCGTGAATCATGCCAATGGCCTCCCAAACTTACTAGGGTGTGGTGGTGGGCTGCGGTTGTTAGGCCACTTTGGAAACCGCCTAATGGTGCCTTCCTCCTAAGCAATGGAGATAGAGATGTGGTGGCCTTAGCATTTGCAAGGAAGGCAAATGGCAGCCTCACCGAGGTAACCGCAAAATCAGCAGTACCCATGGTTCCGATGTTTGGAATAACCCCAGACGATCATAGATGTCTTCATGGGGTGCAAGCTGATGCAGAATGCATTTACAGGTGTTCTGTTCGGTTGAAAGCAATACAAGGCCGGGCACATGGTGGGTTTTTTCCAACATGGGTGTTATGTGTTCACGGATATGGCTAGAGCTGCTTCGTGATGGTCAAATCGCATTTGTAAGCAAGGTCCTCCCGGTATTCATTTTGTTTGCCGAAAGGTCATCTGTGATCTCCAAAACCAACTGGCCGGATGCAAACAACAAGGCGATTCACTTTGCGATCGCGGCTTTCACCGCCTCAGAAGTTGTTGGTTCACCAGAAGGCATGTTATGGGGAGGCCGGTCACGGAAAGAGTAAACTCGCAGACGATCATGCCAAGGATGCTTCAGTGGCACTCAAATCTTCGGAGAGGCTCTATCTATCTAGAAGCACTTGCACCACCATGAAGTGGTTGGCGATAAGGAGAAGTTTTTGGAGTACCCACTTTCGCCTCGCCAAGGATGGTAGAAATGTTGAAGTTGAAGCCTTTAAAGTCCAAGTCTAGACCGGTTGTGTTAGCAAGTGGGGCAATCTGTCATACACCAGGGAAGAGGATCAACTTCGACATAGACTTGCCAGGTATCAATGTTGGAATGGGAGCAGAAGTGATGAACATCGGCAAGTACGACTTGATCATAGGGATGGAATACCTTGGGCTAGCTGGAGATGTGATTGATTGTGAGAAGCGGTAAGTAACCTTAACGACACCAGAGGGCAAGGTCATTGAGATAATAGGTAAAGAAGACCCCAATCATGCAATACATGTCTAGTAAGAAGTTACTTAGATGCTTAAAGAAGGAGCAAGTGGCCTATGTCTTTAAACTTCAGGGGTTGGACGAGCAAGAGACAACGGCCGAGAAAGAGGCCAAAAGCATTGAGCAAGCCCCAAAAGCCTATAGCAAAGTTGGTGAAGGAATTCCATGATTTGTTCTCCGGATGAGATTAAGCAACTTCCACCTTACGGGAGAGTCGAGTGTGAAATAGCACTTGAGCGGGGAACTAAGCCAACAAGCAAGGCCCTACAGGGGATGTCAACCCGTGAGTTGGCCGGAATTGAAGAAGCAATTGTAGGAGTTGCTAGACCTAGGGTTTATAAGACCTAGTGTCTCTCCATTTGGAGCGCCAATACTCTTCGTGAAGAAGAAGGATAGAAGTCTTAGGATGTGCATTGACTATGGTCAATTAAACAAGCACACCATCAAGAACAAATATGCTCTACCTCGATCGGATGATCTAATGGATCAGTTGCACGGAGCAAAGGTCTTCTCCAAGAATTTGAGGTCAGGTTATCATTAGATCAGAATCAATGAAGAGGACATCCATAAATCTGCATTTAGGACGAGATATGGTCATTATGAGTTCACAGTGATGCCGTTTGGATTGTCCAAATGAGGCTCATGAATGATGTTTTCTGCGAGTTCTTAGATGCTTTCATCATAGTTTTCTTTGATGATATTCTAGTTTACAGCAAATCCCTAAAGGAGCATGTCCAGCACTTGAGAAAGGTGCTTGAAAAGTTGAGGAGGCATCAACTCTTTGCGAAGACATCCAAGTGCCACTTCGCAACAGAAAGAGTAGAGTACTTGGGGCATGTGATTACAGCAGAAGGGATTTCCACCGGCCCTGCGAAGATCGAAGCGGTGATTGATTGGCCGGCACCAAAGAACACCCATGAAGTGAGAAGCTTCCTCGACCTAGCAGGTATTACAGGAAGTTCGTCAAGAACTTTGCAAAGGTAGCAGCTATGTTGACCAAAGCGGGAAAGATAAAAGATTGGGCAAGTCATTGGCAAAAGAAGGCCCATGCAGCATTTGAGACGTTGAAGGAAGCTTTAACGACAGCGCCAGTCTTAGTCTTGCCAGATCAAGCCAAGGATAAGATTGTAGCAACTGACGCTAGCAGGATAGCAACAGGTGCATTACTCATGCAGGAGGAAAAGGTAGTCGCATATGACTCCAAGAAGATGAATGATGCGGAGCAGCGATACCCAAGTCATGACCAAGAGCTCTTGGCCATTGTAAGAGCATTGCGAATCTGGAGACACTACTTGTTGGGAAGAAAGTTCCAACTAGACAAAGATCACCAAATTCTCCAGTATATCTTCACGCAACCACTCCTCAATCTGAGGCAAAGGAGGTGGATGGAATTTCTCGAAGAGTATGACTTCGAGATAGCCTACAAGCCAGGCAAGCTAGATGTAGTCGCAGATGTGCTCTCCAGCAAGCCTTTGAAGACAAGGACGCATTGCAATGCCATATCAACGCTCATAAGTGAGTATGGCAAGAAGATTGAAGAGACCTTGCCAACAGATTGCGACTTTGAAGAAGTATGGGCAAGCCTCTCTAAAGAGGCAAGAACAGACAAAGAAAGGGAGGTCTTCAAGAACTATAAAAAGGAAGGAAACCTCCTATACCATAAGAACAAGTTGTATGTACCAGAATCTTCGGGAGTAAGAAAGTTAATTCTCCATGATACACACAATAGCCCCATAGCTGGCCATGCAGGGTTCATGAAGACATATTTCAAGGTCAGAAGCAGCTACTTTTGGCCCGGCATGAAGACGCAAGTAGCGAGATACATTCGAGAATGCCAGTTATGCCAACAAACAAAGGCTTAGCAACTCCGAATCCCAGCAGCCTTGGAGCCGTTGCGGTGCCAAATGCTAAGTGGGAAGTCATAAGCATGGACTTCATTCACGGGGCTCCCAAAGAACAAAAAGAGCAAGGATGCCCCGATGGTGGTGGTGGATAAGTTGCCGAAGATGGCACACTTTGTGCGTGGTCGACAACAGAACAACGGCATTGAATCTGCCGTCTCCCTATTTACTAAGGATTTTTTAGACTCCACGGCATGCGAGGAGATAATCTCGGATAGGGACTAAATTCATGAGTGCATTTGGCGGGGACCTATTTACCACCATTCGGGCGAAGCTTTCCCATGAGCACAACATATCACCCAGGCGGATGGTGATTGAGAGAAACCAATACCAGGATCATTGAAGATATGCGAAGGAACTATGTGTGGAACAAATAGTCTAAGTGGGAGGATTTCATCCACTTAGTAGAGTTTGCCTACAACAAGACTAGCGGAGTCATCGCGGATGTCTCCTTTCATGATTAATTATAGGTATGGATTGTCTTACCCCGCATACTTGGCACAACCCGATTAAAAAGTAGAAGTCTCAGCTGGATGTTATCGGATATCACGACAATTGGTGGAGGAGGTAAGAGGATACCTTCTAATTGTGAAGTGAGAAAAAGCGTGAAAAGATAAGCATAGAATGGTAAGGGAATTTCAGGTGGGAGACAATGTGTGGTTGAAGATCAAGGTGAAGCTGGCCAAGCTCCGCATCAAAAATTGTAGGAAGCTTGCTCCAAGATGGGCTGGACCTTTCAGGATAACCAAAAGAGTAGGTACCCAATCCTACAAGTTAAACATGCCAGCACATCTCAAAATCCATAGGGTCTTCCATATAAGTCTCCTAAAGAGGCACACTCCTAATCCAGAGGAAGTATTGGAGACAACCGAGTTACTAGAAATAACGGACGACCAGCTTGAAATCGTCTTTGAGGTTCTTCTTGATAAAGCCTACAAGAAGACAAGAAGATCCAACTTTCTCCAATACCTTGTGAAATGGACGCACTTACATGTGGAGGACGCGTGGGTACTACAATCAGATTTGGAGAAGCAGTACCCCCAATTCATGGAGCAATGCAAGGGTCAGTCGACATTGACTCGATAGGTGAGTGGAAGGTAGATTAAAAAGTACTCATCTCATGGAAGCAGATGACCTTGAGAGATAAGAGGTCATTCAGGGGCATGCATTGATAGGAAAGCACCTCTAGTCAATGCCTACCACAGAAGGATGCCATCCTTCACGCCCAAATACAGGAAGGACGCCACCTTCACGCCCAAAGGCAACTAAAGGTGTAGGCATGAGTGTCATCCTAGGCATGACATGTCGTTGCCTCCACGACCCCACGATGGAAGAAGCATCCTCTTCCCACGTAGGAGATTAGTCTTTGCATCCATGTAAATCAGAATTAATGGTGGACATAACAACCAAGCTTTATAATAATCAATGAATACCGACGTAGTCTTTGACCTCTATGACCCAATACGGAGAGTCGCCCCAGAAGGTCGTGACTGCGAAGACTTACAACACATAATTTTGTCATGATGTGTTGTAAGAAACGATAATAAACCTTAATTAAAGAATTTTGGAACTATGTTTATAATGGGGAAATTTTAAAAATGCCCTTGTTTTTACTTATTTGTGAATACCCACAGTATTTGTTAAAATGCCCTTATTTTTTTATACCTTTTGTAACGTCTTGCCTTCTTTCAACGAGTTATGGCATTACATGCAAACTAGGCTAGACATGGAAAAATACAAATGGGCAAGTAGGGCAACTATGGATAGCCCGTCTTTGCCATAGCCAAGCTTCACACCAGATTTGTCCTTCCAATCCTTCTCTGCTCTGTAGCCAAGCTCTTTACCACAAGATTTGCCCTTCCAATCATTCTGTGCTTGGCAAAAGCCACCGGAATTGATGCAAAAATCAACCCCTATGCAAAAAGCCACGGGACTTGATGCAAAAAATCCTGCAATCATTAAAATAGTTAGAGAAGATACAAAGAAAGCTTTTCCTTCTGTAAGATGGTAACCCATCCTTCTCTTTTTCTTTTCCTGCCTTTGCAATCCCTACCAATCAACAATATCTTGTTTTGTTCAGCATCTCTATGTAGAGGCTAGCGCTGCTAAAAAGATATTATGATGGAAAACAAGACCAATCGGTTGAAGGCTTGAATAGTTGGTTTGAGGAATATGTTGGGGTGAAACAAAACAAAAGACATATAAAATTTGAGCTTGATGATGAATGCGTAAGCTTGGCTATGGCGAGAAAAGCAGAACAGGTAAAGATTAGGAGTATTTTGATAAATATCAAAAATATCTGGTATTTTGACAAATATGCAAAAATACGGGGGGGCAATTTTATAATTTTCCCTTATAGTAATGGTGTAAACCATAAAATTTTGTGAATAATAGATGATAAAAGCAAGAGGATGAAATAACCTCTTATCATAGTATAATATTAAACAAGGATGTGTTATGAATAATTAAAATATTACCTTGGGTGTAATCATGTTGTCAAGTTATATGTATCAAATGTAATTGCGAGGGATATCACGGGGTTTCAAAGTGGGGAGGCGTGTGATGCGAGGACAACATAAATTCAAAGGTGGGGAGATTGTGGCGTTCTAGTATAATATATATGACCCATCGTATATTATCGCCCACGTCACACATACTGCCATCATGACAAGTACTAGCGAGGCGTAGGGTTGCACCTAGAGGCAAGGGTTGCACCTAGGGGCAACCTGCGTATGTTAATGCATGTTTAATAAACATATACAACTAAACCCCATGCCAAATGGCAAAACCCCATTTGGCCAATGTTAACCTAACCCTAAGGATTTCTATATAAGGGATTCCCCCTTAAACCCTAAACCCTTCTTCCTTTTTTTAATTAGGGTTTCCAAGAGCCATTCGGCCAAACCAAGACCCTAGTTCGCATTGCAGGGCTCGATAGGGCGTCTTTGCTAACAGTTCTTCCGGCAGCCGATCTTGGTGAGGATCAAAGGCGTGGGCGCATTCCGAGGATCTAGAGCAAGTGGAGCGCCCGGTAAACATCCATTCGGTATTGCAAAAAGCCGCCTTGTGGTTTGGCAATGAGTTTGGTTTAGCATGTTAGTTCAGCCTTAGAGGCCTTATAGATCCCAAGATCATAAGCTCTAACAAAAGAACCCTAACTTTGAATGTTTAGGTAGATAGATTAGATGTTATTCTACAATTCAGTTCTTTGATGATGAAGGTGATGAAGGTGTTCATTCTATGCTCTCCCGTGTATTGGGAAGGGGTAGAGACCCTAAAAGCCTCCTGTAGCAGATGTTCCTAGATAGCCTCATTACCCAATTAATGCGGCCCGTGCACAAGAGCCCGCTGGTTGTGGGTGGGCCGGGCTGACCGATGAAAAAGGGGACTTGTCCCATCAGCGATTGACCATAGATAGGCCGGTGGCGTTACTCGCCTCTCAGTGATTGATGATATGGGGCGGAGCAAGCAACACGCCTGCCGGCCCGCCATCGGTCTTATCGGGGTGGTGTGTAAAACCTACCGAGGGGATCTTAGTGGGCTAGGCTTAATGGTTTGCCGCGAGTGTGGGCAAGGCATGAGCTCGACACCTCTGGGGTGATCGTCACCTTCCATGGGGTTCAAGTCGAATAAGAGCAATGGCCCCCTAGCCTTTGTGATGGGCATGCATGCCTCTAGAGGGAGGTGACTCTCCTCTGCCTCATCGGAACCGGGAGATGCAACCCGGTAGCCCTCTTGGCTATGTGCCCGGCGAGGCTCCGGTCCCGATACTTTTCAACCTACTCGCAAAGTGTTGCGGGGGGCGGATGGAGTGGACTACCCAACAGCCATGTTCTTATGCCAGCCCAATCCATTGCCATGACTTCGGTCTGCATTGACTTACGGAGACTCAAGCCCCCGATCCCCCTATGCCGTGAGCCCAGGTAGGATCCCCATGTTGATGCTATTGATGTTATTGTACATGTTATGTTATGATGTATTCACCCTTCGAGGTGAATTTATTGATGTATTGATGTTATGTGCTCATGTTTATTCACGCTTCGTAGCTAGGGCGGTCGAAGGAAGGAGACCCAAATGACCCATCCACTCTTCCCTCACTGGCCCCAGTTCATGGGATTGGTGTCGGTGGATGGCCCCTACTAGTTTGGCTACGGGGGGATGAATACGCCCGGATACGATGGGAGCATCGTAGATGAAGTAGGGGACGTCACAACAATCCATCGGGCTATATTCCAAATCCACCTCCCCTTTGCTAAAAAATGGGCTTCGTCTGTCTAGAATTGTCTTTATCTAGTAAAAAAACCAAACGTGGCCCATGGATCTTGGCGGTACACATGCGTGTAGCTTGTTTTTGCTGCTATATCTAGATTACAAAGTTTATTTCTCATGTGGGTTGTTCTTTCCTTTGCTTACGAAGTTTCAGGCCAAAGAAGTGTAGAATCCATCTAAGAAAAACTATATGAGGTTAAACAAACCAGATCTTGGACTTGAATAGTTCCTAACATCCTGCTATGCGGTGTTTTCAAGGTGTTTACGAATGGATGCTTATGCTTTCGAATTGTGCGGATATGGGGTATTGCTCAAAAGCAGTTGGAGTGCTTCCAATGCATTTCAACTAGTCTGCTACAGCTCAAATCATTTGGATCTGCTAATGCTCAAAACGACTTGATCTAGCCTCACTGTAGAAGCTCATCACGACCAGGTTCTTGGCATGCTGTCGGATGAATAATCAAGTTCTCTAGTGTCTTAAGAAATTTATCCATTTGTCACATCATATTCCCAATGTTTTAGCCATCTCTATAGCCTATTTTAAATAAGTTCCCTGGTTTTTATGCTTCTAAAAGGCCATGAAATCTTTGTAAAGTAGAGTTGTTTTGTTGCATGAATCTCTAGTTGTCTTTAGCTCTTTCATATCGTTGCCCATCTCTTTATAGAAATGAAAAATGTTGAAGGCTTAATGGATCCATCAAGGCAAAGTGTATGATACAAAGTAGGTGTTGAAGATCCTCCATTGTCGGTTTAGCTGGTTAGGACTATTACAGATTCTTTCCTTCTGCCAATGCTATCAGGTACTAAAAATGGATCTCAGATTTTTGTTGTTGTCTTGATTGCCTGTCTTGGCAAGATCTTTGGGACATTTTTTTACTGAAATGGCATTTGGATTGCAAGTAAATAAGGGCCTATCACTGGGTTTTATGATGAATATTAGAGGGGTTGGTGGAGCTCATTGTTCTCAACATTGGCAAAAACGAAAGATAACATCCTTCTTTTTCTTTTCCCTTAGCAAGAGAATGTATTTATCTAAGCAAATAAAATGGTCATAGAAACTTTTAGCCACAAATTGGCTAATGTTCAATTCTCGTGTTTTGTCATGTCTTGAACGATGAATGCTTTGCCATTATGATCGTTATGGTCTTTCTTACGACATTCATGATTGCATCAGCTGTTATATTGCTGTACAAACTAGCTATAAATATAAATGTGCCATTGCAACGGGTAAATAAATCCTAGTCCTGGATACAATGTTAAGCAGGTATTTCCAAAGCAGATGGACCTCTTAAAAGGCTTTGGACAAGTTCAATCCATTTTATGTTGATTTATTCATTTCTGATCTATGATAATATTATCTTTACATTGTTTTATTCACATCTATTGATAATTTCCAAGGGCCTAAAAATTCATCTGTAGTACCTGAATAATGTAGAACTTAAACTGACTCGTTCCTATATTTGCAGTGGTATTTTCCTTTTGTTTATTTTACAATTTGGCATTTATAGGCTTGACATCTATTTTCTTTTATGCTTTGAAGATGCAATGCACAGATCCATACACTTGTGAAGGAGAACACTTATATGCTTGTGATAGCACAATATTTATACATAGAGATTGATGGCCTTATGTTTTGTTATGCATACTCTCGATATAAACGTGCACATAGAACACCCCTAGACGATATTTTTTCAATTTCATTTACAATGCAATGTATTCCACGTTACAAAAACCTAACATTTGGCCCTGAAGGGGCTTAAAATTTTCAAATTACAACATTCACACACATTTCTTACAACATTCATATTTATTCCATACACATTATGTACCTTATTAATAATAATGCATTAATATAGCACATCGAACCATTGAAAGAGACATCTAACAAATTAAGAAATTGAACCATTAAATTACTACCCCTCCTCCCCAGCACTTGAACCCTAGTTATTTTTTGATATTCATGCGAGGCGTCCAGCGGATAGCGAGGAGCCCCAAATACATATGCCCGATATATATATGCATGGGTACATGTGTACAATGCACCCTCACAACCTTTGGGTTAGCTGTGTATTTGGCCCGATAGTTAAATAAAACTTACTAAAAGTGACTTCGCATATAGCGATGGTTGGGATCATCCAAAGCCGACATCCAGCGGTTCGAGCCCACGGATGGATGCCATGCATGAATATCGGCAAAATAAGCGAGGGTCTTTCCGAGGGTGGTGGTTTTAATTTAATGGTTCAATTTAGATGCCCATTTCAATAGTTCGATGTGCTATAATGCATTATTAATAATAAGGTACATAATGTATAAATAAAATGAATATTATAAAATGTTGTGAATGTTGTACGAAATGTGTGGTCTCAATAGTATTGCCTTTTTTTCCCTTGATTATTAACATGCTTTTGACTTTTACTTTGAACTTCTGAATTAATTTTAATGAAAAGAACAAGGAAAGAGTACCCAATCCAGAAGTACCTAGTGTAGGTACTTTGATAGGTTCCAAATGTGGTAGGGTGTAGCATGCTTATGCCACTGTAACTGGTTTTCATGAACAAGGAAAGAGTACCCAATTCAGAACTAGTGTAGGTACTTTGGTAGATTCCAAACATGGTAGAGTGGGGCATGCTTATGCCCCTGTAATTGGTTTTTATGCATGCGGGAATAACATAGCTAGCAAATAATTTATTATTAACACACAAGGAGTTGAACCCTGGTATCCATATATAGCACTAAAGGTTTAAATATTCAAAGAATGTTGTGCATAGTAAATAATATGGTAATGAAACACAGTTATATTCAATAGGTTCAGATCTGAGAATACACAAAATTTACAGCACTTATCTCATAAATAGACAGTGACGAAAATGCCTCAGAAGCAACTTAGTAATGGACACAAATTATATTCATGTATCAGGTTTGTCAAATAAGATTTTCAACAGACTTATCTCTGATTTCGACCCTAACCAGACAATAGCGGAAATGCTCAGGAGATCTTCTGGCAAAGATTCTCTACTTTTTCCTTGTTGCTCACCGCACAACCTAAGGTGCCACCGCCCAGCCTAAGGAGCTAAGCCTAGGCCCGCCCGGGGGGCTAGCATCAAACCTGACAAGCACTGGAGGTTTGCCGGACTGGCGAGTTCAACATCAGGGCGGGAGGGAGGGTTTGCATCACCATGATCTTGGAATTAGGAAGGTTTTGCATCACCATGATTTAGGAATCAAGCGGGCCTAAGCATCCAGCTTCAAGGAGCATCGGCCAAACTGCACCAGCACATGATGGACTCTTCATGTTTCGACTGCAGCGAAAGATGCCCTTGAATAACTTCTGAGTATCGTGATATCTAGATTAAATTTAGAATCAATCCGTGCCAACGGCCAGACCATGTCCACCACCAGACCAGCCACAGATGCCTTAGGCACCCCTTCCCCTGCAACCTACGTAGGCTAGACCGGCTGGCGACATATTCCGTGGGGTTGGTCCGCGATGGCAGATTTACGTAAAAACCCTTAATTGACATTCAGCCTTGAAGTCCAATCCCATTCGCCCGCGTGGCTACTTTCTTTCGGCATGTCTCAAAGATCTCTGTGATGTTCATATGTAGTTCTATTAGGCAATTTACCTCCGTTCCTCTCTTTTACTTGCATTAGACACCTTTACCTCACATTGTTGTTTGTTTTACCTCATATTCCACTCGGTTTACTTGCATTCCGAATTCTTGGGCGTTGAATGTCAATTTAGTGGTCTCCCCGTTCTGAAGTGTCTCTTTACATGCCATTCATGGCATGTCAGCGAGGCTTCCGGCGCCTTGGCGCGCTCGCCCTGTTTCCATGCCAGGAATGGCATATAAAGAGCCATTCCTGTATACGGATACCTCTGTGCACTTGCCCATGGCAGCCTGGATACATGTTATAGAGCTTTTTGAGCTCCTCCTGGCATTGCCACCAGACCCTGCTAGTGGCCCGCCCACACCTGCGGCTACATCCCAAGCAGATCCCATGGTGCACACTAAGGTTGAGATCTCCACCAACAGGTCCCGAGTAGATGTTATGATATAGACTATGGCAGAGACTACACCCCGTCTAGATGGTACAAACTAAGGAGGAGACAGAGCCACTGCCCTCTGTGGCTATGGATGTTTTTCAATGGAACCACCTTCATGTTTTTGGGAAGTGACATAGAAGCTTTCAAGTGGTCAACAACGCCATCAAAACCACCGAGGCCTCTAAAGAAGAAAGTTGATCTCTACATCGAGGAGGAACCTAGAGTCTCGAGCATCTCGAGAGAACGTTACCTTCTTGCTTCAAGAAGCAGCGAGTGGATGAGTTGCTAGCAAGATTGAGGAGCTACGATCATATGGTCGAGTAGGATAGGCTTATGGATGATGACATCCATAATGGGATTGGAAGGCATTTCTATATTTTCTCGTGAAAGGATTGCCCAAGTTAAGCTAAGCGTCAATGATTGGGAAGGAAATGCATAGGAGTAACTAAAATTACACACGATTGTTAACAGACATCCAACATATTGAAACCACTTGGGGAGATTGATCACCTCGCTAAGAAAGAATCAGTACTAGGATACTTGTTGACCATGTATAAAGCTAGGACCTCCAAGGAATAATCCAACCGAATGAAAAGAAGTAATCTAACAAGGCCGGCCAACTTGTTAATGATGACATCAATTCACTTGATAGGAGTATTCCAAGAGAGTAAATAACTATGAAAGGGGGATCTCTAGAATATAGAATTGAATAATACATGAAAGGTACATCTAAAAATAAGACGTACATTAATCACATAGTAAAACCTTGTAGTTTAGAATTGTTCTAAATAATTTAATAAGTCATCGCTTAGGGATAGATATGTTAAACATGATGGCTGCATCCATCATAGACGGTTAAATATGTTAGCTAAGGCTAGTAAATTAATGTGTTAGATAAGAAGCATATAACCTCTTAAGGTAGACAGAATAGCTGAGACGTTATGACAACATCAATTGAGGGGATAGGATGCATTAGATAGCATCATTGGAAAGGTGTAGGACCATTTTCTTATGAAGAGAGTGGGGGCTCAATCTTAGGACCGAACCTACCTACATCTTAGGCGTTGAATCGCCATCAAATTAGTCGACCTTTAGAATAGAGTTCATTCTGCAAGTAGCCAAAGCACATGGAGCGTAAGATGGATAGACTGACGCGGTAGCCATCTGCACCAAAGCGGGGGAGCCAAGTCATCTCCAAACTAGTCGACGCCGGCTCAATGGGGAGATGTATTCTAGCCTTAGCAGGTGCGACAACTAAGGTGGGGAGAGGCTTTGCATCTAAGTGTAGATAGAATTCATGATGGAAAAAGTATAATTTTCTTACGCCATGATCAGCATTCACACCTAGGAATGAGCTAGTAGCCTAGCTCTTAATTAAATTATTCAGGGTTGTGAACCCCTTATAACCACATAAATTATATAATCTTAAGTATACTATTATGCAAGGCATTGATAGCACTCCATGAGGGCTAAGCTTTAATGTCTTGTTGATAAATTATATGTTCATAATAACTGCATAGATAGTTTTGTCTTGTGTAGATATCTTAGTATCGAGATAAAGTAAGATAGTTAAACCTTCGCAAGGATGTAATTCCTTCCAAAGGCATTTAAGTAACCTTCATAGGGTCCTGACAAATATAATAAGAATTTGTCTATCTTTTCATAAGTATAGCAACTATAAAGTATATACATGTAAGATTGATACATCACCAACCAAGTAGTGAGCGAGAGTCACACGATCAACACTTGGATCCGATGATATAAATCCTAGCCATATGATAAATAATTAAAATACTTTTCAACATCAGTATTGCCTCGATAATTGTATGATGACAGGTGGGAGCAATAGTAATGCTACTTAGGAACATGTATCCACAAGGAGGCCTATGCAACGGAACACGCCTGCGCATCACACACGCAACGCAGAGAATCTTACGGGCGGAGATAGTCACGGGCGAATTCAGAGGCACCCCAGTCCTGTTGCCAAAGATCAACTTGACACCGTCTGATTCACACATACCCTTCACAAGAAGACAATACCCAATCCGCTTAGCATTCTCAATGACGATCAATAAGTCGCAAGGCCAATCTTTGGAGACCGTTGGGCTTTACTTGCCAGCGCCAGTTTTCGTACATGGACAACTTTACGTCGCCCTCTCAAGATGCACTTCACAAGACGGAGTCAAAATCGTGGTCGAAGAAACATCACGTCAGGGTGCATTGCAAAAAGACCACCGAATATACGCTCCAAATGTTGTATATAAAGAGGCACTTATGTAAATAAAATATTCAGCTGGCGTGCCCTCTTTTCATATGTGTCACGGCCTTTCAAAGAAAAGAATGTCTCCATAGATGGTAGTACCATCATAGTAAATGTACTAAGTTCCCAATGGATGATACTTTAGAAGTAGTAGTAGATGTGAGTAGTAGATGGTGGTAGTAGGTGTGTATGGTAGTAGATGTTGGTAGTAGGTGTGTTGGTAGACATTGAGTAAGTTGTAATCGAGGCGAGGCGAGGTGAGGAATAATACCAAATGTGTAACCCAAGGAATGACTACAAAAGAAAAGGACCCCGCCTATGTGCTATGGACCCTCATGGATGTATGTATGAGTATGTTCCTCATGGACGATACTTTGGAATTGATATAGATAAGAATGTCAAGTGTTTTGGAGTGTAGTATATGTGAATAGCCTTTAAAATCCATAGTAAATGCACTAAGCTCCCAATGGGTGATAGTAGTAAATGTGACCAAGGATGTTGAGCCCGCCCGAGGCCCGGAGGGTCGAGAAGGGAATAGATGCAAGAGAAAAGTGGCGTGGGTGCTTCAAACAGGCGAGCCCGGAGGGGCCGAAAAATGAATGGTGCAAGAAAGAAAAGGGCCCGTCAAGCCGGGCCCTTTTCTAGTCCTTATAATAAATAAATGTATATTAACGTAGTGTTGGACCGGCAGGCCAATAGAATGATCTAAAGGCGGGAAGGTCTTTGAAGACTTGTAACACATGTTTTGTCATAATGTGTTGCAAGAAGACGACATGGAACCCTAATTCGAGAATTTTGGAGCTATGTTTATAATAATGGTGTAAACCATAAAATTTTGTGAATAATAGATGATCCCATCGATCCGAGACATCGGATCGCCATTCTAGAATGGGGCGAGCATGCATGTTTTGCATGCATGCTGTGGCGATGCCGATTACGGTTGGGAGTTTGCTATTTTAGGCGTTTACGCATCAACGTCTCATCGGCTTCCTCTTCTCTCTCAACGGTACCTATTTCTCTTTGAATTGTTTTCGGGCGGGGAGGGGCTTCTTCCCGCTTGGTTTGGCCAATTTGGCGTTTCTTTCATCTTTTTCCTCGCCTTTAGCCTTCGGCCCGTCGCGTGACCTTAGTCCTCGATCCTGGTTTGTAAGGGAAGTCCTTTAGTATTGGCGGTTTGTTGGTTTCATGCGAGGTCCCATTCTAGAATCCCATCGATCCGAGACATCGGATTCGCCATTCTAGAATGGGACGAAAGCATGCATGTGGCATGCATGCGGTGGCGCATGCCCGCTGGTTGGGAGTTCGCTATTTTAGGCGTTTACGCATCAGCGTCTCGCCGACGCTTCCTCTTCTCTCAGTGATTACCTATTTCTCTTTAAACCCACCCCCTTCTTTGTTTTATTATATTTGTCGGCGTGTGGCACGCGTAATCATCCCCTCCACTGGGAGGTTTGTTTTGTTTTGTTTTTTGGTGTTGGTGATGTGCGGTGCGGGTTGAGCGGCGTATCTGCATTTCGACTTCTCCTTTAGGTGGGTTTTGGGGGCGATTTCTACGCGCCTTTAGCGTTTGTCTAAACCCCTTGCCGAAGGTTTATCACTAGGGTTTTTCCTCGAAAACCCGAAAGGGCGGGGTTTTTTAATCCCGGTGATACCGGGCGGTTTGTTGGTTTCATGCGAGTCCCATTCTAGAATAAAGTAAGAGGGTGAAAGATCCCCTTACCATAGTATAATATTAAACAAGGATGTGTTATCAAAATTAAACTTAAATATTACCTTGGGGTAATTGTCTTGTAAAATTATATGCATCAAATATATTGCAGGGTATGCAGGTTTCCAAGGTGGGGAGACGCGTGATGCTGAGGACAACATCAATTCAAGGTGGGGAGATTGTGACGTTCCAGCATAAACATACGGTCCGAATACGTATATTATATTGCCACGTCACACGTACATGTCACGACGACAAGTACTTAAGAGCCATAAAGAGTTGCGCCTAGGGGGCAACCTCGTATGTTGCACATGTATATTAAACATATATAATTAAACCCCTTGCCAAGTGGCAATATCCCATTTGGTCCCTTCTAACCTAATCCTAAAAGTTCATGAATAAGGAACAAAAGGGGAAACCCTAAACCTTTTCCATTCTCGCATTTTGGCTTTCCTGAGCCATTCTGACCAAGGCAAGCTGCCATTCCGCATTGCCAGACGCCGCTGAGCCATTTTTGCACATTAGATTCCTCAAGAGCAGCCGTCTTCAACAAGAACGAAGGCATGGACGCGATTCGAGGAGTTGGAGCAAGCCAAGGATCAAGTAACCTGCGATTCTGTTGTGCAAAGCCACCTCTTAGCCTGGCAATGAGCTAGGATAGTATGTTAGGTCAGCCTTATCAGCCTTGTAGATCCTAAGATCACCAGCCGTAACAAAAGAACCTAACCTTGTATGTTTAGGTAAGATAGATTAGATCTTATTGATTATTTCGGTTCTTGATGGGTGATGATATTCTATTCTATGCCTCTTTGTGTGTATGTGGGAAAGGGGTAGAGACCCCGAAGCTTGATAGCGTGGATGATCCTAGATAACGTCATTAATTCCCAATTAATGCGCCCGTGTATAAGAGCCCTTTGGTTGTGGGTGGCGGGGCTAGACCGGGAGTGGAATAAGGGGACTTGTCCCATCACCGATCCCTCACGTGTGTAAAAAGCCTCTTGGGGATCTAAGCGGGCTAGGCTTAATGATTTGCCCACCGCGTGTGGGCAAGGCATGAGCCCTCGACACCTCTTGGGTGATCGTCACCTTCAATGAGGTTCAAGTCAGTCTGAGGCAATGGCCCTTTAGCCACTTTGTGATGGGCATGCATGCCTGGAGGGGAGGAGACTCTTCTCATGCCTCATCGGGATGGGGAGATGCAACCCAGTAGCCCCTTTGGCTACACACTGGAAGGCTTCACGGCCCGGACCGGTGACCCTTCAACATACCCCGGAAGGCTACGGTCCAGACCCGAGACTCTTCAACATACTCTGCAAAGTGTGCACGGGAGGGGCGGATGGAGTGGACTACCCAATGGCCATGTTCTGATGCCAGCCCAATCCATTTGCCATGAATTCTATCTGCATTGACTTCTGGAGACCCAAGCCGTCAGTTGATCCCCCATGAGTTTGAGCCTTGGGTAGGATTCCCCTTATGTTGATGTTGCTGATGTTGTTGTTACATATGTTATGTTATGGTGAGCCACCCTTGGAGGTGGATATGTATGTTATTTGATGCTATGTGCTCATTTTTTATGTGCTTCTGCAGCTAGGTAGGTCTCGAGGGAGATGGGATGAATGACACATCCATTCTTCCCCATTGGATTTTTTACTGTTAGCAAGGAATGGTGCCATTTGGGGGTGCTAGGTGGGGCATGTATATTCCCCAAATGGTGCCATCGAGTTATTGAAGCTCCAAATGGCTGCATGGCACCATTTGGGGGGTGCCAGAGGGGGCAGGTATAAGTCCCAAATGGCGTCATGGAGCCATTTGGAACCCCAAAATGGTTCCATGGCGCCATTTGGAGAGTGTCAACGGGGGCAAGTATGGGTGAAAGCATGTTGTAGTGGAACAAAAACGTGCATTTTAGCACCACATTTTTGGGTGCTAAGTGTGGTGGGAACTACCGAATTTGTAGTGGGAGAGGGAGTTATTTTTTCAAAAATACACATGATTACTTATTCAAAATTTTATCCTTTCAGTCTTATTCAGCTTTTATTCAGCAACGCATTAATACCATCATTTTCCCTCAAAAACTCGATCACTCCCCTTTAATCCGGCAAGACCATTTCGATTCTGAATTTTCATTTTCCCTCAAAAAACTTCGATCACGCTCCCTTAATCCCAAGAAGACCATTTGATTTACGGCAAGAAGATCGATCACCGAAATGGCTCTGATCATCTGGGACTTGAATGCCCACGGGATACACCTACAAGGAAATGTACAGGCAAGAAAAGCATTACGCCACACAAGAAGAAATCGAAGTCCGTTTGGGGACCGAAAGTATTAGGAAAATCCACTTACAGGTGGGTTGCATTCTAGATTAGGGGATGCCCATGATTCTCTCATTGTTTAGAATATTGTTTTGTTTCATCATGCGGGTTGAAGAATATGAGCAAGGAGAGGTATAATGAATATATGTGCCTTTACAAAAAAATCATTGGCGGGGAAGTGTGCCCGGGAGGCATGGCCTCACGGACTATGGTCATTGCGTATTACCTTCACACAAAAGGAAAAGAAATAAATTGGTTGAGTTTCGCAACGATTAAGAGAAAAGGGTCTCAAGCCTCTCCATCCCAACGAAGAGGAAGCATGCAATCATTTCAAATAGTGAGGAAGCGAGCAACTGCCACGATGATGTTTCCTCTCTTGAAATGACTAGGCCACAATTCAAGCCTCCTCAAAAGTTGTAAGAAGAATCTCGGGGGAAAATCAAGAAAAAAAATAGGTACTTTTCAACCCTCTTATTCCGGAACCACATATGATGCAATTTAATATTGGAACTGTTATTTTCCAAAGAAGGTCTAGCAAGTTTGAACAATCGAATACACACCACTTTACTTCTTCATTTGGGTGTGTTGTAAAGTTATGTGTAGGAAATTTGTCTTGCTAGTTTGAGTTGTGGTGGATAATTTCAGTTCACAAATGAGTATGTAGCTCAAATGTGTTCACGGGGACGATCATATGGTGCCGTTATATGTTTAATAATGTAGTTTGTAGCATATGTAGTGTCACATATAGTACCAAGCGTGGTACCTTATCTGGAATAGTGAATTGGCTTCCATATGTTTCTATACTTAGTGTCATATGTGATGTTAGATATGGTGATACTTGTGAATGGTGGATTGTGCGCCATATGTGGTGCCAAGCGCCATGGCTAAATATTGCACCACGCTATCCGCCACATATGGGGTGGTGGATGCCTGCCGGATGTGGTGCCTTACGTGCATTGTGGTGCCACATGTGGTGTCTAATGTGGCACCACTATGGATCCACATTTTGCACCACATGTGGTGTCTTTGGCATCATTTGTGGTGTCGAGAAATGGATTGCCATATGTGGTGCCTTGGGGTGCATTGTGGTGCCATATGTGTGTGGCATGTGGCACCGGTTTGGTGCCACATGCCACACCACATGTGGTGAATATGACGCCATTTGTGGTGCAAAAGTTTGTCATGATGGAATTTGTGGTGTGTAAAGTGGTGCTGTTGTGTCATGTGGTACTAACCTTGGATTACTTTCGGATGAATTCAACAGACCTTTGGGAGAATGGATCAACTCTACAAGATCGAAGTGATTCATGTAAGGCAAGGTTGCAAACTTGTGATCAAAGCCCCAGGTGCTACAAATGAAGGTTCAAAGAACTTGAGTTCCGCGAGAAGATGAATAAAGATTTAAAAAATGGGAAGGAATGATTAAGGATAAACCAAGTCGATAGTGACGGTATTCTAGGGCTATATGCCAAGATACGAGGTCGAAATTTGGAAGGAACTATTACCGTAACTTGAGCAGCAAAAAATCGAGGGAGCTTAATCTGGCCGCCCGTGGAAGCGACACAACAAAAGATTGAAAGTGCCGGAACCAAGGTTAGAGGTTTTTCGTCTTGCAAGGACCGGGTCTTCCTTTATTTGTCTTGGATCCACTACTTCGCACCTTGATAAGGTGAAGATTATGGTAGTGGCTGTCCATTCGCGTGGCAAGATCCTCCGGTGGATGGGGAAACCACTACCAACTTTGATTGTTGAATGCAAATCCACCAATACCATCTTCCATGTCCGCCCTCTTGAGGTACTTCATAACAAAATTTTGAAGTGCTTAGTATAATTGTATTCTCATTGACAAATTTATGCGTTCACTTTGCAGGATTTGTAAACCATCGTTGTATTGAGAATTGCTGTCATGAATTTTCTACAAAGATGGGTACAAGCCTTAGGTGTGAGTAGGGAGGATCAAAAGCAACTTCAAGCTACCGAGGCACTTTTACGGGTGAGCACTTATAGGTAGCTCGAAAAAGAGAGTAAGCCCTCGCTTAGTCTCCTTCGTTTTCTGTTTATCATTATCTAATTTGCCCCCTAGGATGACATCGCCACTCGGTGGCTTAATTAGATACCTCGCTGTGAAACTCGAAAAGGGAGTAAGCCCGACATAAAACAAGATCCTGGTTGGCTTAGTCTCTTTTGCTTCTCCTGTTTTATGTATCTAAAGTGCCCCCGATGAGATCGCCGCCATTTTAGGGGACACTTTTAGATATATAAAAACAGAACATCGTGAAAGAGAGTAAAAAAGTCCGGAACTTAGTTAAAAAACCAAAGCATAGTTACAATCAATTGTGATTCAATTCCAGGTTTGCAAAGCATGGTGCCGCTTACTAATTCAGTCTAATGCTCATACCGGGTGGCAATGACTAAGTGAGTCCATCTAGCACACCAAAAGGGAATTATTTTCTACCCTCAAAGGTAACCAAGTCTTGTTTGATGCAATTGGGATATGTAGCTTACTTCTTCATCCCTACTTTGTAGATATAGATGTACAATGTGGTCGGTTAGGGGACAAGACACTCCCCACCCCCTTCGAAAAGCATTAGACATGCAGATAGAAACTCGGGCAAATCAGAAGATGCATCAGGTTACGTGAAGAATCGGACAAATCAGTAGATGTCAACAAATCAAGAGGGTGCATCAAGTCAAGCTCCAAAGAGGGTGCTTAACCGACAAGAACCGCCGTGATCAACAGATGCATTAAGTCATGCTCCACACCAACCGCCAAATCGCCAGATGCATCGTTATGATCCGAACAAATCGTTTGCGGAATGTAAGTCACAAGGTAACTTCCAACCTTTTGTGCCTATCTTCTTTTTAATTTGACCCATATAGTTACCGAATCGTTAAATTTTGCATTGGAAGTGTCTCGAGAAAAGCAAGAGCGTAATTCCAAGCAAAAGACACCTCCAAGACATTCTCGGGCGAAGTTTCCATCCCCGCATCTAATAGATGCTGGCGAAGTTTCCAGCCCCGGCACCAAGAAATCTTTGAAGGAAAGTTTCCAGCCCCCGCACCAACTCGCCCATGCAGAAGACTACAAGGTTAAGCCCAATCCTCGCTTGTTTTTGACTACAATGGAGTTCGGGTAGAAGCTATGACAAGAGTGAGTCCATACCCACCGCCAAAGAAGATGATGTTAAGTTGATCACACTTAACAAACCAAGTGGGTAGTAACTAGACCAGTCGGGCCGAAGTTCATAGATTGGTGAATTTTCTTAATTTTTTTTTTTTATAGCACTTTAATTTTCATATAGCACTTTGGTCCAGCCCTGCAGGCTCAAAACTTGAGAGTCATAGTTAAGGGAGCATTGATGAAACACAAGGACAAATTCAAGTTCATATGGAGTCGATCACCGCATCAACACAAATTTATTTAACAAGAAAAGCCAATTTTTGAAGCACCAAAAAAAGGTCTACCTAATTTTTCCAGGTTTCACAAAAGAGAACGCGTGCTTCTCATTGATGACGCAGATACAAAGGGTACCTCACGCGCTTAAACACCATGATCCGGCCCAAACAATTTGGAGCCCCGACAGAGTAGATGGCAATTTCCTCATGAATGATCTAAAGGTTTGGCTTCGGGGGTTGTTTGTGGAATGTGCAAAGTTATGTCGAAAAGCAACAAAATGTTGAATATGTTTGACACCGAGAGTCAAATTTGTATTAATATGATGAAAAACATAGAACTAAAGCATAGAAATAGTATTATTGTGTATATGATGTAACCTCTCTTGACTTTTTAATATAAACAAAGTTTTACTTCAATTGTTCATTTCTTGGCTATTTCAATGTTCCTCAAGGTTTTCAATGATCTTCCATTTTTGAATGTAAACTTACACCACCAAAGACGAGGACCCAAGTGTTAAGAGCGACATCCCACTGTAACACTTGCCACTTGAAGTGTTTAAAGGACGCCAGGAGCCTCTTGTGCTTGATCAAGAGGCAATCAGAATATTGGAGAAAAGTAGGGATTGGTCGGTGGATGATAGTCCATTTCTTCATGAGGTTAGTAATTTAATATAAACAACTCAGATTTGAAGTCTTCGTTGTTTCTTAAATCATCTTGTTTTACCGCATCTTGACTTTGGTGTGTATGCACCAATTTCAAGATCAAGCATGACATGGAACAAAGGTTCCATTTCATGGATCCGCCATTTACACATTATCACCAAACGAGCTTGCTTCAAAGGACAAACTATTGCACCCTCAACTTGCAATTTCGAATGTACCATTCTCGCCAAAGATGTTATCGCTAAAGACCGACGTTGTATGTCATTGTAGGTCTTGGAGGTCGCCCGCTTAAATGCTGTGTGTGTACCATTTTGACAAACCTAGAAATGTACAAGGGCTCCGAGCTTTGCCATGAGTTTTGTTGAGGATGCAAACACAAAATTCCTAAGCACCATAAAGTCCTGCGCCACAAGAAAATTACAAGTTCCCCCCACTCACCGGGATTGCCGGTCGGTGGTCCCCGCTTATATGTGTCTTCAGAAAGAAAGTTGTGGCTGCAAGAATGCGCAGACTTGGACATACTATCCCAATGCAAGGTGAGTTCAGAATTTGAAGGTATTACTCATCCAATGTGAGGCCCGATATGTTTGTTGTGTGGTGTACCAATTTCTAGCCAAGCGAGCCGCTGGACACGCCGCTGTAATGATGATTGATGTTGTGAAGCATGCTTGTCGTAGTAATGAAGTCGAGGCTGATGTGATCAATAGATCTTTACTTGTAATCACATGTTTGTATTATTGTAACCAAAGAGGTTATTCTTGTAACCTATTCTTTCATTGACACTCTAATGTACATTGTTGTATACTATTGTATACAATAGACTTTTTTCGGGCTGACCGTGCAGCAACACTCCGGTGGAGTTCAAATCTCCGTAAGAAATTATGTATTCAAAGATTCATGACAATGTGGTGTTACATGTCGCGATAGATGTGGTGATGCAA
The DNA here is from genome assembly GCA_021234155.1 of Isoetes taiwanensis. NCBI lineage: Eukaryota > Viridiplantae > Streptophyta > Lycopodiopsida > Isoetales > Isoetaceae > Isoetes > Isoetes taiwanensis. Next base: position 36,984 of record JAJEKV010000440.1, read on the forward strand.
ATGGTGCATGTGGTGAATCATGTGGTCCATTTGGTGAACCATCAAGAATTTGTGGTGAATAAGAGGGTGGAATCCTTGGAATTACGTGGCATGTTTGACGATGAAGCTTCTTCGATGATCAATTTGATTCCCAAGATTCTCGATAACTAGAATAAGACCGTAGACTAAGAAGAAGAAGAAGAGGTAGAAGACCTAAGAAGAACATGAAGTTTTTTGAACTCCAAAATTTTCTCTGAGTAAGTAGCATGCATGCATTAAATTTTTGCTTTCTTTTATGTATTCTAAACTAATTTTCTTCACTTTTTTCTTACGTGATGAAGCTTGAAGTCCAGGCTTAACCTTTTTTTTTTCTTTTGATCAAGTTAGTCTACGTGCCTTTTGTGCCTTTGTATTTTTTTGAAAAACGATGGTATATAGGCCTTAGTGCCTTCATTTGATCTCACCCCTTGTGAACTCACCCCTTGTGATACAGGCCTTAGTGCCTCTTTGTAATATATGATGGCCTTAGTGCCTTTTTGAATATATGATGGCCTTGTGCCTTTTTGAACCTTGTGTAAATTTCTAATTCTGAAGTATTCTGGTATCTTCTGTTTTAACATATGATGGCCTTGTGCCGACTGTAATCCAGGCCTTGTGCCTTTTGTTTAATCGAGAAAATAGTTTATAATGGCTTTGTGTCTTGTGTAAATTTGTGCCTTGTGTAAATTTCTAATTCTGTTTTACCACAGGCCTGTTTCTAAAAACAGATACCACAGGCCTTAGTGCCTTTCTTTGATCTCACCCATATGTCTAACCGTGCCTTGTGCAAGTTTAATTCAGTTTAATTCAGTTTAATCCAGTTATACCTTGGAATTCATTCAACATTCAAGTACAAATTTCTGTAACTGAAGCATAAAAAATGAGAATGCAAAACAGAAACTTCTTTATATTCATAAAAGTTTCTATACAGTACCCTTTACACAATTGCCACAGTAAGTGGATTTTCCTAATACTTTCATATCAATTCAGGGACCTAATTTGGGATCCATATATTGCTGTCACCAAAATTAGTCAAGATACTATCAGGAATCTGAGAGCCATTCCATTTTCTGACCGGGTCAAAAAATGGTCAATGCCCCTGGCTGATTATGGTGAAATCTGTGGTGAAAGCCGTGGTGAAAACTGTGGTGAAGCTGTGGTGATGCAAACGTTGTTTTTATATTTCAAAGGGAGAAAAATACATATGGAAATCTACCATACCCGGTAGAATAGTTCATACTTCTTATGAAATGATGTAGAAAAATGGAAAATATAACCCCGAGCTTCTAGTATTATCAAAATGCATTAGAGATGACATACGATTATCGGGCCTCAATCGATCCTCGCATTGTGAGATCCAGAACTCTTCTTCTTCCAAGTACGCTCAAGACTTCATCAAGTGTTTTTGGCTTGAATAGTTGGTGTAATCCAAAGAACACTAAAACATGAGCTTCTTCGTTTTTCGCCTCCCACTTATGATCTGATTCATAAAGTATTGTCTCAGGTTGTTGTGTCTCCATGCATCTGGCCTGTCGAGCACTTTTTTAATGGCTGAAGCATGGATCATTTCCTGCTTTAGTTGGATGAATATATCCGCTTCCTCAAGCACGGGAGAGCGAGAACTCATCCTCGGAATCATACACCACCCCCGTAACCCCGCTTACCGCAGCTTAAGTCTCCCCGACCGCAGACTGTGTAAACAACATCATCTGTGTAAAACAACATCTACTACAAAGAAAGGCAACCGCCTATCACTGCCTTGGCTTCTAATTCTTTAAGCCCATCAGGAATTAACCTATGTTTTAAGCCTAGAATACCTCGGAATTCATGGGTCCTCCGCTCCTCTAATATCCGCCTCTGTTCCTGGTTTATTTGCTCCAGTATAGGTCCTACCAGATGCGACTGCATTTGAACTGGTGAAATTGTTTGTGCTCGTGTTCTCCTTCTGTTTTCTTCCGCCATAGCTGGATTGTGATAAGCCAATGTCTGCATGCAAAACTAGATTTATGGTTTTCCCCCAATGCTTCCTGCACAGCCAGCTTTTGAATGATTGACCTTGCATTTGATGTGACAGATTTCCAATGATTCTCTGTCCCATTCTGTCCATCCTTAATGTAATTTTTCTCAGGTGTCACTTTCACCTCTGCCAATTAAATAGTGAGATTTTTATTAAACATAGCATATATTATGAGACATTCATCTTACACCTCGCTATTCACCACACTAGGCACGACATAGAATATAATACATGATATATTTTACACCATATTTTTAACCACACTAGGCACCACACTAGGCACCACACTAGGCACCACACTGGCACCACACTAGACACCACACCATGTTATTCACCACACTAGGGACCACATAGCATATATTACAGATTTATTTTACACCATGTTATTCACCACACTAGGCACCACAAAGCGTATATTTAGAGCATTTATTTTACACCATATTTTTCACCACACTAGGCACCACATAGCATATATTACAAAGATGTATTTTACACCATGTTATTCACACTAGGCACCACAAAGCATATATTGAAGATTTATTTTTCACACCGTGCCTCACCACACTAGGCAGCACATATCATATATCACAAAGATTAATAGGCACCACACACCACAAGCAATCACTAACCACAGCAACCACATATCACAAGCAATCACTAACCACATACCACATTAACAATAAAAAATGTGGTGAAGATGAAGAAATGAAATAACCTGTGATTCTTCCAGATAGTGAGTGGCATGATCCTCTCTTACATTTCGTTCCAATCTTCTGAACTTAACATCCTTTGCATTTGAGAGACCCTACTTTTTCGGGTCCAAAATTGCCGCACAAGTTCTATGACCTCGCTCTTCTAACTCTTTTGTACAAAACCCATTTCCCCCTCTTCCCTCTTCAATTTTGCTTTGGTAAGATTCCTAGGATGAACACCCAGCAATTTACCAAAACCCCGAGCACTGACAGGATTAGCACTTTCGGTATTAATGCTTCCTCTTACGGCCATAGCAAGGCAACTACTCTTGGCTGCTAAACTGTCATTGCTGTTAGACTTCTTCACAAGTTGAATGGAAGCCCTGAGGTTGCTGACCACAATGCTCTTGGCTTGCAAATCTTTCAGCTCTTCGCCAAGTACGCTGTCCATTGTGTCATCCTGCAGATAATCTAGTAAAACCTCTTTCTTATCGCTGTTAGACAAGCCTTTAGTGGTGCTATGAAATGAAGATAACAATTTTAATACCATCCGACTTTGGTAGAGGCCGTTCGGTGGATCCTCCCTCATTTGTTGCAATTTTTGCTAATTCTTCTTTAGCTTCCCTTTGTCTTTTTCCTTTGGCGCTTTTTATGATCCCGTTCTTGTTCTGGAGTTCTCTTTTAAACCAGGGTGATTTGCTTCCAAATTAAATGATTGAAGGTATGAGCGGATTGATCCACAACCAGATTAAGCGCCATAGCCGCGGTGCTTCGTGAAAGGCGCGGGTGGGTCGTGGGTTTAGAAATCGGTTCGGTGGAGATTGGAATGGGATGGGTGGCGTAGGAAATTGGAATGGGACAGGTGGCGTAGGAATCGGGTTGTTGCAGTTCAGGAAATGATTGAATCCGGGCAGTACATCACTAGGCGCCAAACAAACATTTAAAATCGCACCACAAATTTGATATCTCCCACCACATTTTTAGGAGGACAGGGGGGACACCCAGGGTGTTCCACTACAACACCCTTCGTATACATATGAACGAATGGCTCCATGGCGCCCGTTGGGGGAGTGCCAAGAGGAGAAGGTGTACATGTGATGGAGGAGGAGAAAATATCCTCCATCACCTGTGCACTGCTCCTCTTAGCACTCCCAAATGGCTCCATATGGCTCTATATGGCGCTATTTGGGGAGTGCTAGTAGGAGCAGTATACATATGATGGAGAAAATGGCACTATAATTGGGTGGTTTGAGAGGGGAAATGGCACCATGACAACATTTTCATGGCATTGCTTTTTCCCTTAGACCAATACTGACATTTCATGTCAGAAATAACACCATTTTCATATATTTTTTGCTTGTTTTTTGGTTTTTGCATGCAGGTTTCAATTTCAATTGTATAATCTATTCGTGGTAAGGAAGCCACCCTTCATGGCAAGGATATAGACCCATTGAATGTATCAATAGAGATCACAAAATCTGTAGTGCCATCCATTGAACTTCCAATCTTATGCTGGTGTGCATATAACATTGATGAAGCAGTAGGTGCATTTATTCAGTTGCCAAAGCAGGATGTAAGACCGGTTGAGAGAGATTCAAGTGCTCGAAAATTAATTAGTTATTCTGAAAGAAGACATTGGATACTGATTTTCTTCTTTAAACACTACAAATCTTTCCAACAGAAAGAAGTCCAACAAAATATTTTGTGATTGATTGCAAATGCAGATAAAAATGATGTTTGGGGCGACTGTTCTGGACAAGGACAATAAATGGTTAGTGTTGAAATAATATGAGCGAAAACAAAAACAATTAGAACAATATTTTCATAGATTTTATATTACCTATGACTTAAAGGTCACGATGTTTGAATTTTTAGGGATAAGCCTATCAAACTCCTATTTAATTTCGTGGCATGTAAGATATGGCAATGATGATCCCACGAGTCATTGCTGAGATCACGGGATTGGGTAATCGAAGATTCAGAAATGGCAGACTCTTTGCTATTTTGGGCAGAGGCCAATGTACTATATATACTAGAAGATTAGACTTAGATTTTAAGAGAAGTTCACACATTTTTGTTCTCTCAACTCCTTCTGGAGCTCTTCATGTATTCTCTTTGATCTCTAAAGATCCTTATTTTCATATCTATGTTGCATTATTTTTTCTCTCTCCCTCTTGTTTGACATTGCAAAGCCCGCGTGACATTTCTTTTCTGTCGAGGAGTCGTTTGTAGGACGCAAGGGTTCTCACAGAGGACTATCCCCAAACTCTCCCGAATCTGGACCATAAACATTGTTGCCGATTGCCGAGTCCTAGCCTGTTTTCTCCAATATCGTTTTAGACTTTCACTCAAGAAGAGCTAATCAGCCAAACTGTGGCATGGCTTTCCTTCGTAAGCGGCTGTGATGCTTTAGTGATTCTTCTTTGTGGTGATTATGATATTGAAGGTGGTCATCCATAGTCAGGTGCTCATTCAGCCCCACCCACCCCCGGACCTCTTCACATCGGTCACCCACCCATTGCCACAATGTTCTCAATTCCATTAGGCTCGTCCAACCCATATTCATCACACTCCACCATACTTTTAGACCTCAAAAGTATTTATGTCCACATTCCTCCCATGTCAACTCCTGCACCCTCTCAACCAAATTCACCACAACACGGTATGGCTTATTCTCAAGTCTCCTTTGGTCCCACTTATATCAATGAATTCTCATCATCACCAACTCTTGACTCTGGTTAATGTTTACAACATTGAGATCTTATGTTGGATCAAGACAGATGCCCCTGTTATCCTCATCTCTAACAGTTAGATAGCCATGGCGGTGGCCCTTTAAGGTTTTCAATGATGCCTCCCTACTGCTATCACGGGAGGACCTTTCAGCTTCTCATGCTCCATGGCAATCTCAGGTCCCATGCCACCCCCGCGATATGTTTCTCCATCTATCGTCTTTCATTTTTTTCGGGCTTAAATTTGAAGCTCAAGTATCCGATCTTTGGCAATACCAAAGGAAAACCCATCGCATCAAAGTGGATAAGCTCACATGGAGGAGTTTGAGATACTCCACGGTTCTTAATGGCCATTCTCAACCGCCAATCAAGTTTCACATTTTCTCTACCACAGTGCCTCCATACCAATGGCTCATGGCCAATAAAAGCCACTGAAAGTAAAAAGCCACTGAAAACAAAAGCCATTGAAAGCAAAGTTGGGCAGATATGAAAGTTGTTTTCTCGCTCACTATGATCTCTAGATGATGATCAACAACTGCTAAAACACTTGAATGAACTTCAACAACAAGCCACAGAATTTACCGGGGAATTTGCGGACCGTCTGCTGATTCTTGTGGGTAAACTCAAAGAATACCCCATGCAAAGTATCGTTTCTTCAAGCCCCACCCACCCCGCAAACCTCTTCACATCCAGGGTCACCCACCCATTGCAACAATGTTCTCAATTCCATTCGCCTCGTCCAACCCATATTCATCACACTCCACCATACTTTTAGACCTCAAAAAGTATTTATGTCCACATTCCTCCCATGTCAACTCCTGCACCCTCTCAACCAAATTCACCACAACACGGTATGGCCTATTCTCAAGTCTCCTTTGGTCCCACTTATATCAATGAATTCTCATCATCACCAACTCTTCAGCTCCTGGTTAATGTTTACAACATTGGAGATCTTATGTTGGATCAAGACAGATGCCCTGTTATCCTCATCTCTAACAGTTAGATAGCCATGACGGTGGCCCCTTTAAGGTTTTCAATGATGCCTCCTACTGCTATCACGGGAGGACCTTCAGCTTCTCATGCTCCATGGCAATCTCAGGTCCCATGCCACCCCCTGCATATGTTTCTCCATCTACTGTCTTTCATTTTTTCTCAGACTTAAATTTGAAGCTCAAGTATCCGATCTTTGGCAATACCAAAGGAAAACCCATCGTGCATCAAAGTGGATAAGCTCACATGGAGGAGTTTGAGATACTCACAGTTCTTAATGGCCATTCTCAACCACAAATCAAGACCACAGTGCCTCCATACCAATGGCTCATGGCCAATAAAAGCCACTGGAAGTAAAAAGCCACTGAAAACAAAAGCCATTGAAAGCAAAGTTGGGCAGATATGAAAGTTGTTTTCTCGCTCACTATGATCTCTAGATGATGATCAACAACTGCTAAAACACTTGAATGAACTTCAACAACAAGCCACAGAATTTACCGGGGAATTTGCGGACCGTCTGCTGATTCTTGTGGGTAAACTCAAAGAATACCCCATGCAAAGTATGGTTTCTTCAAGCCTCACCCACCCCGCAGACCTCTTCACATCCAGGATCACCCACCCATTGCCACAATGTTCTCAATTCCATTCGCCTCGTCCAACCCATATTCATCACACTCCACCATACTTTTAGACCTCAAAAAGTATTTATGTCCACATTCCTCCCATGTCAACTCCTGCACCCTCTCAACCAAATTCACCACAACACGGTATGGCCTATTCTCAAGTCTCCTTTGGTCCCACTTATATCAATGAATTCTCATGATCACCAACTCTTCAGCTCCTGGTTAATGTTTACAACATTGGAGATCTTATGTTGGATCAAGACAGATGCCCTGTTATCCTCATCTCTAACAGTTAGATAGCCATGACGGTGGCCCCTTTAAGGTTTTCAATGATGCCTCCTACTGCTATCACGGGAGGACCTTCAGCTTCTCATGCTCCATGGCAATCTCAGGTCCCATGCCACCCCCTGCATATGTTTCTCCACATTTTTTCTCAGGCTTAAATTTGAAGCTCAAGTATCCGATCTTTGGCAATACCAAAGGAAAACCCATCGTGCATCAAAGTGGATAAGCTCACATGGAGGAGTTTGAGATACTCACAGTTCTTAATGGCCATTCTCAACTGCCAATCAAGTTTCACATTTTCTCTACCACAGTGCCTCCATACCAATGGCTCATGGCCAATAAAAGCCACTGGAAGCAAAAAGCCACTGAAAACAAAAGCCATTGAAAGCAAAGTTGGGCAGATATGAAAGTTGTTTTCTCGCTCACTATAATCTCTAGATGATGATCAACAACTGCTAAAACACTTGAATGAACTTCAACAACAAGCCACAGAATTTACCGGGGAATTTGCAGACCGTCTGCTGATTCTTGTGGGTAAACTCAAAGAATACCCCATGCAAAGTATGGTTTCTTCAAGGTCTTCCTCCAGCAATTTGCCTCATGACTGAATACTTGCACCCTAAATCTTTGACTCATGCCATTGAGTTAATCACTCTATCAATGTCTCTTCCCGAGGAGTTCCCCTCACGAATGTTCCTTTCATGCTCTGCACGGCTGCTCCTCACAACTCGGTGACTCCTCAGTCTCAACAACGCAGTCAAGTCTGGTGTCATCTCTGCAAATATTAGGGCCACCTAGCGAATGAATGTAATTCCACTAATAAACCTCCTCATTGCAAAAGATGCAACATGTGCAATCATACTACGGAAGAATGTATGCGTGCAAACCCCACTTCCTTCCGACAGAAAATGGTCTTTCAGGTACAAACTACACCACAACAACAGTCGCAACATGAGCAGTCTTCATGCCAGCCTTTTGACCCAACTAAAGCTCAATGCTATCATTGTTATGAATGGGGATACACCACTACCATGTGCCCTCAACTTCCACAAGTTCAAGTCCAACCACCTGATCAATCAAGCGCGCTTGGTCGCCTCACTTTGCCTACCAACTCTGGGTGCCCAATGGTAAACAAGGTCCCCGGCCCAAGCTAAAGAAACCCCCATCGCACCTCGGACAACAACAATGGGCCCCTACCCCTTATCAAGCCACCTTGGATTAACAAGCTCAAGAGAAAATTTATCCGGGCCTTGAATCCGCGATTCAACATTTCCAACCGGTGTGGGTGGTTTCCCCAAACTCAAGGTACTGCCCTTACCTCCTTACACCTAAGGACACAAGGGCTGCTTATGCAGTGGATACTCTTTCCACCACTGCTAATCCCAAATCTATTCATTTTGCACCTGATCTTGATCATCTTATGCCAAATGTCATGCCCAAAATTCGACAAAGTATTCTTCGCCTCATGTAAGCTGCGGAAGGCCGAACCTTAGCCAATATCTATGCCACTACTCGTTCACAAGCATAGGGAGCTGAACCTTCTACATCGACGCCCTCTCCATGCGAGGATACATATCCCAACATAGCTATGGAAGTTGAAGTCTTGAAAGAGGTAGCTGCCTCCTTACCTCAAGAACAGCCCTCCACGGACACCATCAATGCGTGCACCAGTATCCCTTTGGAACTCCAAGAGGAACTGGCCAAAATTAAAATTCCGCTCAGTTTGTCCACCATTCTCAGACTTTGTCCTGCCCTCCGCAAACAATTGCCATTGCATATAGTTCTCGTTGAAGCTGCGACAACTTCGACACCCACGGTCCACGCCACAATAGATGCTCAGCATGTCAACCATGTACAAATCGATGGGGGCAGTGTGGTAAATCTCATTACGGACAAATCACGACATCAATTGGGCATTAAGCAACTTTTCGAGCACCCTATGTGACGTCCCCTACTCGTATACGATGCCCGCACCGTATACAAACAGGAGTTCATCCCCCGCACCAGCTCCACACTGATACGGGGCCCTTCACATATCACTGTGACCGTCTAGAGTCCACAGTGGGAAGAGTGAAGGGGTCATTTTACCCCGTCTCCCTCAGGGCCTACCTAGGCAAGGAAGCGTAAAACATACACGTCGGTAACATAACATCATATATATCCACCTCAAGGTGGCACATCAATATCTGCATAGACAAAGATCAGCACAATACAAGGAAGTTCCTACCCAAGGCTCGGACTCCGTGGGGATGATGACAAGCTTGGGTCTCGAGGAGTTCTTGCATTTAATCATGACAATGGATTGGGCTGGCATAAGAACATGGCTTAGGGTTGTCCCTCCATCCGCCCCTCCCGTGCACACTTTGCGAGAGTAGGTTGAAAAGTGTTGGGACTGACGAGCCCGCCCGGGTGCATAGCCAAGGGGCTATTCCCAGGGTTACATCTCCCCAAATCCCGATAGAGCAGGTAGGGATCACTCCCTCCAGAGATCTACATGCCGACCCAAGGTGACTAGAGGGCCCCTTTGCCCTTATTCCGACTTAACCCCACTGGAAGGTGAACTCCCCCCAGATTGTCGAGCCCATGCCTTACCCACACTCGGTGGCAAGCCATTAAACCTAGTCACTCTGATCCCGGTAGGCCTTACACACCCAGGAGGGATCGGTCAAGGGTCAGAACCACTAACCTCATTCTAAGCCGGTCTGCCCCTTCACCCACAACCTGTGGGGTTCTTGTGCAGGCGAATTCTAGTAATGCACTAAGAGGGACTAGCTAGGAGCATCATCTACTAAGCTTTAAGTCTCTACCCCTTCCCAATACAATGAGTCCACATAATGCATCCGGCCCATCATATGAACATAAATAATAAGAACTAATCTAATACATAGAGTTAGGTTCTTTAGTTAGAGTCAATCTCGGGGATCTACTTGGCTGCTAAGGGCGATTTAATAGGTTAAACATTGAAGGCTGGAACAAGGTTTAAGCTATTCAATCGACTAAATACCCGCTCCTCGTTCACTCCTCCTCGATCCAGCGCCCATGTCCCCGTCGCCGGGATGCGTGGGAGGATGATCCGACTAGCCAGAGCGCCACAGCGGATTAGGGAGTTGGAATTGACTCCTCGTGCCGGGACCTGGAGCTCCAAAGGTCTATGGGTCTATAAAAGGGAATGTTAGGGTTTGATGCCTTATGTAGGCTGCTCCCGCTAGGTTTAGGGTTTTCCATGACCCTTGGTCTACCTTTAATGGGTTAAAGGTCTAAAGGTGGCGCATTACTAGCGGGTAAGCACCATTGCAAGTTGTCCCCTAGGGCCCTTGCTTGGGTACACGCGTCTATGATTATCGTCGATTGGGGACGGCGTGTACGCGTGGGATTTCTGCAGTGCAATCACGGGACCGTCCCGGGACCGTGATAATTGCCGGAACGCCACATTCTCCCCACCTTGAAATGATGTTGTCCAGCGCAAAGATCGCGGGTCTCCCCACCTTGGAATCTTCCTAACCCTGCAATCAACCATGATGCATACGATATACTACTATAATACTTTACACATTTATTAAGATTACCTTAAGGTAATATTTTTAAATCATTATTAATGCCATTACATTTATCAAATAACTTGTCAATTCGTAACTTCTATTAAAACAAGGTACTTATTAGTCTCTGTTATCACAACATTTAGTTTATCGCAATTTAACACTTTCATATACAATTATTATTTAAGGCACTCTTCATTCCTTGCAACACATTCCAACAAAATTTGTGTTGCAAAGTCTTCGTGACTAAAAATCCCCGTGATTAATTTTACAATATCTATGATTACATACTTTACTATCTTAATTATTAGAATTACTCTAAGGTAATGTTTAAGACATTATTATACTATTTCATTATCCAATTAACTTATCACTTCATAACTTAATCCACGCAAGGTAATTATTAACCTCTTCATCCCTTGCAACACATTATAACAAAAATTTGTGTTGCGGTCTTTCGCTGACCCCTTGCCCCTCTGGGCGCTCTATTGGCATGCGTCGACACTCACGTTATTACCATTTAATTATTAATAAAATTTTGGTTATATGGTGACCACCCCCACCTATCTACATGAATGCATGGCTAATCTCGGCGTGGGAAGAGGATGCTTCTTCCATAAGGTAGTGGAGACAAAGCCCTATAATGCCTATATGCCACTCATGCCTACACCTTTGGTTGCCCAACGTGGAGGATAGGTCCTTCCCGTATGGGGGGCGTGAAGGGCCAATTCCTCCTATCAATGCATATATGGGGCTAGGAGGTGCTTTTCCTATCAATGCATTCTGAATGACCTCTTATTCTCGAGGTCGTTTACTTCCGTGGGACGGAAGTAGACTTTAATCTACCTTCCACTCGTCCAAAGCGGAACCGCGGTCATGCCTACATTGACATTACACCCCCCTAGAGATCACCCGTAGTGGTCCCATCATGATATCATGCATGCAACCCATACCTAGCATAGGTTGCATGTAGGATTAATCTTAACTACATGAGATTAATCTAAATACAAATCGACATGCACGAGCGATTTTTTTTGTCGCTCCTTTAATGCATGTGATTAACATAATTACCCTAAGGTAATATTTATGAATTAACATTATCATAGTATCGGATACATTACTTCCGATAGTACAATTATATTTACTCTAGTTTTTGCAATATTTAACGACTTTTAGATCGCGATTATTTAAACAATAACCTTGATTTAGACCTATTGTATCATAGACAAGGTTTTAACTATCATACACAAGAATTAGATGTGCTTCTTATTCTCTTCCTTGGGTCCTGCATTACCCTTGGAAGTATATCCCAAGATGCACTTAAGTATATCCTCAATTCTATTTTCTATTTATATTTATAAGGACCCGAGGTCATATAGCTATCCTGGAAGGAATTGCATCCTTTGCTAAGGATTAATTGTATGCTACCTCACATTACGTTGTTATTTAACTTATTTCCTATGATACATATATACATTACAACAATTTCTATCCAGTTATTAGGATCTATATGTAACTTATTTATAAGATACATTAAAGCTTATAATGCATGCACATGCCTTACCTAAGGCTAGAATGCATCCACCCATTGAGCGGCGTCGAGTAATTTGGAGATGACTTGGTTTATGTTGCTCCCATAGTTTTGCTCCATTCCTTGGTGTAGTTAGCTACCACGTCTGGCCTCGCGACGTTGAAGGCCACCCGAGCACTAAGGTATCTATCTAGCTTACGGCTCTATTCTCTTCTACCATTTGCGGAGTGAACTCTATTTCTGCCGGTCACTTCGATGCAAATGCACGTTCAATCATAAGATTGAGCCCTCCCATTTTCTTAGAAAGAAAATGGTCCTCGCACCCCTTCAATGGCGTTGTACACGCTCGTCATATCTATTCTCTCCCCCTTAAAGGGTTATCGCTTCTTACTTAGCATTAATTTACTAGCCTTAGCTACATATATAACCATCTAAGATGGATGCACATATTAATATAGTTATGGGTTACCTACTTAGTTAGAACGATTCTAACCCACAAGGTTTTGTCATGAGCGAAACAATTCCTTTTGTCTCTCCAAAAGACTATTTGATTACTATAATTCTTATTTTAGATGTACCTTACATGTATTATTCTTTTTACATTCTAGAGATTCCCCTTTCTTAGTTATTTAAACTCTTGGAATATTCCGACCAATGAATTGATGTCACCGTAACAAGTTGGCGGACTTGTTAGATTTCTTTTCTTTAGGTTGGATTATTCTTTTGGAGGTACTAGATTTACACATGGTCAACAATTATCCACAGTAATGATTCCTTCTTAGCGGTGATCAATCTCACCAATTGGTTTCAATATGTTGGATGTCCGTTAACAATGCGTGTATAATTTTAGTCACTCCTATCGTTTCCCCAATCCCGGCTTAGCTCAATATTGGGGCAATCTTTTCGGCGAGAATATCTAACAATGCCTTCTAATCCCAATATGGATGTTACCATCCCTACATTTAACCTACTAGGCCGCATGGCCTTAGATCCTTGAGCTTGCTAGAAGCTCATCCACTCGTTGCTTTTTGCTTGAAGTAGCAAGGTAACGTTCTTCTAAATTTCGATGCTTCAGTCTCCTTGACGGTGGCTCCTCTTTGATGTAGAGGTTGACTTTTTGTTCGTTAGAAGCCTCTCATTGCTGGTGGCTTCGATGACGTAGCTTTCCATGCCGCTTTTCAAAAGCACAAGGTGGCAGCGTTGAAAAAGATCTTTCATCTTGAACTCTTTGTCTTGGCAGCTAAAGAACGACTCTGTATCCGATATTGTTTCTTCGGCTCCATCGACGTCTCATACATCGAGTCCTCTTGTTGCCCGAAGAGTGTTGAGGATGTTGATTGCTTCACCCCTACAAATTGCACGACATCTCTTCCTTTGATCATTAAGCTATGGGGGAAAGGAATAACAAAGGGAACTATATATGCAAAGCATATAACTTACATGATTACAATTAGTACTAGAGCTATTAGGTCCCCTTTGTGCCTTCCTTGAGTTGCACACCTACCTTGGCAATGTCAATGTTCCTCTAGGATTGCAATGGTGTTGGCGATCCTATATCCTCCTATTTATGCGTCAGCTCGTGCTCTAAGGGTAACTTGTTGATATACTTGGGCCCCGAGATGTTTGTGATTTATGGCACAACACGCTTTGCATCACATTCTAACTAAAGGTGTGCGGTCGTTGATACGCCGACATTTGATACGCTTCACGATCACGTTCTCGGGCTGTAATTGTTCCCCCTTCGCGATACTTGAAGCTATTTGGGCGTATCTTGAGGTTGTGTGCGATTCCTTTGGCTATACTCCTCCAGGAGTTGTTATTTGAATCGTCGATCCTTGGGTTCACCAAGTTGCATGCAAGTCCAGCGTGCAAGTCATCGGCTCGGCTTCGCCTCGTTGCTTCTCCATCGAGCTTCCAATCTTACACTTGTTTGATCCCCTCGATCACATGGCTTGGACCTTGTCACGTTCCACGGTGCTATGTCAGTCTTCTTGTCTTGAGGTACCTTAGGTGACTTTGATTGTGCTCGTCGGTTTGATCCTCCATTTGCCTCTAGGGGCTCGTGGAAGAAGTCGGTTGCTAGCACTTCTCCAGCTTTCAATTCTTGACCTTTGTACCTCTATGCATGTCGGTCTCTAGTAAAGCATCATGGCTCTCCTCTCTGCTGGCTAGGTTGTCGGGATGATGGATCCTTATATCCCGCGCTGTGTTGACCCTTGAGTTGAAGAAGTACACGCCTTGGATATACTCTTGTCGTTGAATAGCTTTGGCTATTATCTTGAACTCTTTTTGCGAAGTTGTTTCGGTTGCTATCCTTGTCGTTAAAGATTAAGGTGTCGAATGCTTCTGCCTTAGGCGTTTGATGTCCCACATGTCGGGAATCACGATGGCTTCTTCTCTTCTAATTCTTTGGTAGGATTTTTGACGGAAGCCATCACCTAGTTGTTGAAGGCATATCTCCTCGTCACGGTCGTTTAGTAAGTGCATCTCCATCTATCGTGTGTCTGGCGCATCACCCTATATTACCACAAGGTGGAATTATGGTCGTCGAGATGTTGCCTTCTTAGTTGGCTCGTTGATGTCGGGTCGTTCCTCCTTCTATTGTTGAGGCCACTTTCGTGTCATAAGTTCATCAAGTGTTGCCACGCCACAAGAGGTAGTGTTGGCGCTACGGCGATGTCGGGTCTTGGGCTGATGATCTTGACATGACCGGTGTTGTCTCTTATTACGACATTGGGTGGACAAGCGGTCTTCTACTTGAGGGCACTTCCGGGAAGTGTCTTGGCCTCTCCGGTCATTTCTCCTCGTACTTGCTCTTCCATTTGGATCTTGGGCTATAGTTGTGTTTCCTTGCTTCCTCATTTGGTAGTGAAGTGAAGGAGCTTTCTCGATCTACGGCGCTAAATCCATAAAACTCGATTTGTAAACTCATGTTTCCCCACTATATCTGTGGCCGAGATATACAATACGCATTTACATTGGGATTTTAATTCATCCACTTTTCCAAAACAATTACGAAGATCTACTTAAATGTTTATACTCCTTTAGGGTTTCCCCTCCTCCTATCGCGTTTGATTCTTGGTTTTCTTTGCGTCTTCTTCGCTCGGTTGACTCAGGGATTCCTTGAGATGTTGCTACTATTGTTGAGCTTCATGTCCGATCCGAAGCTCACAAAGCCGCCATGGCGAAGAGTGTTCGCCGATGTGATCCCTTGAGAAAGATGCTCCTCCTTAATGTGTATATTCGTCGTGAGGAATGCGGTGACCGCCAACGTCCTACATGCGGTGTGTCGCAGGGTTGCCGTTGTCGCGGTAGCCGTTGATCGCTTGAGTAGGATCACTGGCCGCTTGCGTCCGGGCATTCTTGAATTTCTTCAAGCTCGAGATCGCGGCCGTGTAGGCAGGCATTGTCATTCCTCTTGCAGTTGAATTGCTTGGGCTTTGCTCCATTCCAAGGTGCCTCTCTTGTGCCCTCGGGAGTGTGATCATCTCCATTGCACCTATCATAGCTCCTTTCGCTGCCTTTTGTGATTTGTACCGCTTGGCTAGGTTGTCTCCTCCCGCCCCTTGGGTCCTATCCATTCGAAGTCTCGGACTCCTTGGTTGACGAGTAAAAAGTCGCCCTTCCTTTGGTTTCTAGGTGTTTCGGGTCGAGATTTTTGTTCGAGGAGAATATTCTCCTCCTTGATCTTGCCCCTAATGCTGATATAGGCCTTCAAGCCCGGAGATGTTCCCCGATATCGTCTCCTCCCTCATGGTCTCCTACTTATTGGAACCGATGAAAGTTCTCTCGGGCCGGTGCAAGAGAGCAGAAGCTTCGCCCCGGGTCAGCTTTAGGTGCTTTGTGGTTGCCTAGCTTGGTTGCTCTTTTGTTGACGTTGCATGACATTCGCTGAGCTGCCGGGCCGCAAGGTCGTGGTTGTCTTCCTCAGGTTTCTATATGCTCTCGTGTCGCCATTCTCTCCTCGACGAAGATTATGCCCTCCGCCCTAGCTCGTGATGCTAACGGCGCATCGATAACGTCTTCCCCACACGTATTTTGTCTGCCTTGCGTTCTTCCATTTGGTATTTGTCGTTGTGCTTCCCTCTCTTGGGTCCGTCTTTTCGTCTCCTCTCCTTATCTGTTTGTAGATCGGCTAGGTCCTCGATGTCTTCCGAAGTTTGCTGCCTCTAGCTCTTCTCCGTGGCTCGCCCCCAGATCTCGAAAGAAACGCCAGATATTCTAGAGTCTAAGGGTCTACTTGAAGGGCTCTCCTACAAGATTTTGGGCTCTATAAGCAAGCAAGATGGCTCGAAGCAAAAGATTTTTGGAGACATATCTATAATCTACAAGTCTATGGGCATTAGGGACGGTGGTATGGCATGAATTGAGGTTTGTTTTGCAAAAACCTCCATGATGTTTGAGGCATACTCTAAGATCCTAGCAAAGTTGGTTTGGGGAGTCCAATCTCTACACACATGGAGTGACTTGGGCAACTCTAGGCTCTAGCTCCTTTCTAGGTATCCCGGCAATAGGGAGGTCAATGTGGCTGCTATATAAGTCAAACTCTATTAGAAGGACACAAAAATTAGGTCAAGGTTTATGCCTTTGGCATGAGCAGAGGTGATGTACCAACAGTTGGACTTAAGTTACTATCGCCGAGGTCTAGATGACTATAAAAAGGGGTGTTCTTGGGCACTTCTATCTAGGAGTAAGGCATCAGCTTTGAGCCGAGAGCAATTTTTTGCGAGGTACTAATGGGGTATGCTTCTATTTACAAACAAAACCACAGCTTTGGAAAAAACAATTCAAGGGTTTGAGCAATTTTGGTCATTTTGAGCTGGGGTTTGACATTTCTAGCCTAGTTTGAGGTCATAAATGGATTCTAGGCTGTCTAACGGTCCTATTGCAACAAATTTCAGGCAATTTGGAGCTCAGTAGCTCAAGTTATGGAGGTTCAAAGTTTGGAGGTCTCATTGTAGCGCCCCTCGCCAAAAAAACTAAAGTTTAGTTCTTTGACCGGACACGAGAAATGGGAGATCTTGCACATTTTAAGTAATTTAAGTAATTTAAACATGCTATTCTAACTAATTCCTACCTTGGAACTAGCCTTACCATATTACTTTTCTCAAATTCATCAAGTTTGAGTGATCTTGTTTCGATGTTCATAGCCTTATGCCTCGCTCAAAAAACTAAAGTTTAGTTCTTTGACCAAAGCGCCGAATGTGTGAGATCTTGCACATTTTAAGTAATTTAAGTAATTTAAACATGCTATTCTAACTAATTCCTACCTTGGAACTAGCCTTACTATATTACTTTTCTCAAATTCATCAAGTTTTAAGGTGTTCTTGCTCAATGTCTCAGTGTAGCTGCTCAAAAACTAAAGTCTTGTTCTTTGACCAAAGCGCCGAAGCCGCGGAGACCACCTTTGCCCGAGGAGGTTTTGGCTCATTCTTTTTAGTCTTATTAAGTTCCAATTTACGAATTGCTACATTAGCTTAGCATAAACTACCAAAAATGAGAAAAAAATTTCCCACTTTTCGAGGCTTGAGGATCCTATCAAGTTAGTAATTGGGGGGAGCATGGTCGCTGCTTTGCTCTTGGTCTCCAAGAACATCGCCTCGATACCATTGTGACGTCCCCTACTGTATATCGATGCCCCGCACAGATACAAACAGGAGTTCATCCCCGCACCAGCTCCACACCGTCATGGGGCCCTCCACATATCACTGTGACCGCCTAGAGTCCCAAAGTGGGAAGAGTGAAGGGGTCATTTTACCCCGCCTCGGGCCTACCTACCTGCGGAAGCGTAAACATACACGCCAAGAACATAACATCATATATATCCACCTCAAGGGTGGCACATCAACATCTGCATAGACAAAGATCAAAGACAATACAAGGAAGTTCCTACCCAAGGCTCGGACTCGTGGGGATGACGACAAGCTTGGGTCTCCGTGAGTTCAAGCAGTGCATAATCATGACAATGGATTGGGCTGGCATAAGAACATGGCTTAGGGTTGTCCACTTCATCCGCCCCTCCGTGCACACTTTGCGAGTAGGTTGAAAAGTGTTGGGACCTGACCAGCTCGCCGGGTGCATAGCCAAAGGGGCTATTCCTGGGTTACATCTCCCAGGCCCCGATGGGGGGTGGGAGAGGGATCCCTCCGCAGATCTACATGCCGACCCAAGGTGACTAGAGGGCCAGCGCCCTTATTCGACTTAACCCACTGGAAGGTGAACTCCACCCCACCGTGTCGAGCCCATGCCTTTACCCACAATTAAACCTAGTCACTCCATCCCCGGGTAGGCCTTACACACCAGAGGGATCGGGTCAAGGGTCGTAACACTAACCTCATTCTAAGCGGCCCGCCCCCTTCACCCACAACCGTGGGGTTCTTGTGCACAGGCGAATTCTAGTAATGCACTAAGAGGGACTAGCTAGGAGCATCATCTACTAAGCTTTAAGTCTCTACCCCCTTCCCAATACAATGAGTCCATTAATGCATCCGGCCCATCATATGAACATAAATAATAAGAACTAATCTAATACATAGAGTTAGGTTCTTTTAGTTAGAGTCAATCTCGTGATCTACTTGGTCGCTAAGGGCTTATTTAATAGGTTAAACCCATGGTTGAAGGCCGAACAAGGTTTAAGCTATTCAATCGAAACTAAATACCGCCTCGTTCACTCCTCTCACATCCGGCGCCCATGTCCCCGCTCGCCGGGGATGCGGTCGAGGGATGATCCGACTAGCCGGGCACATACGCGATCGTGGGAGTTGGAATTGACCTCAAAGCGGCCAGTAATCTGAGCTCGGAAGGTCCAGGGCTTAAAAAGGAATGTTAGGGTTTGATGCCTTATGTAGGCTATCAGTTAGGTTTAGGGTTTTCCATGACCCTTGGTCTACCTTTAATGGGTTAAAGGTCTAAAGGTGCGCGCATTGCTAAGTGTGCGCACCATTGCAAGTTGCCCCCTAGGGCGCCCTTGCTTGGTACACGCGGGCGCACCACGCCGATTGGGACGGGCGGTACGCTGCGGATTTGGCGGTAAAGATAAAGATATCGCCCCGGGACCAGATCGCATCGCGGCCGAACGTCACACCCTATAATATCAAGCTTGCTAATGGCCTACATGCCCATAAGGCGTCACGCCTCAGCTTACTATCAACACCAGAGATCTTAAGTTTCCTCTTGAATTTGGTGTCTGGAGAGCCGGGAAAGACCCCGTCGATTACGAAATGCTTGTTGGACTCCCATTTCTTTGCCAACCTAAGAGCATCCATTATTAGGCTACTGATCAACTGGTCATCATTGATGGGAATCTCACTGCCACCATGGATCTTGAAACCGGTCAACTTATTGCTGTTAAACAGGTGGAACCTTTGCTCTCTAATAGTCATTCGGAGGATGTTCAAAATATATATGAAGTTCAAGCTCCTGCCCCTAAACTTCCTCTATCCGTGTATCCTGAATATGCGGATCCATAGGGCGTCATGACTCTGGATCATGATCAAGCAATTGCCACTCTGCTTCATCCATATCTAGCGCCTTGTAATCAAGTTACTGTAGTACCTTCTCTTGATGATGCTGAGGACGTGGTTTTGGCTCATGATACTCCCCTACTCACGCCACCACCATTGGGGGATTCAACCCCAACCCCTCTATTTTTTACCACTGCAAGTGCGGCACCTCCAGTTCTGCTGCAAACTTTGGCACATCAGGTTACGGATGCTGAGGTCGTTCCGCACATCCAAACTCCTGAGATTGAGATTGTTGACCTTGGCATAAATCAACCCATTAGACTGTTGCAGGACTTTCTCCTCCATTTCGTGAGAAAGCTGTGAAACTTTTCAAGAGGTCCAAACATATTTTTGCCTGGAGTTATAAGTACCTCTGAGGAATCAAGAAAGAATTGGGTGAACTCACCATTCCCGCAAAATTAGATTCCAGCCCTATCTAGCAACAACGTATATGCTCAACCCAAATTACTAGGACCGTGACAAAGCAGAAATTGGTAAACTTCTGGATGTTGGACTTACTTATGAAGCAAAATATTCTGAGTGGATGAGCCCTATAGTTATTGCTCTTAGTGCAATGGTAGAATCCGTGTTTGTGTTGAGAAAAATAACATGATTCTCCGAACATATATTCGTCCCCATGAAATTCCAAGTACCGTCCAACAAGCTTATGAGGGGCTTGGGGAGTGGCCATTTTAGTGATGACATCACGATACGAAAAATCCTCAGGCTATTTTTGGCCCACTCTTTTCAAGGATGCTCAGCTCATGCATGCACTTGTGATGTCTGTCAATGCCTGGGTAGACCCACGGCCCGTGAGGCCTTACTGCTCACCCCCGGTTGCCATGCCACTTCTTTTCAGTAAATGAGGAATGGATTTTATTGATTCCGTGAATCCTCCAGCTACACACAACCGGGCACGCTACATTCTCGTCTTCATGTATTATGCTACTAAGTGGGCAGAAGCGTGTGCTCTCCCAGAGAACACTGCCGCCAGCAGGACCAGAATTCTATACACGCATATTATCACTCATTTTGGATATCCTATGGAACTTGTCAGCGACTGGGATGTTCATTTTGTGAATCATACCATCAAAGAGCTCACTGGTTATCTTCGAGTCCATCGTAGGAAAAGTACACATTGCTATCCACAAGGCAATGGTCTTGCAAAAAACACCAACAAAACTCTAATCTCTGTCCTAAAAAAAATCTGTGATGCTTCCAGAAAAGATTGGCATGAAAAATTGCCGACGGTTTTACAGAGATATAACATTACGTACAAGATTGCTATAGGGAAAACTTCTTTCAAACTTGTCTACGGTCAAGAGGCTTTGATGCCTTTCGAATATATCCTCTCTCGACCCTCAAATTCCAAATAGCTACCGCACACAATCCTCCAGCTGCTCTTAGAGAACGTGTTTATCAACTTCAACAACTGGATGAAATTCGCTTAGATGCTTATCTCCGTGTCCTGACCAGACATCAACTCAGGAAATCATGGCATGATCAGAAAATCAGAACAAAAGAGTTCAGGAAGGCGATTTAGTCCTACTTTATGATTCGAGGTACAAGCATCATCCTGGCAAGCTCAAACTTCGTTGGTTAGGACCTTATGGCAGTTCATCCTGGGTGTATTTCAATTTGCGGAGTTGGATGGCACTCCTCTTCCATCCTTGGTTAATGGATTTCGTTTAAAACCCTTCTACAAGACGGAAAATCCCATTATATCCACCGACATAAATACTGAATTGGAACCAACATAGTTATATTGAGAAAGTAGTAGGTTACATACAAAATTGAGGATTTCTCTTCTATATTATCGCACTACATACTATCTAGCCAATCTTTATTCCAGATTGGCCGCGAAGCAGACCTTTAGGATGTGATAAAGCAACCTGTGATACCACTGCAGATGTATCACCACATCCAAATAGTCAAAATCTGGCTTGAGCATCTCCTCCAGGCCCTCCAACCAGCCATCCATGGGAATTCCACGGTTCTTTAGCTTCCATATATCCATGTGGTTCATGCGGCAAGCGATCCATTCTATGCAGTTGCTGGGCATAGTGTTCACGAAGTCCATGGCACTCTCCTGCTAATCCTTCTCTTTCGCCTCGACCCATTCTTATATAGGCCACCGGCTTGCCGCTCTGCCAAGCTGGCATCCTAGCTATTATTCCGCATGTCGCATCCTTACCCATCCTAACTCTCGGAGTTTACCGTACCATGCCGTAGATATCGGACCCTTCCAATATTGCACCGAGGGGATGCATAATATTACACTCTACCATTATGGAGGTTACCTTATGCAATTGCCCCTCACGATGATGTCCATCACTCATTCCTTCTTTTGTGCCTTATTGGGGACAACCAAATTTTTGCTTGATTTCCTGTTCCGGCATTGGTTGCCACCTTTCTCTTCAATGACTCAGATCCCTCCGTGACCACTTCATATAAATGACACCTCGAACCACCATAACCCTATTCTTCTTGTGTTTTCTAACTCTTTGTCTCCTTTAGTACCTCAATGTTTTTCACACGACCATGGTCTGCCTCTTCATGATTCAAAGACTCAGCATGCAACAACACCAATGGAGGCCACAACTTTTGCCTCGGTGAAGTTTTTCCACCACCTCTTTTTCCTCGGCCTTTGCAAGGTAATAATTCATGTTATTGCAATTAGGGCAGCCTGGATTATTTTGTTGATTAGGAACATCCGCCCCCAATCCTAGGCAACTCCCGCACTTTGTCGCCAATGGGTCAAGATCTCCTCTGGTGGTTTCATACTTTAGTCGATGAAACTCTAATTTTTCTCAATCTTCTTATACAAAGATGGCAAATTTTGTACATGCATACCCCACAAACGAGGAACTTTTATGTGCGGTGTAGATCAAGGAATAAAGGGTGCATATGCCTATCCAACACTCTCGATGCCCTGAGTCACCCGCGGTGAATATGCACCCAAACCAAAGGGGTTTTTGGGGAATTTAATTATAATTGTGAAGGTTATGGTTTGTATTATGAAATTTTTTTGGCCTTTGGGGTCGTTGAGGGTATTCCCCGGCAATCCCTCAACCGAATGGTATAGGACCTCCGTGTTGCTTTTAGGCAACCACTCTTTTGCTCAAAATTTGCGTAAACAACTTTCAAGGAATCTGTTAGAACCGGGTTTCCCAAATTGGAAAAAAACACAAGACTAACCTTTTGATTCTCGAAAGCAATATAAATTGAATTTTCTCCTGAAATCAATGCAATAGTATACTAGACAATTGATGTGAAATATGTGCAAAATATATTCAAGTCGATAGCATTTGGCACTTTAAAATCACACAACCGACTAGGTCAAAATTTGGTCAATGCTCTCGCCAGAGCTCCTTTTTGCGTAATTTTTTAAGAATAACTTTTTGAATGAAACCACCTGGGAAGTGTTAGAGGGTCTAAAGGGTCACGTGCAAACACTCATACTGATCCTAAAGATGAAGATATTTTGGAACTGTGGGATTTTATGAACTGACAGACTATGTTTTTTGCCACAGAGAATGCTTTTTTCAAATTTTATCGATATTTAGGTGGGAAAACTATGTAAAAGGAACAATAGAGATATTCTAAATCAACCCTTGCTATTAAAATCACTAAAGCTTCGGGGAGTTCAACTACGAGTATGCAAATGGTGCGATTCGAGTGTGATGAGATATGGAATGGCATTATGGTGAACAGAGTTTTTTCTTTATTAACCATAGAACAGTGTTGATTGATATGCATACTAGTTGAAAGAAACGAAATAATCTATTTTTTGAATTTTCTTTAGTCTTTATGCAATATAAAAGCTATTTCAGAGCTATTTTTTGGAATTTCAAAAATTTCAAAGGGAAAGATATTACCAAATTGGATTTTCATTCACTTGATATAACAAATTGGAGGAATCACATCATTTTCGATGCCCACAGTTAATGAGCAAAGCATATTTCCGAAAAAACGGACAGATTTATGGTCAGCTTTACTGATCAACAATCACTTTGAACAGCAAGGAGGGTCGAATCCGCAGCAGGAGATCACTTTTGCATGTACTTCACACCAGCAATCTTCAGTTTAGCATAAAAGCCCCCGACTTTCAGATAGAGATTTGCCCTCTTTAAAAAGGCCCTGTTCTGTTGAAATTCTTGAATCTACGGCCAGATCCTTTGTCTTTTAGCTTTGATTTGGTTTTCTTGATGTTGCAGAGGTGGGTTCGGAAGGTAATGATGAGAATTTGTGGTCGGATCTGACCAAAAAATTCCTTCTTTCTTGGTTGGCAAAAATTAAGGGTTCTTGGCTTCCTTCAGCCAGATATATCCCATGTGCCAAGAGCAAAAAGTTAAACAAGGATATAAATAGACTTCGGCCGTTTCAACTAATGCGGGTCTCCTCCCACGCCAAATCATTTCGGGATTCGACCGCACCAGTGGGACGCCACTTAGTAGGAAAATGAGAGGGTAGATAGATGGGGGTAGATGTAGGTAGGTTTTGCCATTTTTTCAAAGAAGGCACGTTCTTAAGAAGTAGCTTAAGGAGGTCCAAATAAACTCAATTTGAAAATTTTTTGTGCCGGTGGCATATTTTCACAAGGGCTACCAGGTGGTTTTGTCAAAAAAGATGATTTGAGCACTTTGACTTTTTGTCAAAAAGAGTGAAGGGGGTGACTAGGCATAAATTTTGGTGAAGTGGCAAATGTATCTGATGTGGTACCATTGGATGACAAAAGAACTTTCCCTAGTCAAAATGTTTTAATGAGGTGGATATGGAATGAAAATGATGTGGGTTGACACGTGTGAATAGTGATGTGGACTTCAGGAGTGATGATGTGGGCATAAAAAAAGAATACTTTTGCCAAACTAGACATAGGTGACAACCTTTCCTCAACCTAGTGATCATTTTAACCCTAGGTTTTTTTGGAGTGAGAGAAAGTAGAGTAAAGCCTCAACTTTTTTTTTTGTTTCTTTTGGTAAACTTGTGAATGTATGGATGGATCATGAGTGTGTGGGTTATTTTGACTAGGGAAAAGGATTTGAACAATCCCAAGGTATGGTATGATGAAATATAGGTATATGGGGAAATGATAGTATGAAGTGTAGAGATGACAAGAGATAGAAAGGTGGAATATGAGTCAAATGGCTATAAAATGGAAATTGGTCGGGTAAAACTCTTGCAACATCAAGAATCCAAACTTCAAATGCTCAAATCATGAAATAGACTTCATACCATGCTCATGCCTCAAATGCTTCCAACAAGTGACTTCAAATCTTGTGGAGTGATCTCTTAGTACTTGGATGATAATCAAAAACCTTGTCCATCCTCCAATTTTGAGATAACCAAGTGAATGTCCTTCTTGGTTCTTCTAAACATTTGCCCTTTTGTCGCTTTGACTGAGTCTTCAAGCGCTTCCAAAGCCAATGGTCTTCATATTTCCCATGCAATCAATGAGCCAAATGTCGATATGTCTAGGTTTTTCTATGTCGCCATGAGCGGGCAAAGATCATGCTAAAAAGAGGGAGACCGGTTTGCCAAACCCCCGATGACTTCAAGTGCGTAAGATTGCCATGATGGAAAAAAGAATGGAATGGATATGATGCATATGTTTGAGAAACAGAGTTCTTCGGCGGAAATCAAACGCATGGAGCGTATGATGATGAATGATATTGAGGGTTCGATACAAAGATTCAACAAACATGTTAGCCGAGTGTCTTTCGGATGGTAAAGATGATGGCAAGACATTGTGTGAAGGAAGAGAATGAATGGGTGATGGAGCTTAATGAGTCAAGGATGAAATCCCCACCGGATACAACAACTATATTAGCCGAGTGTGCTTGCCGGGTGGTAAAGATGATGGCAAAAGACACATTTGTGAAGTGAAGAGAATGAATGAGTGATGGATTTAATGAGTCAAGGATGAACCTCGCGACCGCACAAAGATTCAACAAACATGTTGGGCCGAAAAGTTGCCGGATGGTGAGGATGATAGTTAATCACATATGTGAGGTGAAGATAATGAGATGAAAAGATGAAATGAATGATGTATGGGGCTGGATGTCCCTCGCATGGAAGCTTAATTAATCATTAGCACCACATACCTGCTCTTCAAAAAATCGTTTAGTCTATAGAATAAGTTATTATTCAGTGCAAAAGGTTATGACAACAAGGTGCAATCCTACAACTTATCATCTAACTTGAAAAGTTAACCTCTCATGACATACTTCACACATTTTTAAGACGGCAAATAATTCAAGCTCTAACTTACTAATCTTCGTGACAATTTATATCTAATGCAATGCACTTGTTTTTTTTTTTTTTTTTTTTTTTTTTCTTTTGAAATATTTCATGACTCGCTTCTACCCTAATAACTCATACTCTAAATATAGCTACTAATTTTTATTCAAACAAACTAAGGGCAAATATGTTGTTGCCTAATTCTCTTCAAATGCGTAATATTGATAGGATTTGCAAGACCCTTCCTTCCTCGATATGGACCTCAACCAAGAAGAATCCCGCCTCATTGCTCCTGCGAACTCAAAAGGACCTTCCTAATAACTTTCTTCAAATTTATCGGCGACAATCCTTTTTTGCTTTATTCCATTTTAAAACTAATTCCCCATCTCTCAATGTACCCTTTTGACTTATGTGCACTTTGAATGCCATGAGATCTTTGGTTTTTTTAATATATTGTATTTTCGCCATGTCTGTTTTCTTCCAACCGTGATAAGTCAGATACATCTTTCTTTGAGTGCTTCCTCCATTTCCAAATTTAGTTTCAAGGCCATCCTGTGGAGGAAGTTCTAATTCTATTGGGACAATAGATTCTACTCCATAAACCAGGCTGAAAGGTGTATGCTTGGTTGAGATTTTGGTAGTAACTCTATAAGCCCATAAAGCATCATGTAACTTCATGTGCCAATCTTTTCTTTGAAACACTAATAGTCTTCTTGGAGAATAGTCTTGAGCACTTTGTTTGTAGATTCCGGGCTGGCTATTACCTGAGGATAATAAGACGAAGCCTGAGTGTCTCACTTGAGAGAGTTGCTAGCAATGTGGCTATGACATCTTTAAAACCCGACCACCCCTATCAGATATGAGTTTAAAAGGTATGCCAAACCTCGCACATATATTCTCATGGATAACTGTAAAAGAGTATATGCATTGGCTTGTCTTCAGGAAACAGCTTTCAGCCCATTTTGTAAAGTAATCAAGTACAAGGATGTAATCATTGTTGTGCGTATGAAGGAGGATCCATGTGTCCTATAAAATCAAGCCCCAAGTCCTGAAGGGTCCCGGGAAGTTATGGCAGCTTAATGCAAATGGGTCAAGAATCCTTCCGCCAAAAACTCGACATTTATGACAAAGGCTTGATTGTTTCATAACAAATTTTGAAAAGAGTTGGCTAATAACAACTGCATCCTCAAAATCTTCTTTGCCGCGGGTATTCGGCCGCAGTGTCCACCACATACCCCTTCATGGCATGCTTCCACCACTAATCTTAGCTTCTTCTTTGTCAACACACCTTTTAATGATGCCTTCCTTTGTCATACCCGCATAACACATTTCCAATTAGTCTATATTTGTTACATTTTTCTTTGAACCTTTTTTGGCTAGAATTGAACCTTTCCGTATTTCATTCAGCTCCTTAAACCTTTCTTATCTCTTCTTGCCAATCTTCTTCCTCGCACAAGATTTACATCTACATCCGTGATCCTCTTGAAACATCATTAGCCAAACCTTCTTCATCTTCCTCGCTCGAACAAGATATTAGTCAAGTATGAACTAGATCATTAACTAAAGATCACTTTGACAACAATATCATAAGCTTGAATTTTGCGTGCCCATTCACATATCTTAGCCTTAGGTCGCTTTTTTGAGAACATCAAGGATAAAGGATTTTGTTTCATGTACACTTCCTGAGTATGGCTTTTGAATGAGATGTCCCCGCCTATCAATCAAGAACATAAGGGCTGCCGTGACTTTTTTCTAGTCTTGATATCTCATTTCAAGAGTTAGACCAAATTTTGTCGGCAAAAGTTACCACCTCTTCTTCTTTTGCAGCAGAACTAATCCTACAGCCCCTTTTTGGTTATAATTGATATAAGCCTCAAAGGGTTTGGATGTATCGAGGTTTGGCAATGCAATTGGAGATGGCTTTGTATAATATTATCAAAAAGTAAGTGGCTGTGGTCTGAGTCCATTCAACCATAATTAACTTGTTCTCATGTTTGGTATACCTGCCAACCTTGGTGAGATCGACATAGGAGCCACAAAGATAGAGAAATGTGGAACATACATCCTAAGAAAACTTTTACCATCCCCAAAAACTTTTAACTTCCCTAACAGCTTTAGGTGGTGTTAGTTTTTCAGGCATCCACCTTTACTTTCTCACCTACTTGAATCCCCTTGGAAGATACTTCATGGCCCAGCAATCCTCCCTTGGAGCAAGAGAAACACCATTTTTGGGATTTAAACTACACCCCTTTTCGCACATAACACATATTTTAGTTAGATAATTAAAATGATCCTTTAAGGTTGATCCCAAGCAAAGATCATCAAGAAAAACCCGAATGAAGCTTGAAGGCATGTCCTTTGAAGATAGCATCCATTGTTCTTTTTGAAAAGTTGTCAGCATTCATCAAACCAAAAGGCATTCTTTTTCATGGCAAAAAGTTCCCCATGGTGTAATGAAAGTCGCCTTTTGGCTGGTCTTCTAGCTTGACGTAGACTGATTAAACCCCAGAATCCATCTAAGAAAGAGTAGATCTCCTTCCCCCAGAAACCCATAAAACTTCTTCCAAAAAGGCAAAGGATAGCAATCTTTTAACAAGGGGTTTATTCAAATCCCTATAGTCAATGCGCATTCTAATAGTTTTTTTTTTTCAACAGTACAATGCATGACAACCATTCTCGATTTGATATTTCAAAGGATCACACACCGCATCTTTCATTCTAAGTAATTCTTTTCCCATTAAGTCAAGCAAGGATACATTGATTCTTCTCGAAGTTTTTGCATCATTGTGTTTGATACCCTCCTTAACCTTTTATCTCAAACTCACAAATGTTCTTATCAACACCAACTAATCCATCATAGTCCCAAGCAAAACACATCCTTCCATTCATTAAAAATTAGTTAATGTGCATTCATCTTCTTCTCTAAACATATCTCCAACATACAAGACTCTATTCTCACCATTTTTTCTATTTGGATTTCTTATTTGTTTTTCAAGACTAGCATTGATTACCGTAATAGGATGAAGTTGTTTGAGTTCTTCTTCTTCAAGCTCTTCTTCTTTAATAGCACCTTCGCTAGATGTTCAAGCAAGACACTTCTGCATAAAGCATCCGCCTTCCCATTGAACTCTCCTCGGTTATATGATGCAGCCCCAAGTTGAAAAATCCCGACAATTCTTCTAAAGCTTGATCTCTAAGTATGAGCATATCCTTGTTCTTAGTCTGATAATCTCCTAGATCTGCTTCACACAAGTTGGGAGTCACTAAACACACAATGTCAGTAATGCCAAGGTGCTTAGCCTCCCCAAACCTGCAATCAATGCTTTATACCAGCATGTTAGAAGTGGAATTCAAATGGATTCCCGCTTCTACTTTTGCCATTAATTTACTGGCCTTATCTTTGAGAATAAATAGATGATGCTATGCTTAGTTTCTAGAAACACCACCATCAAACCATAAGTAAGCACTACTACTTTCCCTTGAGTGTCGGGTGACTTGTCCGATGGTCTCTTTGCTATATCAAGCTGAGCCATAATGACTTCATACTCACCAAAGTTGGTTAGACATCAACAAATCTTCTTCAATATAGTTAAAAGATTCAAATTCAAGCTTGTTGTAAATAGTGACTGCCCTTTTTTGCCATCAGTAATGGTACACTCACCTCTTTGGACCATATAGGCCTTAGCATTCATCAGGATGTACCATCTCCCTTCCTAAAAGAAGGTCATAAATATCTGATTTCTCATTCATACCTTCAAAAGCAACCATTACAAAATTAGCAGCCACTACAATCCCTTCAATATCTATAGGTACCTTTTGCTTACAATCCCTATGGGGTTTATTTTCGAATTGGAGAAGGATTTAAGTACCATTGGGGCTTTTTGTCAATCTCTAAGCCACATTGTCTCATCACATGATGTGGCATGACATTTAAAGGTGAACCACCATCTAGTAATACCTTGGACAAAGCTCTTTACCAATGTTGGCAAAGACAAGTGAAGGGCACTGGATCATGCTCATCTTGTATCAAGATTTGTTCTTCAATGTGGTTTGTAAAGCACCGCTCCTTCTTGTGTGAGGTTAACTTGTTCCTCCGAAATAAACTAAGCATCTTTTTTTAAGTAGTAGGAGCAATTCTCAACAATGTGAGTAGGTCTACACTGATTTTTGAACTTTTCATAAGAGTCTCAAATTCATCATTGTCTTTATCTTTCTCGAAACTTTTGACAAGGCAAGAGGGGGTATCGGGGCTTGTTTACCTTCTTCTCGCAGGGTTTGTTTTATTCCCTCTACCTTCTAAAGCACTTGTTTTCGCTTTCTTCTCGAATTGCCTCCTTTGTCTTTCATATCATAGCTCGTGTGCATGTACCATAATTTCTTCCTCGCTCGTGATTCTCGACAAACCTTATAGGATAAGAAGTTTCGCATAAATATTTAACTCAAGCAAGTTGGTTTCAAAGCATTTTTGCTTTTTCTTTTGTCTAGCAAAATACTCTTTAACACTACATCTATCTTCATAGTGTCCCGTGGTTTTGCAAAAATACGCATTGTGGCACTCTTTACCATAATGGCCTCTTATTGCATTTAAGACAAAGCCTGCACCAACAAATCTCAAGAATGAGTGTCTCTCATGCAATGTGCACATGGAGGATAAGTTCTTCTTTCTCGGGTCTTGAAGCCTTCAATTCCTCGAGTTGTTTGGTCACTTCAAGTAGGGCCTCAAAGAACCTTGTCAACATCTATTTTGGTATTAGCAGCAAAAGTATCCGATTCTTCAGCTTGTCTTGAATTTCTTCTTGTCTTTCTCAATAGCATAAACCGGTATGGCATCCGGACCCATATGCTCTTGTTCAAAAACCGGGAAGAAAGGATCATTAGTGGCATAAACATCATCCGGCAAGGAAGAAAGCACATCAGCAATTTCAATAGCCTTGTTAAAAGCCTTGTGAATGGTAGCAAATCCCTCCCCGCTTTGTAAATCTTAAGCATTTTCCTGTAATTTCTTGCCCCGCCACCAAACCTCTTATAAAAGATGCAACAAGATGCAAGGTATGGTGAGGCACTTGATTAGTTTGACATTTGGTGAGATACACATGAAATCTTTTCTACATATTGATGAATAGTCTCACCATTTCTAATATGGAAAGTTTGTAATTCAAAACAAGATCTTGAGGATCATAAACCTTTCCAAACCTTGCTAGGAATCTTTGATAATCTCATCCCATGTGTTAGTTCCATCACTTATCACATATTCCAACCAAGCTCTTACTTCATCATTTTTGAAGCACTTCTTGAATTCAAAGTGAACTTGGTACCTTTTTTGTGGCCATATTCTTGATAATACTCATCAAAAACCTTGAGAAAATTGTTAGCACTCATAGTAGAATCAAATGTAGGAATGTGAATGGGAACATTGGGCCCAAAGTATTGAAAGTGCACGCTTGTGTTTAGATTCACAGATTTGTTGAGATGTATGTACATACCTTGGGGTGTAGCTTGTACCTCTCAGATTATCTTGTACCTCAAAGATGTTCAGATGTTCAAAGATTTGCCTAGGAGCCATAGTTCCCAAGAACCGTGGTGGATCTCTGTAGGGACTTTCCAAGATGTTGAGGGTATTCCCCGCAATCCCTCAACCGAATGGTATAGGGACCTCCGTGTTGTTTTTTAGGCAACCACTCTTTGCTCAAAAATTTGCGTAAACAACCTTCAAGGAATCAATAGAACCAAGCTTCCCAAATTGGAAAAAAAATACAAAGCATTTAACCTTTTGATTCCGAAAAATATAAATTGAATTTTTCCCCAAATCAATGCAATAGTATACTAGACAATTGATGTGAAATATGTGCAAAATATATTCTCAAGTCGATATCATTTGGCACTTTAAAATCACACAACCTAATTAGGTCAAAATTTGGTCAATGCTCTCTACAGAGAGCTCCTTTTTGCGTAATTCTTTAAGAATAACTTTTTGAATGAAACCACCGGGAAGTGTTAAAGGGTCTAAAGGGTCACGCGGCAAACACTCATACAGCCTAAAGATGAAGATATTTTGGAACCGTGGGATTTTATGAACTCCATTGACTCATGTTTTTGCCACGAGAATGCTTTTTTCAAATTTTGTCGATATTTAGGTAGGAAAACTATGTAAAAGGAACAATAGAGATATTCTAAATCAACCCTTGCTATTAAAAATCACTAAAGCTTCGTGAGTTCAACTACAGAGTATGCAAATGGTGCGCCTGTGATGAGATATGGAATGGCATTATGGTGAACAGAGTTTTTTCTTTATTAACCATAGAATGTTGTTGATTGATATGCATACTAGTTGAAAGAAACTTAAATAATCTATTTTTGAATTTTCTTTAGTCTTTATGCAATATAAAAGCTATTTCGTGAGCTATTTTTTGGAATTTCAAAAATTTCAAAGGGAAAGATATTACCAAATTGGATTTTCATTCACTTGATATAACAAATTGAGGAATCACATCATTTTCGATGCCCACGCTAATGAGCAAAGCATATTCTAAAAAACGGACAGATTTATGGTCGCCTTTTATCGATCAACAATCACTTTGAACAAAGAAGGAGGGTCGAATCCCAGCCAGAGATCACTTTTGCATGTACTTCACACCCGAATCTTCAGCTTTAGCATAAAAGCCCCCTAACTCAAAGATAGAGATTTGCCTCTTTAAAAAGGCCCCCTGCTTTGAAATTTTGAATCTACTGCCATCCTTTTTTTTAGCTTTGATTTGGTTTTCTTGATGTTGCAGAGGTGGGTTCTGAAGGTAATGATGAGAATTTGTGGTCGGATACAGCCAAAAAATTCCGTTTCTTGGTTGGCAAAAATTAATGGTTCTTGGCTTCCTTCCACAGATATATCCCATGTGCCAAGAGCAAAAAGTTAAACAAGGATATAAATAGACTTCTCAAGCCGCTTCAACTAATTGCGCGGGTCTCCTCCCACGCCGGTGGTCGGCCAGGATTCACCTCGCACGCCAGTGGGGACGCCACTTGGCGGAAAATGAGAGGGTAGATAGATGGGGGTAGATGTAGGTAGGTTTTGCCATTTTTCCAAAGAAGGCACGCTTCCCAAGAAGTAGCTTAAGGAGGTCCAAATAAACTCAATTTGAAAATTTTTTGTGCCGTGTGGCATATTTTCACAAGGGCTACCGTGTGGTTTTGTCAAAAGATGATTTGAGCACTTTGATTTTTTTTTTTTTTTTTTTTTTTTTTTTGTCAAAAGAGTGAAGGGGGTGACTAGGCATAAATTTTGGTGAGGTGGCAAATGTAATCACTGATGTGGTACCATTGATGACAAAAGAACTTTCCCCTAGTCAAAATGTTTTAATGAGGTGGATATGGAATGAAAATGATGTGGGTTGACACATGTGAATAGTGATGTGGACTTGTGGAGTGATGATGTGGGCATAAAAAGAATACTTTTGCCAACTAGACATAGGTGACAACCTTTCCTCAACCTAGTGATCATTTTAACCCTAGGTTTTTGAAGTGAGAGAAAGTAGAGTAAAGCCTCAACTTTTTTTTTGTTTCTTTGGTAAACTTGTGAATGTATGGATGGATCATGAGTGTGTGGGTCATTTTGACTAGGAAAAGTGATTTGAACAATCCCAAGGTATGGTATGATGAAATATAGGTATATGGGAAATGATAGTATGAAGTGTAGAGATGACAAGAGATAGGAAGGTGGAATATGAGTCAAATGGCTATAAAATGGGAAATTGGTCGGGCAAAACTCTTGCAACATCAAGAATCCAAACTTCAAATGCTCAAATCATGAAATAGACTTCATACCATGCTCATGCCTCGCAATTCTTCAACAAGTGACTTCAAATCTTGTAGGAGTGATTCTAGTACTTTGATGATAATCAAAACCTTGTCCATCCTCCAATTTTGAGATAACCAAGTGAATGTCCTTCTTGGTTCTTCTAAACATTTGTTCCTTTTGCTGTTTGACCGAAGCCTTCGCGCTTTCAAAAGCCAATGGTCTTCATATTTCCTCATGCAATCAATGAGCCAAATGTCGATATGTCCTAAGGCTCTTCTATAAGCCGCCATGAGTGGCAAAGGGGGGCCTTGAAAAATTATATTCATATTTCTAAAAAGAAAAAGATGGACATATAATAAGAACATATTTTTATTACTATAATCACATTCTTAAGGTTTTCTATTGCATAAAAAAGGAAAGGATAGTGGATTTGGACCATATCCTAAGCGTATAAGGCTCGGGATATACACATATTGCCACAAAATGAACATCATATGCCATGAATTCCACATTAAGCGCTATAAATAATGTTCTTATGTAGTCATGTGGCAAGATATTTGCAATGAAAAATAAATTCTATAATCCATTCTATGCTACAAAAATGTTGGTATGGACTTGGAGTTCTTTTTTATGAAGTCATGCACAACCTTGGAAAATCTTGAGGAAGGAATATCTAACATTCTTTATAAAAGAATATAACATCTCGGATAAAGGACATGACATCACTTTCACTACTTTTGGTTATTGCTAGGCTAGATTTCCATTTTAGAATAGGGATTCATGTGGTATCTCTGCCCCAACTAACAAACTAGCATATGAGATCTTAAAACTCCAACTGAAACTAGCACACAAGATTTTAAAATGAGAAAGTTGAAGCACACATGTATATATATAACCAAAGAAAAGGTATTCCTTA
The DNA here is from genome assembly GCA_021234155.1 of Isoetes taiwanensis. Classification (NCBI taxonomy): domain Eukaryota; kingdom Viridiplantae; phylum Streptophyta; class Lycopodiopsida; order Isoetales; family Isoetaceae; genus Isoetes; species Isoetes taiwanensis. The sequence continues at coordinate 71,852 of JAJEKV010000440.1, forward strand.
TTTCCACAACCTTATTGGAATTGATTTCTAACAAGGCGGTAAACTTTCTTTCTTCCTCCTTGTAACTTTTCTTTCATTGGGATTTTTGAGTTCATAAAAAGGGCCTTCTAAGAACTGGCCTAAGCAATATGAACCTGTCAATCGAAAACAGACCGTAATCAGTCAACAAACGATTATAACTAACTCATCTTTGGATCACATTTTCTAGCATAGAGTGTTGTTAGAAAGTCAAATGAGTCTTGTTTAGTTGCAATAGATAGATCTCATTAAGATCTTTTCCAACCTTTGGTGGTTTGCATATCTTTTTAGCCCCAGTAGGATAGTAAAAAAATGGTAAAAACCATATTTTTGAGTTTTGACAATCATAAGTGGTTAAAATATGTGTAAAGCAATCTAAGATTGAAATATCTCAATGAGATCTATCTATTGCACTCAAACCAAACTCATTTGTACTTTTCTATCAATAGTTATACTAGAAAATGTGATCCGGTGAGTTAGTTAAACGGTTTTCTTTGGACCCGATCGTGCTCGATTTCCCGATTGGTAGTTCATTTATCTTCATTTGGCTTATTGTCATGTTTTGAAGGCCCTTTTAATCTCAAACCTCCTAATGCCTCCTAAAACTTCTTTTTTGCTTCCGCATCATGAGATTGATTGAGAAATTAAAAAGTATTCTTTCATTTTTCTAGAAACAAAAGCTTTTAATATGGCATTGCACATGAGGAATGGGAGAAACAAGCTTGCAAGTATGACAAGAACACTAATAAAACTCAAGGCATACTTGAAAACCGGTAATAAGGGGTATGCATGGTGAAAATAAAACTCAATGCAAACAAATGCTTACTTCCACGATCATAATATCTAGCATAACCTATGGAATTGTAGACTTCTAGAATGCCGCCCAGCCTCAACAATATAGTACATTTGCATTAAGAATATCACGCAAAGAAGTTGTAAATCGTCAGATCCGCGTAAAGGAAAGAAAAAATGAGAGTTTTTCACTTTATAAAAGCCTTCTCATTTGACGGCTAGTACATAAATCTCGGCCTCTTGCATCATGGGTTTACCTTTTGCTCTGGGTTCAAGCCCCATCATGAAATTGGGGAAAGTGCCATAAGGCCTCTCGAGCAGGAACTGTAGGGTTTAGGAAGCAATAGAAATTAATTACCAAGAAGCCAAATCAAACTGATGGGGCCGGTCTACCCATTTGCCCAAAAAGAGGCCAACATTTTGAGGTAGAAGAAGCGGAAAGAGCTCCCAGCTGCCCGAATAATTCATCAATTTTTAATATCCCGGACATCTTTGCATTGCACAAAGTGTTAGCTGACGAATCAAATTAAGGCTGTTTTGAGAAGCTAGGACTTACTGAGGGTTGTCGCTGGCCGAAATTTGGGAAGCCCTGAGTAGGATTTCTAAATGTGGTAATACTAACCGGCCACCAAGATTTACCCTTGCAATATCAGCCCATGCCTCTCATACCAGACCTACCAATCAATAATAATGCCCACACAAAATGCAGAAATAAAAGCGATGCATTGGGAAAATGAGAAAAACCCCACATGCCCATATGTGGGATAGCTCGAGTTCAAGTTCATATGGCCTTCGATATAAATTTCTCATTTGTTAACAAAATGCATTTGTAAAGGAGGCTTTAAACAGCCAAGTAGAATGTCGATCCGCCTACGATGCAAATGGAGCTTGGTGAGGATAGTTCTCCCGAGGCCACGAAGAGAGAGTGCAACAAAGGCAAAGCGATGATCAGGAGCTTGAGCAGGCCGCTATAGGAGGCGAAATGTGGTCAGAAGCAAGCAGGAGCGGCAACGGAAGAGCTTGAGCTGGAAGACCCAACAAGAGAAGCCTCTTTATTCTGCTTTTACCCCTACCGACCAAGCAACCAAAGAAAAGGGGCCCATACTGGTTTATCACCAAGGAACCAGGACCACAAGCCAGAAGTTGACTCTTGTTTCCCTTGTAAAATGCATGGGGACTGTTGCTCCTGTGTTGGCCCAGAGTGCAAAAGATCGGCAAGCTGGAAGAGCAAAAGAATGGAAACCAGAATATATGAGCTTCGTCATGCATGTTGGCTTTTGATTTTAAAATAATTACATGGTTATGGAAATAGGGTGTTTATCAGGAGCCCTTGATTAGGACTCACCACTCCATCTTGGCCATTAACATAACATGATGGCACAAACATGGGGTCCTAAAACCATTACAAATATGAAATTAGGAGAAGTGAAAAATGGTCGACTCTAGAATTAAGCATTGGTACACCTTTGCAAAATTACATTACTAAATCATATAAAACCATAGGGGAAAATGTACAAAAATACAAAAATAACCCTTTATTATATGTTACATATGCACACCAAATTCTTTGGGATAATTGGATTTGCAAGACTTCGATATCTCCCCGTAAAACTCACTACTTTGAGATATCACATACTCTGCTACCTCCACAAGACTCACTACTTTTGCCAAGAACCATGAGTCTTTTGTCAAGTTTTTGTGGAGAAAGTTTTTCGGCCATTCTGTCAAAAGTACCCACATCAACAAATATTTTTTCAACACCGCCATAGCTGCTATTCATTCTGATAAGCCCATTGATTGGCCCCAACTCTTGATGCAGTGCATGTTTGAGGAATTGGATCATTTGCAGAAAGCTCCAAGCTATGGCCCTGATTCTGCAATGATTGCACATTTTCAGGCCCTTATAAACCAAAGTCTTCTAGTTCCCAGCACTGTGTCGACTTAAAGAAGCACATCCATGTCTCGGGCATACAATAAGGTTCCCTCCAAGATAATTTCCATTCGAGACCTTTAGGATGAGACCTCTCACAAGAAAACATCAACATTAATCAAGAAGAAGCTCGGAGTCCTTCCCTAAGAAGGAAATCCCCCATTGCCATCTCTTCCTTGTATTACTCCGCAAAGGATACTCCCTCTGATCCTCATCATCAGTCACGAGTTTCCATCCCGCATGAAGTCCGTTACCAGCCTCTACAACTTCTCACCAAGCTCTCTATGAGTATGAGCAGCAGGTAACTGGCTGTATTCTACAGTTACAAGAATCCCACGATAAACTAATGAATGGTATCAAAGACCATCTGGATTTCTCTGATGTTCTCAAATAGGAACTCCAGGATATGACCACTCAGAAAAGTCATCTTGAAGAGCAGCTTCAAGAAAAACATAGCACCATTTTGGCCATCTATGAAGAATTAAAAAGGGCTCAGGAGGCTATGGCTCAATTGGAGGCAATCCATGCTCCGTTACAGGTTTAGGTCCACACTCTTCAAGACCAGCTTATGGCCAAAGATCAGATCCTTCAAGATACCTTGGCACTCTATCGTAGCCTTCAAGAAGAATTCCATACTCAGAAAAGTATCATCACGCAAGAACAGCTCCGTATCACTGAGTTGGAAGGCCTGGTCATGGTTGCCTATATATAGGTCAAATCCTTGGAAATCCAACAAAATTCTGTCAAGCAAAAAATCATTGACGATATAGAACTTGTGGGTCTCCAACTTCAACTATCTTTCATAGGTGCCTCTCCCCCTCATAGCACTCACGCTCATCGAAAGCTTAAAGAACTCGAGCGCATGGTAGATGAGAAGACCCATCAAATCCAGGATTTGAAACACTAGCTTCAGCAAGCAGAATAGTCTGTAGAAGATGCCCACGCCAACACTGAAAGGTGCTCTGTTCTTGCTGAGCACATACGCAGGGGTTACCCTCTCCTGATGGGATACCTTGATTATGTAAAATTACGACGACCTTCTTTTCTTAATGATGGCTCAGTGCATCTGGCTTAATCGAAGGAGCTATCACGATCATTGATTTTGTGTATCTTTGGCCTAGACTCACTATAAAAGAAAGAGGCACATTGTGTTCCCTGGTTAACTTTCAGTTGCTTCCGGTCGAAGATCTTCCATTCTTCATTTTTCAAATAGTTCAGCCCATGGCTTATGTTCTGCATGATGTTTATCTGGCTCATTCTCAGGGATAATACTCAGAAGACCACCTCGAGGCATTCATGGGAAATCAGGTAGCTATTTTGTTACTTCAAAAAGACAACCACTACCTCTATAATCCCACGCTCTTCAATGAATATATGCCAGAGCTTCATTCCCATCTTATACTCTAGGCACAAGAGGCTCTTGAATGTGCTCAAGCATATTCTGGCGATGATTATGGCGACATGAAAATAAACATATAAAAATGAAACAATCTCGACACAATACATAAGGGAGGGTCGGGAGGGAAGCAACGGGTAAGCAAGAGATGATGATGTGAGAAGACACTGATAAACGTCCACAAGAATGAATGCCTATAAATGGCTTGCCCCTTTCCAGGATGTCGATTTGATGGGTTGGATGCGATGCCATTTAGATCCTTAAATCATGCATGCATCCCATCGAACTACCTACTCACCCGTTTATAAGGTGGTACAATGGGAATCCCTCAATATTGAATCGGGCCCTCCTTTAAGCTCCCCCTAGATTTGTACCTTCTATTTAAGTACGGTATCGCGGCATATTCTATTTCCACCACCTCTAGTCCTAGGGTTTGCCCCACCTCCCCAAGTACACACATAGGCTTCATGCTCCTTTTCTCTCTCTAGCTCCCATAGAAGTAGGCTTCAAACGTTTCAATCTTCCCTCCAAGGCATCTCTCTCCACTGCCAACCTTTTCGTTCTTAAACCCATTGCATATCAGACCTCATCTGATTTATGACACATGCATTTTCCCTTGTATCAATCCTTAGTTGGTCATTTTCTTTCTTTAGTTTCTCAAATTGTGTTTGCATCATATGCAAAGAACATTGCATCGAGTGTTTTATTTGCTGCCAATGCATTGGTATATTGCAAGTAAAGAATAGTCGGGACGGCTTAAGTGTTGTGACACCAAAGCAAGCCATTTTGACCCAATGATGTAAATTTAATTAAACGGCGTTAGTCGGTCATGCGGATGGAGATGTAAAAGGGCCTCTGGGTACAATGCACCTTTTGTCCACAAATCGATGTGCCTTGCTCCTTGCGCCCTCAAAACGTCATCATCGAAACTCTTATTTCTCGTTCCTTTTTCACGAGGCGGAACAACTTTGTGGCACCGACTCAAAATTGTGTTAGTCACATGCCTCTGATACCGGACTATTTATCATCTGACGGACCAAGTCAAGTCAAGGATCACGAGGCAGGGCGCGTCCGGTCGTGGGTCAAGGCCCGAGAAGACCAAGCCGGCGGACCTTTGGGTCAAGCACGGAGTGCTACAAGCCGCGACAAGTCATGACCCGTCACCGCCTGCATCAGCGTCGGCGTGGTTCTAAACACTTCAAGAGCCACCAACAACATTCACGCAAATCGGGCCTCCTTCCGAAGTAAACGGCACGAATCGATCGGGGTGTCTATATTGGGCCAAAGGCCATTGTACTATATATGAGTAGAGCTAGCACATGATTTTTTAGATGAGTTTTGAGTCTTGTCTAAGATTCGGTCTTCTCTCGATTGTGAGAGCTCATGTATGTTCATCATTGATATCAAGGAAGCTTATCATTTTCCTCTCATTGTTCTCTTTTGTTCTGTTTTCTTCTTCTTGTTCTCTTCTTGCAAATCCGTGACATAGTTTTGGATTCTCTGTTAGATCCCGGAGCTGTCTAGCGGTCCTATTACCCCAACAAATTTGGGGCAATTTGGAGCTCACGTAGCTCAAGTTATGGAGGTTCAAAGTTAGGAGGTCTCCACGGGTGGCATACCGCTAAAAACTAAAGTTTAGTTCTTTGACCGGGGGCGAGTGTGAGATCTTACACATTTTAAGTAATTTAAGTAATTTAAACATGCTATTCTAACTAATTCCTACCTTGGAACTAGCCTTACCATATTACTTTTCTCAAATTCATCAAGTTTGAGTGATCTTGGCTTCGATGTCTCACGACTTGCGCCCTCGCTCAAAAACTATAGTTCTTTGACCCGGTAGCAAACATGAATCTACATTTTAAGTAATTTAAGTAATTTAAACATGCTATTCTAACTAATTCCTACCTTGAACTAGCCTTACTATATTACTTTTCTCAAATTCATCAAGTTTTAAGGTGTTCTTGCTCAATGTCTCGCGGTGTAGCCACTGCTCAAAACTAAAGTCTTGTTCTTTGACCCGGTGGTACGTGAGAACTTTCCTACGAGGAGGTTTTGGCTCATTCTTTTTAGTCTTATTAAGTTCCAATTTACTTAAGCTGTTACTAGCTTAGCATAAACTACCAAAATGAAAAAATTTTCCCTTGAGGAGCTTGAGGGATCCTATCAAGTTAATTACTCTTGGGAACATGGTCGATTCTTTGCTCTTGGTCTCCAAGAACTTATTTCCCCGATACCATTATGGCGTCCCCTACTTTAAGTATCGATGCGCACGGGTATACAAAGCGAGGAGTTTCATCCCGCACCCCAACTCCACAACGATCTGGGGCCCCTCCACATATCAACGGCCCGTCTAGAGTGGGGTGGGAAGAAGGGGTCATTTACCCCGATCTCCTACTACAGCTGCGGGCGTAAATACCGCGTCGATAACATAACATCATATATATCCACCTCGAAGGGTGGCATCATCTGCATAGACAAGGATCGCTGTCTGAGGAAGTTCCTACCCAAGGAACCGGACTCGAGGGGATGGCCCGACAAGCTTGGGTCTCGAGTTGAATGGGACGAGAATCATGACAATGGATTGGGCTGGCATAAGAACATGGCTTAGGGTTGTCCACTTCATCCGCCCCTCTGTGCACGCTGCGAGTAGGTTGAAAAGTGTTGGGACTGGCAGCGGGTGCATAGCCAAGGGGCTATTCACGGGTTATCTCCCAGTCAGATGGCCGGGTAGGGATCCTCCCTCGAGATCTACATCTTCTGACCCAAGGTGACTGAGGGCCACTTTGCCCTTATTAGACTTAACCCAACTTTGGAAGGTGAACTCCACCCCGCGGTGTCGGGCCCATGCCTTACCCACAATTAAACCTAGTCACTCGATCCTGGTAGGCCTTACACACAGGAGGATCGGTCAGAATAGAGAACACGAACCTCATTCTCGATCTGGCCCCTTCACCCACAACCGGTGGGGTTCTTGTGCGGGCGAATTCTAGTAATGCACTAAAGAGGGACTAGCTACAGGGCATCATCTACTAAGCTTTAAGTCTCTACCCCCTTCCCAATACAATGAGTCTGAGAATGCATCCGTCCATCATATGAACATAAATAATAAGAACTAATCTAATACATAGAGTTAGGTTCTTTGGTTAGAGTCAATCTCGGGATCTACTTGGCTGCTAGGCGTTTAATAGGTTAAACCCTCTTTGGTTGAAGAAATTTTGGAACAAGTTTAAGCTATTCAATCGACTAAATACTATACTGGTTCCTCCTCTCGATCGAAGGCGTCCATGTCCAAGGTTTACGGCGGGGATGCGGTCGGAGGATGATCCGGGACTAGTCAGCACATGTAGATGGTGGGAGTTGGAATTGACTCCTCGGTAGCCGTAATCGAACTCGGAAGGTACGTGGGCGAAAAAGGAATGTTAGAGTTTGATGCCTTATGTAGGCTATCAGTTAGGTTTAGGGTTTTCCATGACCCTTGGTCTACCTTTAATGGGTTAAAAGGTCTAAAGGTGCGCGCATTGCTAAGTGTAATGCAAGCACCATTGCAAGATGCCCCTAGAGCCCTTGCCCCAGGTACCGCGTCGGCGTACACATCGATTGGGGCGGCGTGTGCGGCGTGACGGTCGCGATGCGATTATCGATCACGGGCCAGGTATCCGTCTTTGGAACGTCACACCCTATAATATCAAGCTTGCTAATGGCCTACATGCCATAAAGGCGTCACGCCTCGACACTATCAACGGAAGATCTTAAGTTTCCTCTTGAATTTGGTAACGGAGGTAGGGAAAGACCCGCGTCGATTCTGAAATGCTTGTTGGACTCCCATTTCTTTGCCAACCTAAGAGCATCCATTATTAGGCTCTTGATCAACGGGGTCATCATTGATGGGAATCTCACGCCACCATGGATCTTGAAATAGGTCAACTTATTTGCTGTTAAACGGGTGGAACCTTTGCTCTCTAATAGTCATTGGAGGATGTTCAAAATATATATGAAGTTCAAGCTCTGCCCTAAACTTCCTCTCAGGTGTATCGAATATGCGGATCCATGGGCGTCATGACTACGGATCATGATCAAAGCAATTGCCACTTCTGCTTCATCCATATCTAAGCGCCTTGTAATCAGTTTTTCTTGTAGTACCTTCTCTTGATGATCTTGAGGGGCGTGGTTTTGGCTCATGATACTCCCCTACTCACGCCACCACCATTGGGGATTCAACCCCAACCCTCTATTTTTACCACTTGCCAAGTGCGGCACCTCGATTCTGGCGCAAACTTTGGCACATCGGGTTACGGATGCGAGGGTCGTTCAGCATCAAACTCGAGATTGAGATTGTTGACCTTGGCATAAATCAACCCATTAGGACATGCCGGGGACTTTCTCCTCCATTTCATGGAGAAAAGGCTGTGAAACTTTTCAAGAGGTCCAAACATATTTTTGCACGGGTTATAAGTACCTCGAGGAATCAAGAAAAGAATTGGGTGAACTCACCATTCATAAAAATTAGATTCCAGCCCTATCTAGCAACAAGCGTATATGCTCAACCCAAATTACTAGGGCCAGGTGACAAAGCGAGAAATTGGTAAACTTACGGATGTTGGACTTACTTATGAAGCAAAATATTAGAGTGGATGAGCCCTATAGTTATTGCTCTTAGTGCAATGGTAGAATCCGTGTTTGTGTTGAGAAAAATAACATGATTCTCCAGAACATATATTAGTCCCCATGAAATTCCAAACCTTAGTCCAACAAGCTTATGAGGGGCTTGGGGTGGCCATTTTAGTGATGACATCACGATCTGAAAAATCCTCGGGCTATTTTTGGCCCACTCTTTTCAAAGGATTTCTGACTCATGCATGCACTTGTGATGTTCGTCAATGCAGGTAGACCCGCGACCCGTGAGGCCTACCGCTCACCCGGTTGCCATGCCACTTCTTTTCGATAAATGAGGAATGGATTTTATTGATTAGTGAATCCTCGACTACACCTGGCCAGAGACGCTACATTCGTCTTCATGTATTATGCTACTAAGTGGAAGTGACGTGTGCTCTCCGAGAATTTCTTGCCATGGCGGACGAGAATTCTATACATATTATCACTCATTTTGGATATCCTATGGAACTTGTCGTATTGGGATGTTCATTTTGTGAATCATACCATCAAAAGAGCTCACCGGTTATCTTCGAGTCCATCATTAGGGAAAAGTACACATTGCTATCCACAAGGCAATGGTCTTGCAAAAAAACACCAACGAGAACTCTAATCTCTGTCTAAAAAAAAATGTGATGCTTCGGAAAAGATTGGCATGAAAAATTGCCGAGCGGTTTCTGAGAGATATAACATTACATTACAAGATTGCTATAGGGAAAACTTCTTTCAAACTTGTCTACGGTCAAGAGGCTTTTGATGCCTTTGAATATATCCTCTCGACCCTCAAATTCCAAATAGCTCTAGCACAATCCTCAGGTGCTCTTAGAGAGCGTGTTTATCAACTTCAACAAGCTGGATGAAATTGGCTTAGATGCTTATCTCTAAGGTGTCACGACCCGGACATCAACTCGAAATCATGGCATGATCAGAAAATCAGAACAAAAGAGTTCAGGAAGGCGATTTAGTCCTACTTTATGATTCGAGGTACAAGCATCATCCTGGCAAGCTCAAACTTCGTTGGTTAGGACCTTATGGGTTCATCAAGGGTGTATTTCAATTTCGCGGAGTTGGATGGCACTCCTCTTCCATCCTTGGTTAATGGATTTCGTTTAAAACCCTTCTACAAGACGGAAAATCCCATTATATCCACCGACATAAATACTGAATTGGAACCAACATAGTTATATTGAGAAAGTAGTAGGTTACATACAAAATTGAGGATTTCTCTTCTATATTATCGCACTACATACTATCTAGCCAATCTTTATTCAGTTGGCGGGCGAACCTTCGGATGTGATAAAGCAACCTGTGATACCACTGCAGATGTATCACCACATCCAAATAGTCAAAATCTGGCTTGAGCATCTCCTCCAGGCCCTCCAACCAGCCATCCATGGGAATTCCACGGTTCTTTAGCTTCCATATATCCATGTGGTTCATGCGGCAAGCGATCCATTCTATCGATTCTTTGGGCATAGTGTTCGCAATTCCATGGCGCTCTCCTGCTAATCCTTCTCTTTCGCCTCGACCCATTCTTATATAGGCCACCGGCTTGCCGCTCTGCCAGCTGGCATCCTAGCTATTATTCCGCATGTCGCATCCTTACCCATCCTAACTCGGGTTTACAGGTACCATCGCCGAGATATCGGACCCTTCCAATATTTGCAGGGGATGCATAATATTACACTCTACCATTATGGAGGTTACCTTATGCAATTGCCCCTCACGATGATGTCCATCACTCATTCCTTCTTTTGTGCCTTATTGGGGACAACCAAATTTTTGCTTGATTTCCTGTTCCGGCATTGGTTGCCACCTTTCTCTTCAACGACTCAGATCCCTCCGTGACCACTTCATATAAATGACACCTCGAACCACCATAACCCTATTCTTCTTGTGTTTTCTAACTCTTTGTCTCCTTTAGTACCTCAATGTTTTCGTCAATGACCATGGCTGCCTCTTCACGATTCAGCACTCTGCATGCAACAACACCAATGGAGGCCACAACTTTTGCCTCGGTAAGTTTTTCCACCACCTCTCTTCTGGCGCCTTTGCAAGGTAATAATCGCGGTATTGCAATTAGGGCAGCCTGGATTATTTTGTTGATTAGGAACATCCAGTCCCCAATCCTAGGCAACTCCGGCACTTTGTCGCCAATTTGGTCAGTACTCCTACAGGGTTTCATACTTTAGTCGATGAAACTCTAATTTTTCTCAATCTGGTGGTCTCCAAGGTATTTCGCCTTGTTAGCACACCAAATTCTTTGGGATAATTGGATTTGCAAGACTTCGATATCTCCCCGTAAAACTCACTACTTTGAGATATCACATACTCTGCTACCTCCACAAGACTCACTACTTTTGCCAAGAACCATGAGTCTTTTGTCAAGTTTTTGTGGAGAAAGTTTTTCGGCCATTCTGTCAAAAGTACCCACATCAACAAATATTTTTTCAACACCGCCCATTTTGCTATTCATTATGATAAGCCCATTGATTGGCCCCAACTCTTGATGCAGTGCATGTTTGAGGAATTGGATCATTTGCAGAAAGCTCCAAGCTATGGCCCTGATTCTGCAATGATTGCACATTTTCAGGCCCTTATAAACCAAAGTCTTCTAGTTCCGGTAACGTGTGGGACTTAAAGAAGCACATCCATGTCTCGGGCATACAATAAGGTTCCTCCAAGATAATTTCCATTCGAGACCTTTAGGATGAGACCTCTCACAAGAAAACATCAACATTAATCAAGAAGAAGCTCGGAGTCCTTCCCTAAGAAGGAAATCCCCATTGCCATCTCTTCCTTGTATTACTCAAAGGGATACTCCCTCGATCCTCATCATGGATCCGCGAGTTTCCATCCGCATGAAGTCGTTACCGGCCTCTACAACTTCTCACCAAGCTCTCTATGAGTATGAGCAGCGGTGTAGCGGTGTATTCTACAGTTACAAGAATCCCACGATAAACTAATGAATGGTATCAAAGACCATCTGGATTTCTCTGATGTTCTCAAATAGGAACTCCAGGATATGACCACTCAGAAAAGTCATCTTGAAGAGCAGCTTCAAGAAAAACATAGCACCATTTTGGCCATCTATGAAGAATTAAAAAGGGCTCAGGAGGCTATGGCTCAATTGGAGGCAATCCATGCTCCGTTACAGGTTTAGGTCCACACTCTTCAAGACCAGCTTATGGCCAAAGATCAGATCCTTCAAGATACCTTGGCACTCTATCGTAGCCTTCAAGAAGAATTCCATACTCAGAAAAGTATCATCACGCAAGAACAGCTCCGTATCACTGAGTTGGAAGGCCTGGTCATGGTTGCCTATATATAGGTCAAATCCTTGGAAATCCAACAAAATTCTGTCAAGCAAAAAATCATTGACGATATAGAACTTGTGGGTCTCCAACTTCAACTATCTTTCATAGGTGCCTCTCCCCCTCATAGCACTCACGCTCATCGAAAGCTTAAAGAACTCGAGCGCATGGTAGATGAGAAGACCCATCAAATCCAGGATTTGAAACACTAGCCGGCAAAGCGCAATAGTCTCAGAAGATGCCCACGCCAACCGAAAGGTGCCTTTCTTCGAGCGAGCACATGAGAGGTTACCCTCCGATGGGATACCTTGATTATGTAAAATTACGACGACCTTCTTTTCTTAATGATGGCTCAGTGCATCTGGCTTAATCGAAGGAGCTATCACGATCATTGATTTTGTGTATCTTTGGCCTAGACTCACTATAAAAGAACGAGGCACATTGTGTTCCCTGGTTAACTTTCAGTTGCTTCCGGTCGAAGATCTTCCATTCTTCATTTTTCAAATAGTTCAGCCCATGGCTTATGTTCTGCATGATGTTTATCTGGCTCATTCTCAGGGACAATACTCAGAAGACCACCTCGAGGCATTCATGGGAAATCAGGTAGCTATTTTGTTACTTCAAAAAGACAACCACTACCTCTATGATCCCACGCTCTTCAATGAATATATGCCAGAGCTTCATTCCCATCTTATACTCTAGGCACAAGAGGCTCTTGAATGTGCTCAAGCATATTTACAGCGTGATTATGGCGACATGAAAATAAACATATAAAAATGAAACAATCTCGACACAATACTGAAGGGAGGTGGGGAGGGAAACTTGGGTAAGCAAGAGATGATGATGTGAAGAGACGATAAAGCGTCCACAAGAATGAATGCCTATAAATGGCTTGCCCCTTTCCAGGATGTCGATTTGATGGGTTGGATCGATGCCATTTCGATCCCGCAAATCATGCATGCATCCCATCGAACTACCTACTCACCCGTTTATAAGGTGGTACAATGGGAAGTCCCTCAATATTGAATCTGGGCCCTCCTTTAAGCTCCCTAGATTTGTACCTTCTATTTGGTACGTATGCGGCATATTCTATTTCCACCACCTCTAGTCCTAGGGTTTGCCCCACCTCCCAGTGCAAGTACACACATAGGCTTCATGCTCCTTTTCTCTCTCTAGCTCCCATAGAAGTAGGCTTCAAACGTTTCAATCTTCCCTCCAAGGCATCTCTCTCCACTGCCAACCTTTTCGTTCTTAAACCCATTGCATATCAGACCTCATCTGATTTATGACACATGCATTTTCCCTTGTATCAATCCTTAGTTGGTCATTTTCTTTCTTTAGTTTCTCAAATTGTGTTTGCATCATATGCAAAGAACATTGCATCTGAGTGTTTGTTGCTGCCAATGCATTGGTATAACACCGTAAAGAATAGTCGGAGCAGCTTAAGTGTTGACAGCACCCAAGCAAGCCATTTTGACCCAATGATGTAAATTTAATTAAACGGCGTGGCGTGAGTGGTACGGATGGGTGAGTAAAGGGGCCCTCCCGGGTACAATGCACCTTTGTCCACAAATCGATGTGCCTTGCTCCTTAAGCCCTCAAAACATCATCATCGAAACTCTTATTTCTCGTTCCTTTTTCACGAGGCCGAGACAACTTTGTGGCGCCGACTCGAGGGTTATTGAATCACGTGCCTCACGGTACAAGACTATTTATGCATCACGACCCGGACCAAGTCAAGTCCAAGGATCCCGCAGACGGAGCCCGGTCATTCGTCCAAGGCCCGAAGACCATGGCGGCAGACCCGCCTTGGTCAAAGCACAGATTACGCTACCAGAGAAGCTGGCGACAAGTGATGACCGATCCAGCACCGCATGTCGGCGTCGGTGATGGTTCTGAAGCACTTCAAAGGCACCGCCAACATTCACCGCAAATCAGGCCTCCTTCGAGTCGGCCCAGAATCGATCGAGGGTGTCTATATTGGGCCAAAGGCCATTGTACTATATATATAGTAGAGCTACATGATTTTTAGATGAGTTTTGAGTCTTGTCTCCGGATTCAGTCTTCTCTCGATTGTGAGAGCTCATGTATGTTCATCATTGATATCAAAGGAAGCTTATCATTTTCCTCTCATTGTTCTCTTTTGTTCGTTTTTCTTCTTCTTGTTCTCTTCTTACCTGCCAAATCCGGCGTGACATAGTCCCAGTTCTCACGGTAGATCCACGGGTCCTCAGGGGCGTCTTTGCGGGAGTTCGAACCGGACCCCAAACAGCATGCATTTGCGGTCTGATTCGCTTTTTCTTTCTTTTGTCGCCATAATACGTAGAAACTTCACACTGAAGAACTTCTTTCCAGGCAGCGTCTAAACTGAGTGTCATCGGCGGGGGGGAAGTTATTATTGATATGTATGGATGCGCTTATGACATTGAAAGGCCACATTCGATTACAGGGCTCAGTCGGCGCCACCCACCCCTCGTGTAATGTCACCGTCTCAATTCCCCCCACCTCAAGCGTGCAAACGTTTGCCCTGACCTCGGTCCCTCATCACTATCGGGGCCCTATCGGGCTCACCCTTCTCAACCTTGCTTTCATACCCCAGAACATGCCTACATCCATCATTCTTACGGCCCATACACCTCTTGCCTTCACAACCATCATCTCCACTTAGGGTGGGCAGGATATCCACATGTCTTTTGCTCCTCCCGGGGACTTTCCCTTTTCCTACCTTTCCCCACGCTCTTCACGTTTCACAATCTTACGGACCTCAAAACCCAATGATCGGGCACCTCGGTTGCCACCACCTCGGCAACCCCTTCATCGGGTCTTCGGGCACCATACCACCTCCAACTCCACCTCAATATAATCACTATCTTTGATTTCTGACCGGTAAGCACTTTCACCTCTACCTTCCGGACTCTTAAAACTGACTTATCCCACTTTTGGCAACGCCGAAGGCAAACCCTTAGACCAAAGTGCTCGGGCCCACATGGAAGAATTTGAGGCTGGCTGTCCTGAATGGTCATGCTCAACCTCAACTGAAATTCCATATCTTTTCCCACCACCTGGCGTGGCTCTCCTCATCAACAAAAGCCACTTTGGAAACAAGATTGGTCGAGAATTAAACACCTTTTCTTTCTCACTATGGGACCACGGATGATGATCAAACTTCATCTCAAGCAACTCAATGACCTTCAACAAGAGCCCGCAGTCCGCCCGGGATTTTGCCGGTCGTCTTCACGATACGCTTTCGGCCAAACTCAAGGAGTACCCCACCTGAGGCAGTTTTTGGTCACGGTTTCTCCAAAGGACTTCCTCCGGCTATCCGACTCATGGTTGAATACTGCGTCAGAAGACTTTGGGCAGGCTATTCGATATGTCAATCCACTTTCGATCAATGTTTCCTCCGGTGGCGTGGCTCTTGAGAACTTCTTTTCATTCCACCGTCATGGTTCCACAATTTGTGTTCAACCTCAACCGCCAATTCGCGGTGATCGGATCTGGTGCCATATCTGCCAAATATCAAGACCCTTGGCAAATGAGTGCAACTCCACCAATGGCCGCCTCATTAACCAAAAAGATGCAACATGTGCAATCATGCCCGCGGAAGAGTGCACTCGCACTCATCCCTACGCCGTTCCATAACAAACTGGGTTTATCAAGTGCAAACAACACCTCGGCAACAATGGCACTATCGGCGACCACCGCTGCGGGTGCAACCCAATCAACTCTATCCTTAGCGGGGAGCAACAGCGGGACCCAACACACGTCCTCATTTTTGATCCTTACAAAGCTTCGATGTTATCGCATCAAAGAATGGGGTCATACCACCGCGGCGTGTCCTCAACTTCCACAAGTTGGGTGCAGCTTCACGGCACCAATCCGAACCCATCGGTCCGCCTCCCGCGACTTACCAGCTACGGATTTGCTAATGGCAAACAAGGCGGCGTCCTGTTCTTAAAAAAGCCACCTCGGCGCCTCGGCAATCAGCTATCAACCAGCTCCTACCAATCAACCTCGGATGGATCAGCAAGCCACCGGGGAAGAAATTCTTGGGCGCAATCCTCGGTTCAGCCATCCAATTGGGTTGGTTTGGTTTCCGCCCCGAACCGAGCGTCCCGTCCCGCAACCATTATTCCTAATGGCCCAACTGCCGCTGCGGTCGACACAATTCCACTCATGACCCGAAGAAAAAGGTTCACTTCACCTGATTTGGAGAAACTCATGCGCGCATGTCATGCACAAAGTTCGTCAAAGCATTACGAACCTCATACAAACTCGCGAAGGCATACGTTGGCTAATGTTCATGCCACCACTAGAGCTCAACAAGACATGAAGCACCTTCCGCGTCTCAACCTCCGGCTCTCTCGGACATATCCAAATATAGCTTTTGCGGAGGTTGATCTACTCAAAAGTTCTTTGCTTTATTACCGCACTCCGAAGCACACGTGGATCCGGCTGATCCTTTTTTCTCGTAATGCCTCACGGAACTCCAAGAGAACTGCAAAAATCAAAATTCCTCTAAGTCTTGCCACGATTTTGAAACTCGTCACGCTCTCAAGGACCAGTTACCCCTCCCAGCTGTTTTGGTTCAGGGCTGTTGCCTACCTCTACACCCACGGTACATGCCCGGTGAGCAATCAGCAAGTCAACCATGTTCAAATTAGCCGGAGGTAGCCTTGATTAATCTCATCGCGGATAAACTCGCCAAACAAATGGGCATCAAACAACTCTATACGTGCCCCATATGACATCAAATTGGCTAATGGCCATATCCGCGACCTCAAAGTCGTCGCCTCTTCTTCACATCAACATTGGTGATCTCGATTCCCCTTGGAATTTGGTGTTTGGAACTGGGAAGATCGGTGATTATGAAATGTTGGTGGTGGACCTTTCTCCCGCCGGGCCAAGAGTATCCATTCTTTGGCCCCGCGGATCAATTAGTCATCACCGATGGTCACCTCAATGCCACCATGGACTTGGAAGCGAGGCAAAATCATTTCCGTCGACAATGCGGAACCCTCTCTCTCCGACAGATTAAAGGGGCCGAGAATATCTATCAGGTTCGGGGGAGTGCGCCTGTCATCCTACCCAGAATATGCTGATCGGGGGAATGACTCTTGGTCGAGGACGGTGGGCTGCTTTGTGACCCTTACCGGCTCTTGCAATGCATCCAGCGTGTTGATCACTTTTGGATGAGGAACCTCCTGCGGCTCTGACCGATGTACCGCATTTGTCATGAAGCAACCTGCAGCGATGAAACTTCGGCAACCTCTCTTTTCACCCGCAGCGGTGCCACGCGCATCTGTTATGCTTCAACCTCCTGCTCATATTGTGCAGGACCGCGGAAGTTATCCCCATATTCGGACTCTGAAGTCGAGATTGTGGGCGTAGGCAACAATCGGCTGTCGCATTCGCACATCTTCCGACACCCTATCATTAACAGGGCGTCCGCTTTTCAAAAAGTTCAAACACATTTTTAAGCTGGAGCTCACGAGACCGGGGAATCAACAAAACTTTGGGGGAACTCACCATTCCTACCAAATCTGATCGATGCGTCGGTTGCTTAGCGGCGATGCGGCTCAACCCAAATTGCACGGTGATGGCGTCAAAGGAAATTGACAAACTCCTTGCTGCGGGTTTGATCTATGAGGTCAAACATCTGAATGGGTGAGCCCCATCGTCATTGCACTCAAACACAATGGTAAGATCGGCGTTTGCGTGGACTCACCGAAAACTCAATAAGGCCACGGGCGTGATCATTTTTCCATTTCCCTTCGAGACCGGGTTACGGGAAGAGGTTCTTGGCCTTGAGATGATGTACTCCTTCATGGATGGTTTTAAGCTACAATCGGATCTCAATCAAAGAATCTGATCAACTCAAAACTACTTTCACCACCCAGGTGGAATCACCTTTGCCTACAAAGGTGGTTCCTTTTGGATTATCAAACTCTCCCTCAGCGTTTCAGCGCATCATGCTCTCGGTTTTCTTGATTTTATGAAGGAAAATCCCTTTTTTGCAAATTTTCAAGATGACTTCTCGCCTACGGTTCCATGGTGACCATTTGGATAAATTGGAACTTCGTCTTTAGAGAAATGTGATGAGTCCGGCATTAGTCTCAATCAGAAATGCACCTTTTCGTCGCCGGGTGTTCTATTGGGACCGTTGTCGACAGCGGGTATCACCCGCGGATCTTGCCAAAATCGGTTATTGTGCTCAAGGCTCAAGCACCAGCCAATATCAAGGAGACACGCTCTTTCCTGGGTAAGGTCAATTATTACTCCACCTTCATTCCTGGACTCGCAGCCATTGCAGATCCCATTCATAAACTCACGGGTGATGAATCCACCTGGGCTTGGAATTCCCAGGCGGATCTTTGCTTTCAACGATTGAAGCTCTTGCTTACTTTCGGGCCGGTTCTTGTTCCTCCTCAATGGGACAAGCCCTTTCACGTCCATGTAGATGTCTCGGCGTTTGCTATTGGAGCTGTTCTTTCTCAAGAATATGATCGCTGCCCGACAAAACCAATCGCCCGGTAGTAAACTAAAGTCTGGCTGGCGCAACTACTCTGCCACGAGCGTGAAGCCTTGGGTTTAATTTTACGTGTCAATGCTTCCGTCACTATCTTTTTTGGGCGGTCCGGATCAAATTTTTGTTGACCACCAAGCACTCCTTTATTTGATCAACAAATCCCGCCCACGGGCCGCATTGCTCGTTGGGTCCTCTTACTGCAAGAATTTGCACCTTTTGAAATTGTTCACAAGGCAGAGGCAAATCTCATGTTGTCTGGATTATCTTTCACGCATCCACCGCAGATGATCCCCTCCCGGAGTCTCGGGCGCCTTTCACGGCGGCTCAACTCTTTACGGTCGCGGCAACACCACATTGGTTCCGACTTTCGGCGATATCTCCTTCTGAGCTCTTCCACCGAGGGGCGCCCGCGCTCTCTCCAGCCAAGCGACAATCCCGTCGACATCAATTTCTCCGCGAGGTCGTGACTACACCATGGTTGCGGGCCATCTTTACAAAAAGGTAAGGGATACGAATCCAGCCGGCCGGCTACGTGTTCTCCCTCATGAAGTCCCGATATTGTTGAAGCCCATGAAGGGCTCGGTGGTGGTCATTTTCATGGTGACACCCGCGACACATAAAATCCTTCTTCTTGGTTATTTTTTGGCCCATGCTCTTCAAAGGCGGCTCCATGCCCATGCGCCTGCGTGTGATGCTTGCCGGCATGTTGGGGCTGACCCCCGGCGTGTGGGCTCTACCCTTGGCCGGTCGTTAAGCCGCGCCACTTCCCTTCGGCAAATGGGAAATGGATTTTTGTGGGACCCATCGACCCTCTGCGCCGGCTTGCAGGTGCAGCTACATTACGGTTCTCGCGACTCACGCTACCAAATGGGCGGAGCTGCGCACTTCGGACAACTGCTTTGCCAGCACCTGCCAAGGTCATCTATCAACAAATCATCACTACGATTATTTTGCCCTCGGGCTGGTCGGTGTCGTGGTGTCCATTTTATCAATCATACCATCAAGGGAGCCGGGTTATCTCTGATCCATCATCACAAGCACACCTTACTATCCTCAAGGGAATGGTTTGTGAAAGCACCAACAAAACTCGGTCACAATTCTCAAAAAGCCGTACGGCAAAACAAACTTCCCCTCTTGTTCTTTGGGCTTACAATACTTGTTTCAAAATAGCTTCTGAGGTCACACTCCTTTCAAATTGGTTTATGGTCCAAGCTCTCATGCCGTTTGAATACATCCTTCCAACTCTCGGGTTTTCAACTAGCTCGCCCATAATCCCAGCTCTTTGCACTCAGCGAAAGGGTTTATCAATTGGAGCAGTTGGATGAACTTAGGCGTGATGCTTATGTTCGTGTTCTTCATGGACAGCGGTTTGAGAAATCATTGCATGACAAAGACTTAAGACAAAAACATTCAAAGAAGGAGATTTGGTTCTTCTTTATGATTCTCGGTACAAAAATTTTTCCGGGTAAGCTAGCGTTTGATGGCTTGGCCCTTATCAAATTGTTCAAATTAGTTGCAACCAAAGCGTTTTCAAACTAGCTGAATTAGATGGCACTCCATTACCTACAGCGGTTAATGGCTTTCGCCTCAAAACATTTCATACCGCGAGAAAGTGAAAATCAACAACCCGGATCTTTGTTCGGACACAAACACAACATATAGTGACTAAACCCGATTGGCATATTTATATTATAGGTGGAATTTTTTTTTACAAAATGTAAGGCCAACCCGGCTATTTCCGCTATGGAGCGCGCCTATATATACAAAAGCAGGCTCAAAGCCCTAAGTCCTAAGGAGAACACCCTCTACTCGGGTTGGGCGAGAGGTATCGCAGGAGATGTGGTACCGGTTATTGCTCGAGGGTCCCGGCCACGGTCGCGAGAATCACCTCCATCCCGTTGGTGTGGGGATCGGCATGCTCAGCCATGCAGGCACACCACCGATCCATAACAATACCCGCGATTGTGGCACCGCCGAGAGGTCGGGCAGGTCCATTTTGCGTAATCCACTCGAGGCGGTTGGGGGGCATAGTGTATTGTCATGCAAACCGGCGCCGGAACATCTTGGCGCCATCCGGATGTCCCGGCTTCACTCCGGTTAGTCTTATATAGTCAGAAGGGAACTCCTTGTCGGCGTGGACCAATCGGAAAAATTAAGCCAGCGTGGTTTGCAAATGCAAGGATGTTTCCTAAAATGAGAATCTTTTCTCCGCCGCATATCTAGCCATGGTACCCTTACGACACATTCGTTTTAATGATATCCCGCCCGAGGTTGCCAGCATTAAATGCCATTCCTTCTTTTCATACCGTCGAACATTAATGTGTGTCCTTTGGCCACTGTCACATCAATCATTCTCTCCGTCTCATCTCCACAGTTCATTGCTTCTCCTTTGTTGTTGGGGACTTAGCCAAATTTTTGCCTCTCAATCTCCTCCTTGGCATCTTTTCGACACACGGCAGCATCAGCGGGATTCTGAGTTTAAGCCCTCATCATACCCCTTAAGCCTCCATTTTGCGGCCCTAAAAACCTTGTCGTCTCTCATTGCCTTCGTCCGCCGTCCTCCAGTTCTCCGGCTCTACGCCTTTGCATCGCAGTTCTTTTTAAAGCTCTTTGCCATGGCTGCCCCAAAATTTCCTACACTTCAGCCTCTTTGCTCGGGGCGGCTCTTTTTAGTCGGTATCTTTCTTGGCCCACTTTAGTGAAGCCCTTGTTGGCCGAATCATTGAAGTCGCGAGCATGAGAATCTTTGAGGAATTTTCACAAATGGAACTTAGGCTCCAAATCGGACCCGGTTAGGCGGTTCGCCGGCTCATATCGTCAACAACCAGAATGGATACACTACGATGGTCGATGGCACCACCATTTCGACCCGGCACCTAATTTAGGTATTCCATGCCCCTTTGCAAACCCCTTGTTTATCTTGATGCGCCATACCGGGATCTAGATGTCGAGTTTGGTGCTCACGCTTTATCAAACAAGCGTGCATCGCTGACAAATATTGACAAGCCCATGAAACTTTTGTTAAGTTTACGTGTGGCAAGTTCATGGGTATTCTATCAAGAACACCTATATCAATAAGCCTTTCTATAATATAGTGGTCGCGCTACTCGCTCAACCAAATTGTTGTTCTCTGAGTCTTCTCCAAGAAGTTGACCCGTCTTGGGCTGCCACTTCTATCTCTGAAGTTTCCGTGGGAGGCCATCTTCAAGCCATCATTAGTCATTACTTTCCTCCCTCACCTCCTCATTCTCATGCTTCCACTCAACAATCCTTTCATTCCCTTCCTCAAAATCAACCGGTTGGCACTTCCGCCCTTCTTCTTACGGTCATGTAAGGCATAACACCACGCATGTCTTTGTCTCCTCTTCCTCTCGACCAGCGAGGCCCTCCGGTTCTCATCATGTCTCCCAAACATCACAAACGCGGCAACAACAGGCCCCTCCGCCTCCGCACCCTCGCCGGCTTTTGTATCGGTTCGGCCGAGGATGTTCATTTTGTTGCTCTCAAGTTACAAGAATCCCAAGAAGTTCTCATGCATGGGGTTCAAGCGTACTGGAGGCCTCGGCCAGCGGTTCGCAGAAGTGATCTTCAAAGCTGCAACCGCGCAAGTGCATACTCTGGAGACCAGCTTCAAGACAAGCCACGAAGTCTTTTTAGGGGCGTGAAGATCTCAAGGCTGCAGCTTCAAACTTCAGTCGGCTTGCCGATCAGTCGAGGCACAATTGCGGACCACCATTCAAAATTATTGGAGCGGGTCAAGGCGCGAGACTCTTTTGGTTGCCAAAGATAAAGATATTGCCAAACTCAACCGTTGTATCTGAGAACTCTCGAATTACAACACTCAAGCACAAGACCTTCGGCGTGGCGCTCAAATTGCCTCCTTGACCTCTCGGCTCACATCCCTCCAAGATGGAAACTTACGGAGGTTGAAAGCGAAAATTCTTGATGGCCCGAGATTGCGTTGCCCCGACTCAATGCTCTGGGCAATCCTCCTCACATATCCGCGACTTCGAAGCGGGTCGTGACCCGATCCGCCTTCTCTTAGAAAAGGACAGCAGGATCCGTGACCTCGAACAACGGCTTCTGACAAGCTATTGATCACGGTGATGAGGCTCGGACCAAACTTGGCGGCTATGTTACCATAACTAGCAACCTGCACATTGACTTCCACAGTGCCTTCCGGTTATGCGGATTATGTGGTTGCCGGCGCCACCTCTTTCTTTTGAAATGGCATGGGGCTGATGGTCTGTTGATGTTCCCTAGCGCCGCGCAAACTTTCGCCGGATCACGGCGGAGACCTCTGTTGAAGACAAAGGTCTATTCAGCCCTTTTAGTCTTTGATCTCATTCTTTGTGGCGATCAGATTTCATCACCTTTCGAGTTGTTGACCAATGGCATACATTTTCCATGATTTCTATCAGGCGATACCGCCGGGACAAATTCGAGATGGGCCACACAGGAACTTTCGGGGGTGACCCACCCTTCAATGGTTGCTTTTGGATAACAACCCTATCGGCTGATCATGATCGGACCTGCGCTCTTCATCAAGAGTACATGCACGAGCTTGCTCATCATTTGCCTCTCGGCAAGCTGGTATTGCAACGGATAAGGAATTATCACGGGACATCGAGGATCTTCCCTTTGCACAAGTTTATATGCGGCACCTCGCGGGGTTACAATCAGCTGCGTGCTCTTACGGATAGCAAAGGCGGTCCCCACGGGTTGGGATAGCCCTCGTAAATTCTCGGCTCCCTCCCTTTCTGTTTGGGACCATTGGTGCAAAGCTCTTGATCGGGGCTCTTGTCCAGAATTCGGTAGCGGGCTCGGTAGCCCATGCGGGCATGATCCCCTCTCCCTATGCTTCCACAGGTGTTCCTCCGCCCGGGTTCTTGATCTCGGATTGGCGTCTCCCCTTTTGGACCAAGGTCATGGATGGACATCTTTGGATGGACTCCACCTCCCGGATCTCGACGGATCTCGGTGGGATCCCGTTTGATGCCCGCTCCAATTGGGAGGATGGTGCTACCCTTGATCATACTACCAATTGGATCTATATTCCCAATGGCGTGGTTGGCAGCGCCTGGCGATGCTCTTCATGGTCTTGACACCTTCTTGAGAATCGGCCACCTCACCAAATCCTTGATTGCAGTCAAAGCGGGTTTATGTGCTGCTCTCAAATGCATCCTGGTCAGCTCTTTAAATGCGGCGTCAATCTTTCCTTGCAATCCGAATGCCCGATTGTCCGGTGCCTTCGGTCTCCAAACCTACCTACTCATGGAGTGCCGGTTTGTTTCTTACGAAGCCCATGCTGCCCTTGAAGACATAGTGCGCTCTCATTTTTTCTCATTGACGCCGATCACGCCCTTCCTCCTGCTCTTCAAATACGCCAGGATCTCATTAGCGCGATACCATAATGGTGCTGCCGTCCTCACTCGAAGTGAGGATCACTTTCAGGTGATGGCTTCCGCCCTCGAAACACTTCCTCCCTTTTCTTCACTCACGAGTATGCCGTTTTGGTGGTGTTAGTCACAATGCCTCTGATGCGGGGACTATTTTATACTCTGACGGACCAAGTCAAGTCAAAGGATCCTGAGGGCAGCCATGAATTCGATTGGTCAAGGCCGGCCGAAGACCAGCGGCGAACCCGCTTGATCAAAGCACAGTGCGCTACCAAAGCGACGCGACAAGTGATGACCGATCCTTGCTTTGCATCCCGGCGTCGGCGTGGTTCTAGGCACTTCAAGAACGCCCGTCAACATTCACCTGTCGGGCCTCCTTCGAGAATTAAACAAGAGAATCGATGGGGGGTGTCTATATTGGGCCAAATGCCATTGTACTATATATATGAGTAGAGCTAGCACATGATTTTTAGATGAGTTTTGAGTCTTGTCTCCGATTCGGTCTTCTCGATTTGTGAGAGCTCATGTATGTTCATCATTGATATCAAGGAAGCTTATCATTTTTCCTCTCATTGTTCTCTTTTGTTACGTTTTCTTCTTCTTGTTCTCTTCTTGCAAATCGTGACATAGTCCCCAATTCTCTGATTAGATCCACGGGTCCTCAGAGGCGTCTTCGAGGGAGTTCAACCAGACCCCAAACAAATTGCCATGGCATTAGATATGCTAATGACAAATAATAACGAAATACCTGTAACCTGCTGTAACAAGCTACTGTAACCTGCAACATATTGAGAATTATCATGTTCAAACATTTTGGGAAGTGAAAATTGAAGTCAAATCTCTCAATGGTGAGCTGGAATAAGCAAGTTTTTGTAAGATTAAAAAGAATTGCAGTGGTCATATTGGAAGATCTCTGAAGCTCAAATTAAAGAATTAAATGTTTTGAAATACCATCTTGCTTGAGGCTTTAGAACTAGGTTCTTGATGTTTCTAAGGCTCAAATGTGATCTTCAGATCTAGCTTATGTAATTACACCCCAAAAGAACTGCCAGACTCCTGTTTTTTTGCACAGAACAGTAGCTCTTATCCAGGATTCCTAAGCAATAATTTAACAATTAGGGAACTTGAAGCAAACAACTAACCTCTGACCACTTCGTCATGTATATCCAATTAACAAAGAAGTCCCAATAAAATAAAATCACTAGCTTCTTCTGTATTTATACATTATACTCAACTTACTGCTATAGCTCTGAACTTCCTTTTCTAGGTCCTCATGACCTCAAACCAATGAAAGAACAAAAGAACAAACACACAATCTAAAAGTTCGTGCACAAGGAGGTAAACATGCACTGAAAATACTGCACTCTCAAATTTCACTTCTTGTTTTTCCCTGTTGAATGTCTTCAGCAGTGAATCACATTAGGTAATGCTAATTATACATCTTCAACAGTAAATCACATCAGATAATGCTAATGATGCATATTATGGCCCCGACATGATGTTAAAACATAACAAGACATTAGGCATTTAGGCATCAGATCAACAACTTGCCTTGTCTTACACGTCCAGCAGCAAGTCTACTCTATGTTCCTAGACTTCTTACGCGGCCGCAAAATTGCCAAATAACGTCCAAACTTCAAAGATCATCAAACTTCCAATAGTATTTAATCATGATCATGTAAAAACATTTAGAAAAATTTTACACACAACCTTAACAATTAATGCTCTATAATTTCAGTTATAGAGGATCCCAATAACCCTTTACCACAACCACATAGAAACTACACATGATTTGGAGCAATTCATAGTGCTTGGCACTTTGTTTTAGGTAGCTTGCAAATAAACCATTATAGAAATACTACTGACATGAATGAAAAGCTTATCTATGGGGGTGGTGTTGTATCTTGGGCCAAAACACGAGAATGTTCAAATTTCTATAAATTTGAGGATGTTTAAAAGCAAAGACATGAACATAGTGATATTGAGAGAGATATAATAAGATATTTATAATGATAGTAAAATCACCTCGAATGTCGTTTGAGTCTTGTAAGCTATATGTTTTGAATCCAAGGAACATCGAACAATTCAAAAGAGAGCACATCAGGTTTGAATCAACTAGAACTATCTTATTCTAATATAGAATGCCCATGAAGGTAGGTTTCATGTAACATATCAACATGCTCTTTGTTGGAGCCATTTTGATAATTTTAATGAAAGTAGGGGCAATTTGGTCATTTTTACTATTGTGTTCATATTGAATTCTACACTTAAATTGGCCACTTATTTTCATAGACCAATGCTTGCCTTTAGCTATACTTATTTCTCTTGTTTAGTGTCCATTTACTTTATGAAGAAGATTCTCTTGTCATTTTAGGAAGAAGAGCGTGTTTAACATATAGACTTTGCTCATTGTAACTTACTCTCAACTACAGTATATTGCAAAACAATATACCATTTGCAATCCATGTGGGGAAACCATTGCTTTGGATAGTAGAAAAGTAATCTATTTGAACAATTAAGCAAAATTATATGTGGATAATGGACATGCTAAGTTCTAAACATGTGAAATCCAAGATCACAAGCTCCTACAACTGACATAAAGCTTCCAACTAAGAATCGGACAGATCCTTCATTGGTTGGATCCATCACGTCTCTTTCTTCTTGCCAAACTTTAATATGCTTCCATGCTTTCAAGATATCTGAAATTATGTTTACCATTATGCTTGAAAACTCTGTTATGTGTGACCTCAATTAGAGTTGAGCAGATGACCCTTTGATAATATCAAGTGGTTAGAGTTTGCATTTATATTATATGTATATGCATAGTGACCGCCACTTTTGGCGTCTGAACAACACGCTCTTTGTCTTGCGGTTCGTGGAAATCACACGAGTATCAGTAGATAAATCAAGACCATTAAAAATTAGTGTATAGTAATATATCAAACTTTACAATAGTTGCTTAATTTATGGTCTAAGGCACGTGAAAATGATAAAAGCACCATTATAATGATAGAATATATCATAACACCAAGTTAGCATTCTACATGAAGGATGCTTCCTCCCACATTCAAAGATCAATGGTAGAAGAAACTCATATACATTATAACTACATGAAATTTGTCACGAGGGCCAAGTCATTTGTTTGGTTCTAGGCATGTGGGGTTGGGCCCACTATTGACATCCAATTGAAGTCGAAAGGGTTCCCAATATTATTAAAGAAGATTATCTTCCATGCAATCTTTGTGGTGGTTACTGCTAGTAGCAATGTTTTTTTGAGTTAAATTCCCTTTAAGATATTGAAGTCCGAAGTTGGATAAAAAATATATCTCTTGATAAGTCCCTTGGATGGGCAAAGCGAATGAAAATGATTATAACATGGATGGGTACAATCACGCTTTGGATGGATGGATGGATGGATGGATACAATTTTTAATATCCACAAGAAATCGAAACTTATGGGACATACACCTAGATGGGACTTGATGTGTTCTTCCATTTTGAGCTCCAAAATTTTGACATCTATGTAGGATTGTTGCTTAGATCTTGCAACACAGAGAATTCTGGGAAGGGACTCGCAAAGAACACAAAAACTGGCCGATAGATAGGCTTGTCATTCATCACAGCAGCAATATACAATGTGTGGGAAAATCTGAATGGGGGGCTGACCATAGGAACAATGTCTAGCAACCCCATAAATGAAATAAGAAAATGTGCAAAGGCAAGAGAGAGGACAATGGCGACAACTTCTTACCAGGATAAAAACCCCCCCTTTGCGGTTTTCGAGGAAAACCCTAATGAAATGGTAAGCCAACCGACCTCGAGGATGCCTGAGAAGAGTAAGGTAGGAAATTTGGTGAAGCCCGCCAACGTGCATCAACGCCATGGAATGTGTGAAACCTGGAGAAAAAAGAAGAGAAATGCCTAGAAAGTACCCATTAATTGTTAATAAGATAGGTACAACCATGGCAAGTGAGCACCCCCTAAGAAAATAGTCTCCAGAAAGCAAAAACACCCATTAGACGTTCAAAACTATAAATAAACATATATAGAAATGGAAAACATCACCAAAAGATGGAAAAAGAAAAAATAGCATCACCAACAGGTGGAGATCATCTAGCATCACCCAACGGGTGGAAAAATATAGATAGCATCATCCATCAGTGGAAAATAATTGCATCGACCATCGGGGTGAAAAAGCATCACCCAATGGGTGGTCAATCTTAACGCGAAACATATAAACAATAGACAAACTCAAAATAACATATAAGTGCGGTAGGGTGGGGAAGCAATGGACAAGGAAAAAGAGTTCTTTGGTGAGAAGACGCCGATGAGCCACAAGGAGGATGAGCACATATAGGCCTTTCGCCCCCTCCCATAATAACGTTGATCCGGATCGATGCCATTCCTCGCCGAAGGGACTAATTAAATAACACAAAAACCGGCCGACTACCCGGAGAACTTCCTTACCTCCAAGCCCAAAGGGCCCGGTGGCGATCTAAATGTCGAGCAACATCGCAAACCACATAGCGAGAGGGAGAGCATGATGACCGCCATTCGCCGTGAACACGAACATCAACACGTGGAACTCCCTGGGCAGTTATGGCAGATAGAAGAGGAAGATGGCCAACGACGATGCCTGCGACTATGTGCACGAACAACATCATGTAGGCCCGCGTATTGCCGCAAGCTGAAAACATCATGGATTAAACAACAAAGAGGTTCAAGGCGAGAGAATGATAAGATGTCTACGGTCACATGAGGAGGAAAAAAAGAAGGTCTAAAAGCCAGGACTAGATGCACCAATATGAATAACTAGTAACGGTGCCCAGCGTTGCTGGGCATAAGTTAAAAATGTGTAAATGATGTTCAAGAGAGATGAGACGCTCTAACAAATTGTTTTGTTTCATTTGTATATAGCCCTTGAAAACCTATGACTTTTGGATTATGCTGGTAGCAAGAGCTTTGGGTTAGAGTTGTTTTTGCCCCTTATACACACTGGCGTGCATAGCTATAGAAATACAAAATTTTAGCATCTAAAGAAACCGAAAGTGGTCAACCCAAAATCCAAATCATATCAATGCTAAGGAAAGTAGTTAGGGTTTCTATTGGTGTTGTAGAATTAAAAGCAACCCAAAATGGTCAACCCATAATCCAAAATCACATCAATGCTATGAAAAACATATATTGTCCAAACATATATTGTCCATTAGCCTAAGTTTTTATGCTCAGATTAGCAGAGATATAATCCACGCTTTCTAGATTAAAAGATGGGTCCCATATATCTTTTTATCAAAACATGGAGATTTGTAAGGTTTATTATCGAGAAGTTGGGACCCCACATCCAATTCGTAAGGCGACCAAACCCAAGTACGTTAAAGATGTTTCTCATACCCTAAACCTTCTTGGCAATCCCTCCCAAAGGTGCAAGGTGTCTTTGCTTCGAAATCCTAATATGTTGCCAAAGGCGCTTGTTGCTTGCAACCCCTATCTAAATCTTGACCCAAACAATAAGGGCAAATCAATGATCCTTTTCAAGATCAGAGACAACATGGATAATATGGGCTTTAAGAATCGGGGAGGTTTGATTATCCTCATTCATCCGACAAATGTTAAGCTTCGGTTCCATGTTAGTTCAACTAAGCTCATATGGTACCTTACAATTTCTAAATTATGTTCTATAGGGTAGCCTTGTACAATTCTCTTGGTGTTTGGTAACCATTTATTAAATCTCTTGGTTCCCATAATTCGGAGAAACTCCTTTTGCAATTTTCCTACCATATCATCTATCATGCACCTTATGATTTTATAGGAAGCACCAATCGAGAGTCCATGAATAACCATGAACACATTCGAAAATGCCGGAGAGTACCGATCTGCGATATGGGCCACAGCGATCTTCTTTTCCACGATTACGGCAATGTAGCCGACCAACAACATATCGTTGACACATACAAAAAAAAACAAAAGCAACGGCGATTACGTAAAAAAAGATGAATAACAATCATTGCCACCAAGATAAAATATAAACAAAATACATGCGCCAATAGCGGCAATGCTTATGAAAATTGAAAATATCTATGACCACTATCTTTGGTGAAGGAATAACTTGTAGAGCCTCCATCAAATTGAAGCAATGGTATCTAAGAGTCTGCTTTGTATAGTAGAAGGCAAGCTATCTAATGTTACATGACAAAGGAATAGAACCTCGAATGTTTGAGATATTCATAATTCATCATACTTACTTGCTCAAAAGTCAAAGAAATCAAGCGTGGTTGCATGCCACAAATTTGGACCATATGCCCATAAAAGTACAACTTTGTAGACAACATAATTAAATACCTTAGAATAGATTTTAACATGCTTCTTTAAGAATGCATGCTTTTTTTCGTAAATTTGTCTCGAGAAATCCTCGATTATTGTTGTCCACTATTTCGGATGAATTGCTAACTATTATAGAAATCAAGGAATCATATCTTACAATTTACTCACGAGTTTCAAAAGCTTGAGAATAGCATCATGTATTCAGCAATTGAGAATGAGAAAGCATGTGTGCGAGATCTCCAAATTGAGATAAGGGTAGCAGAGAGAAATAATGGCAGGCCGGATGATTAGGTACCCACAATTCAAACAACCAATTTAAGCATAAAGACAATAAACATAGTTTTATTTTCCAAGCTAATGAAAGGCACCATGGAGCTGATGCGAGCTTCAAATATCAATTCAAATATCCTTTGCTATTCCCCTTA
Source organism: Isoetes taiwanensis (assembly GCA_021234155.1). Lineage (NCBI taxonomy): Eukaryota > Viridiplantae > Streptophyta > Lycopodiopsida > Isoetales > Isoetaceae > Isoetes > Isoetes taiwanensis. Next base: position 102,626 of record JAJEKV010000440.1, read on the forward strand.
TCCCTTATCTCATGAAGGAATGCTTACCTTGCAATATATTTGCTCATCGCCGTGCCCAAATACACACCGGACATCTGCAATAATACTTTTGATATTCAAAGAGAATGAGCGAGAGATGTTCGATGATGGATCGGGCTGAATTCATGAGCGATTGCAAGGTCCTCGAACTGTCTCAAAGCTGTCAAACTGCAAAAACAATGTGAGCGAAATAACTTAAACATGCGGAAAAAAACTGGGAAGCAACTTATAGTTGAGTCACCTCTATATGCCCGGTTTGACCATCATCTACGGTGTCCATTATTAAAAGCGGCGCATTCATCAAAGCCCTCTTGTTGCATTCTTCTAAAACCAAAGAATTTGGCAGCAAAGAATCCATTATTGCACTTAATGGCCAAATCAAAAAATCTTAAATTCGGTGGCCTACCTTATAAAACTTACGTGCACAAAGCTTTGAAGATATCCTGCCGTTCGACTGCACTTCTTTTGTGAACAAGCGCAAAATGGAGAGGAATGACAGACTGTTCATAGCTTTCACAAAGCTTTCACGGCTACAATTTGCTACCGAATTAGACAACGCTTTGCTCAATATAATGCTCTTGCTCAGAAATGTTCAAAAGACTATCAAATGTGTAGAATTGAGCGGGACAAATGAATCAAATATGATAAGATGCTTCAGATTTTATGTATGGGTAACAAATGTTTCGGTGCAGAGCAAGGAAATTGTTAAGAGGAAATATTTTCACATGGAATGGGGTACCCTTTCTTGCCAACATGGCTCTTGGATTTGCAGCGACATATGGCAGCGATTGAATTGTAGAAAAAAAAAGGATTGGCCATAAAACTTCGGCAAAGGTTTGGCCATGAGCATCGAAAAACTACATGCAAGAGGTCTTACCCGCTATGCCCTACCGTACATCACGTGGGCAGAGGTAAAAGACTAAATGAAACCATGGGAAAAAAAAATCACGGAAGAATGATTAATCGAAGTTCGGCAAGCAACATGGGCGACAAGCAACTGCTCATACGAAGGATCTTGAAACAATTTACGCCTTGAGCTTTGCATTACGCCGGATATTATGATCATCGGTTTACGCGGCCTCACCGTCCACAAGATCGCTACTATTTGCGATTATCAACATGAAGATCCGAAACCCTTTTGCACCTTGGGGCGATTATTGAGATTGTTGGGCGAGAAATGGTTACATTTTCTACCATATCCGGATTTGGGTTGCTTCCTTCTGTGTGACGGCGGATCGCCGGAGCTTGGCAAGGCGGACCGTGATGCCATAGCGATGGCTATAAGACCCGCCATAGAATGGAAGCCCACAGTGCTCGAAGGTGCCATAGCCGCCTTCGCGAACCCTAGCAAAAAAACTCATCTAAGAAAGTGACGTGGCATCATCTCTTCCATTGATTTCATCAAATCTGGGCCGCCCAAATTAGGGCTGGGTCCAACACTTACACAATAACATTATAATATAGGATACTTTTAAAGAAAGAGGAATGAGGTTGAGGTAGAGGTTAAGGAAGGTCAAGAAGGGAAAAGAGATTGAAGTTACATTCGGATCACATCGTAGATCAAGCAAAGAGAGGCTTATGAAAAAATAAATGAGAATGAGAAGGTCGAAGTCTGAGTCTGAAGTCAAAGGTGAGATTAAGGCCAAGGTAAAAGAGGCGATGGGGTCAAGTGCCGACGTCAAGGTGGAGTGCAAGGAGGCTAGCCATGCGGCAGAATGAGAAAAATGGAATAAGTGATTACACAATGATGACATATTGTTAGTAAGCTAGCCAGACCTATTGTCCGTAATAATAAAACAAAAGATTTCGAAACCCATGAATAGGGGAACTCCCCGGGGAGGTATTGCAGACGACCATACCTGCGACTGTGTGCACGAACAATATCATGTAAGTCCTCATATCGCCAAACTGCTGAGAAACGTCCAAGTGTTGAGTCGAGTCGCGAATCCCATAGCGAGAGAAAAGATGAATGCCGGGCATGGAACAAATGCAACAAGAATTAACCACACGGTCCCAGGCGAAGGTAAGGTTATGGCTAAGGATGAAGAGAAGACGGACGAGAGCTCAACATTAGAGTAGAATGCTTGATATGGCTAGTGAGAACAAAGGATCCAAAATGAAAAATCGTGACAAGGTGGCAATAAGGATGTAAAAAACATCAATGACAAGGTTGGTGTCAATAGATCAAGAGATTGTATAAATAAAAGATGTGCCGAGTCCGAAAAAACAAATGAAGAACCCAACCTAACAAGGGCGTGCCAATCAACTCGCTCAATATAAAAGGAAGTGTGAACAAATTAAAAGATGAGGAACACAAAAGCATAATGAGTTATCAATGGTCATGAAATTAATTTTTGGAGAAATGAGAACTATAGAGAATGAGTCCAGAAAAGACAACGTAAAAGGAGAATGTAGCCAATATAATGCCAATGCAAAGATGTCATAACCCGAAAATGAGAACGCAAAACGAGAATGTATCTGATATAGAACCCATGTCGCAAAATGCAATGGGGTGCCAAATGAAAATACGTCATAACTAGAAAAAAGTGAAATGATAGATGATTATGAGGCAAGACTACCGCCTGGAAAGCCTAAAACTGTAAAAAAACAATGACATGAAAAATTATGTAAATTAAATTTGCCAAATAAACAACTTTATGACACAAAATGCAATGCAACGCATTTAAAAAGCAATGTGAATCTGGGACATAAAAGAAACAATAGTTTTGAAATAAGACGTGATAAGGAGAATTGATAACATGCCGAAACCGATAAATAAATAAATACCCCAATATAAAGCGACTTACTAGAATCGAGAGACGAGGTTGAGGTAGAGGTAGCGCATTAACGGAGAGCACAAAGTCAAGAGGAAGGTTAAGAACCCTTGAATATAAGCCTAAAGATGAAGAGTATGACGAAAACAATGGACAAGGTTGAGTTAGACTCATGTTATGCTGAAAATGTCGGCTCGGATATGACCAAATATAGGCACACTAAATAATAATGAAATAAGCAAAGATTTATAGAAACGAGGGATGAGGTAAAGTTAGAGGTGGCGCATATATTAGCAATCAAAAAAGTCACGAGGAAGGTCAAGAAGCAAAATGAGGTTGGCATCAAATAGAAGTACCTAGCAAAGAGGTGCATACGATTACGCGGAAATAGTCCGGGACAAGAATAGGAGAGTGAAGGTGAATATTAAGAGAGCCAAGATCCGGGTCAAGCTAAGAGTTAGATTCACCGTGATATTCTAAAAATAATATACATGCAAAAAACATACCGTATAAAAAACCCTCTAATTATCAAGTTAAAACCATGTGAATGCACCCATAAGTTAAAAAGGCAAATGCTCGCGCATCGTCCTAAAAAATTTCAAACCAACTGGAATGACATACATCAGAACAACCACCTAGGAAAACACGGTCATAAGTAACTTCTTGAAAAGTTAGGAATAAATGCCTCCAACACAAAAATTCCCGGTAGTTCTAATAATATATTCAATAGAAATTATATGCATAGAAAGCCAAGTAGTAAGAATGCAAAATAGATAGCCTAATGAGTCGTACCCAGATTCAATTCCCATTGCTAATCCAAGAGCAAACATAGATGCAAAAGAAGTGAAAGGCCAACATAAAATCCATGACAGTTAATCAATGTAAACATGAAATGGAATGTCAATGGAAAAATTGAGCAGCCCAATCTACTTACTTAAAATGTTTTTGGGGTGGGTGTCCTCCTTTTTCCGGCTGCCTGTAGACATCAAAATCCCCGCAAAAAGCTTAAATTTTGGGATCGTAAAATAAAAAAATCCGGCACGTAAAATTTTCTCGAAGGTTTTTTTTTTCCAAGCCATTTTTTTTCGCAAAACCTAAGTCGGTCAATGCTGTGATACTGTAATTTTCGGCTAACCTAACGAATGCAGAGCCGTTATAGAATAGGTTATTCTGCTCTGACTTTCATTATTCCTCCTGCTCCTCGAGCTTCCATTATTTCTTGGATGGAATCAATGGAGTTTAAATCCCTCTTCAAAGCTTACTCTAAATCGCAAGAGCCCTTGCTAAAGCAGAGTCGTCGGTGTGGTTCACTGTGGTAAGAGTTTTTTCTTTGCATTTTTTTTTCTATCTGCAATTTTTGGTTAAACCCTTCACCTGTAAGATTTCCTTAGGCCTTAATTTAACTAAGACAATAACCTTGACAATGTCACACACAAAGAAATGAAGCAAAGTTAACAACCATATGAAATGCAAGAAGATAATTCATATGTGAATATCGAAACTTCAATCTCCTCTCCTGATTCCGATCTGTCTCTATACAACATAAATTTCTCCTTTTACATTGTTGGGGATCACCGAAATCCGGCAATCCCAGTATCTGATCCCTTCGTTTATCTAGGCGGCTGCTAGATCAAAGCTAGCGTTCCCACCTGGCCGGTGATACTGTTCACCAAGCTAGAAACATGGGGATATCTGTAAACCTATACAATATTTACATTTTCACTGCCGACCATGGTTAAGATTTACATTGCCGACCATAGAACCATTAACTTAGCACCAGATATTTAATGAACTCTAAAGTGCAAGTTCCTTGCAACATGTCAACATTTTTCAAGGCTTGTTAACATCTTCAACACTTCCCCTTCATTAAATATCTGTGTTTATATTCTCTGATCATGTTCTAAGATTGAATCAGAGTGCTATTGTCTTCTATTCCCTGCACCCTTATCCTTTCCTTTAGCATGTTAAATCGTGGCTCTCTAAGAGCCTTAGTGAGAATATCTGCTAATTGATTCTCAGTTGGGATATGCTTTACTGCTATTAGTTTTTTCTGAACCATTTCCCTTATAAAATGTTGTTTCATCTCAATGTGCTTTGATCTCTCATGTAGCACGGGATTTTGTGTCATTGAAATTCCACTTGTACTGTCTGACCACAGGGCAGTTGGATCATGATCCTTTATTCCCAGTTCCTCCAATAGTCTTCTAATCCAAATGATTTCCTTTGATACCAGTGTCATAGCTGTATACTCTGCCTCTGCACTAGACAGAGCTACTGTATTTTGTTTTTTACATTTCCAACTCACGGGATTTTCACCAATCATTACAATATAGCCAGAAGTTGAATGCCTTTGGTCAGCATCTCCTCCCCAATCAGCATCTGCAAATGCATCTATATTGTAGCCTTTATCTTTGAATGTTATGCCATGATTTGCTGTACCTTTCAAGTACCTTAGAATGCGCTTGGCAGCAATCCAATGTGATCTACCAGGGTTGCTGTTATACCTGCTTAGCAGATTAACTGCAAACGCAATGTCTGGTCGTGTGGCTCCTGCCAAATGCAACAAGCATCCTATCAAACTCATGTAGGGAATTTTCTTCATATGCTCTATTTCTTCAACAGTTGTAGGACACATTCTCTTACTGATTTTATGACCTGGAACTAGTGGTGTGCTCACCACATTGCATTCTCTCATTTTGAATCTATCAAGCACTCCATGTATATAATCTGCCTGATTCAAGTTTATGGTCTTCTTATCACGATTTCTGATTACTTTAATCCCCAAAAACTTCTTTAAGTCTCCCAGGTCAGTCATTTTAAATCTGGATTTGAGTAGCCTTTTGCAAACGTCTAAACAATCCAGACTATTAGAAAACATCACACAATCATCGACATAAAGTGCAATGAGACAAAAGTTATCATGCTGCCTGTACATGTATAAGTTTCCATTCCCATTCATCTTGATAAATCCTTGGTCCTTCAAGTAATTATCCATGCAAGTATACCAAGCCCGAGGAGGTGTTTAAAGCTCAGATACAGCCCTCTTTAATTTCCAAATTTTATCATTCCTTTCCTCAAATCCCAAAGGTGGTTTCATGTAAATCTCCTCCTCTAGCTCTGCATTTAAAAATGCAGTACTGACATCCATATGATGAACTTCCCAGTTCATAGAATTTGCGAATGTTAGCATAATTCTTATGCTTGATAATTTCACTATTGGGGAATAGGTATCATTATAATCAACTCCCTTCTGTTGTGTGAATCCCTGAGCAACAAGTCTAGCTTTGTATTTCTTTGATCCATCTGGAAGCTCTTTTATTTTAAAAATCCATTTGTTTCCCACAATGTTTTTATTTTCTTGCCTGTCTATTACTTCACATGTCTCTGTCCTTTTGAATGCATTCATTTCCTCATTCATGGCATTCTGCCAAAATCTGCTGTTCTTATCATTCACAGCCTCCTCATATGTTTGAGGTACATCAACCTCCAGAACTGTCATTAAATGAGGTGTCATTTCTTCTTCTTCCATAGTTTCTAGTCTTCTGCTTTTTCCACCAGCCTCTCTTCCATGTTCATCAATTTTAATCCCTTTATCTGCTAGTTCCCTTTTTAATTTTTCTGCCTCAGACAACCTTTTTCTTGACTTAACAACATTGTTTCCTTCCTGTACAATTTCTGGAATAGGATCATTAGTTTTAGTATTCCCTTGCATACAAAGTTCTTCAGATCTTCTTTTACTGCATTTATGTATCCAGACTTATTCAGAGCTTTCACATTATTCATGTTAGTGTGGCCCAGACGTTCATGCCAAACTTTCAAGCTAGGTACTGAAACATTATTCACTGTTGGACAAATTTCAGAAGTATGCATCTCAAATAAATCTCCAACTCTTTTTCCCAGAAAACATATTTTATTATCTTTCACAATCTTGCAAACACACTTGTCAAATAGGGACGGTAGTCCAAGTCAACTAATTGACCAACGTAAATAAGATTTTTACAATGGAAGGTACCAAAGGACCTTTTCTATTTCTACCGATTCCCCCGGCAGATCATATAATTTCAAAGATGCTTCACTTTTACTTCTTGAGTTCTTCCATCTCCAAGCCGAATATTCTTTATCTTTAACTCCTTATCACACTTAGCAAGCAAACGGAGAATCTCTGATTGTTCTTCGACTCCGAATCTACAACAAAAGATGCCTTAGAATTTTGTGTTTTACGTAAAGAACTTGAAAACACATGTGTTACCTCTTCTTCGGAGTCCTCTTCTTCACACTCTATGACCGCCACATTTGTGCTTGCCGCCTTACCACCCCTCGCCTCTACCTCGATTGGTAGTCCAATGAACTGCTTTTTCCCTTTGCCTCTACCTCTGCCCACCTTGCCACTATCCTTAGGACTTTGACATTTTAGATACAAAATGCCCCACACCTCCACATGTGTAGCAAGTTTTCATATTCTCGAGAAGCTCGGGCGGAGTTAAACTTCAAATGCCCTACTTCCCCTGACCATAACATGGCCCCAATCACAATACCTCTCATAAGAGGATTTCCCTTTCTTAACAGCCCGACCTCGATTCTTCCCTCTTCATAGTTCTCATTGTCCATCACAGATTTTTGCTCTACTTCTGTCCTGGCAATCTGTTCTGCCTCCTCCCTGGTTCTGGCAACAGTCCTTATGAGTGTGGCCAAAGTTCCATAATTGCCAAACATCTTGGAAATTGCCAAAATTTGATGGTTCTCTGACATTGTTACTCCATTTGCCCTCAGTCCGCACAAAGTGAATCAAACTTATGGAACATTGTGGTTAAACTGTCTTGTCATCAAACTTCATTTTTCTGATTTCCTTTTCCAAAACATCAATCTGAGATGAGCTCTTAGTCTGGTATGTTTTAATCAGATATTTCCAAGCTTCCCTGGGGCTCATGTCTCTTAACTTAAGCATAATACTTGGTGCAACCTTGCACATTATTATAGCTTTTGCTTGACTTATTTTCAGTGCATCACCTGCTTTATCACTGCTAACACTCATCATCAACATTAGTACCAGGCTCAATTATATACCATAGCCCTTCAAACTGTAAGACCTCTTTTTACTCTTTCTTTCCAAATGAAAGCCTCCAACTCCCCGAAGGCTTCTCCGAGCTTAACAAAGCAGCACCAAAACATGTATGGACATTGTGTTCTAAGCTCGATACTCATCAGTAAGATTTCCTTAGGCCTTAATTTAACTAAGACAATAACCTTGACAATGTCACACACAAAGAAATGAAGCAAAGTTAACAACCATATGAAATGCAAGAAGATAATTCATATGTGAATATCGAAACTTCAATCTCCTCTCCTGATTCCGATCCTCTCTATACAACATAAATTTCTCCTTTTACATTGTTGGGGATCACCAAATCAGAGCAATCCCGAAGATCTGATCCCTTCGTTTTATCTAGGCGGGCCGCTAGATCAAAGCTAGCGTTTCCCACCGCCTGCTGTTACTGCTCACCGAAGCAGAAACATGGGGATATCTGCAAACCTATACAATATTTACATTTTCACTGCCGACCATGGTTAAGATTTACATTGCCGACCATAGAACCATTAACTTAGCACCAGATATTTAATGAACTCTAAACTGCAAGTTCCTTGCAACATGTCAACATTTTTCAAGGCTTGTTAACATCTTCAACATCACCCATCTCTGGCATTCAGGCACATGGTTTCCATCAGCGAGTTGCTAAAGCAGAGGAGTTGTGAACTAAAGGAAGCTCACAGTACAATCTTTCTTTCTTTTTGGGATCATTTTTCTTCACAATCTTGCTCATCGCTTAGATGTTTTACCTCAAAAACTTGGATTTTGCCTATAATCTTGGATTTCTTTGTCTCACATGCCTCTTGACCTGCTTAAAAACTGAAGAATGTAAATGGGTTTAATAAAAAACCATGTGTGCAATTTCGAGTTTTGGCAAATCATAGGAAGCTTAGAGCTTGCGCTGGAGCAGAACTGTCGTTTGTAATAGAGGGACACAACTTGCAGTATCATATGAGGCTGCAAAGAATAGTCATCATTTTGCTGTTAAATTGGGAGTTTAAATTGAATCCATACATAGCTAATGCAATGGGCTTTATCAAAGTAGTGGAGAGATGGATTTTAGCTCGCATGTCTTGAAAAATAGCGTAGAAACAATATTTTTCCTCTAGCATCCTGATAGACATGATATTTTACCCTGCCCATCCTGTTGATCAACCATCCCCATTCGGATCTAAGGGAGCCTTGGATTTGCCTTCTACTCCGACAATTTTTAGGGTTGGATCCCTTCTGCGAGCTACTGGTGTTCCCTATTTGCTTCCAAGCAAAACCAAACAATTTCTACTAGGATTATCATCGATCAAAGCATACCTGTTGCTTCGGATTTGAAACACTATATGCTTCATAAATCTTCTCAGTTGGGCCACAGTTTCTGCACTGGTCTCGGAGTTAGGACTAACCACAAACTGAACCTTGCATTTGCTCTTTTCTCAGCCTACCCGAGGGACGTTCTCCTTCGATTTAACCGCGTTGTACTCTTTGAATCTTTTAGATCTTTCTTCGCCAAATTCAACACCTGCAAAGAGCAAAATGGAAAGTCTGTGGTAAGGCTGGATTCACATGCACCATCGCCACCTTCACCATCATGTAAAATGCCATGCCATTTTACGCCCACCATCACGGACCATCGCGAATTTACAAAGGGTATAACAGGGCCTCTCTCCCACCATTGTTGCATGTGAACCGGCTCTAAAGCATGTACGCTAAGCGTATTAAGCAGTTGGCTTAAGCAGGGGTCCAGAGATGCCACATCAGGTTTTTCTGGCCTTCTTATATTACGAGTATGTAGATAATAGATAATCCTTCCTATTATAAGGCAGATACATTTTTCTGCGCCCGCCTAACATCTTCCTTACAAATTCTATTGGCATGACACGTTGTGGTTTTGGCATTTATTGCAGATTATGCATTTATGGCAGAGTATCTATCAGGTATGGGTCGGAGGTTGACCCGCGATGTTGACGGTTAGGCGTTTAACCTAGAGTGTCGAGGAGCCGCGATGCTGGCGATTAGGCATTCGATGAGGCGCTCTATCGGATGTGATGCTGATCCGGCCGGATTTTAGGAAGAAATCTCCTCTGCCCTGTTGTTGCCATGTCACAAGATTTGCCGGATCCATCGCCATCTATTTTTTTGATGTTTCTAGCTGTCAAAATGCATATTATTTGTTATTTGCTGGCTCCTGCATGACCTCTGGTGTTGTCGCTATTCCTTCCTGTTTTCTAGAAGCAGCTCCGCACATATTCATGAAGCGTGCATATATAAAAGCCTAGAGCTCCTGCCGCTTCGCTTGCTCTCAGATCGGGTCTGCTCGTCATGTTCCGGTAAGCTTTTTATCTTTGTTCTTCAGTATTTGTAGTATGGGTGTTTGAGGCCTGCAAATGGGCGATGGGTCCTGATATGGGAAGGTGCCATGAGATATCATCAACACACTTCTAGGATATAAACGCTAGGATCTGAAGAACTATAAGCATATTTTGAGCATATACTTAATCATCAGTTAGCTTGATGCATTTGTCAAGAGAGCTTATATGGCAGTCCAGCATTCCTGTATATAGGGTAGAAAAATTTGAAGGATTATCAGTAAAACAAAATTATTCTTCAATGAAACTAAGATTTCTTTGGGCTGTAATTATTGAAAAAGTTCAGGTTTATTTCAGGCTTATACTGCAGAGCTAGAGAAAGAGGTGGAAACTCTCAAACAAGAAAATGCAAGGCTAAGAAGACAAGAAGTATCAATGTTTTTTGATGTTAATGGTTAGTCTATTAAACTGGAATCTGAAGTTCATCTTTTGTTGCAGGTAGAAAGGGCTTTTGAATGGAACCTGAAGGTATAAGTCCTTCTTAACCAGAGAAGATAAAGGAATGCTTTTCCTGGCTTGAATACTCTTGAAGTTTTGTGGTTTTGCTCCAACCATATCTTGCTTTCCAAGATGCTGCTTATTTTTTCCAGCATGTTTTTTAGGATTTCTCCATTTCCTGTAGGCATTGTCTTTAATTTGTATTTAGAATGTTCTGTTTGTTCAAAGCTACAGTACTTAAATCACCCGAATGTTATTTATTTTTTGACGAGAGACTGTTGACATGTCCTATTCTGTAATACAGATCATGTACCATTTGTTATCAGACGTCAGTATGCCAGGGACAAGAATGCTCAGAAGATCACAGACAAATCCTTGGTAACTAGTATGTCAAGAATTTCGAGAGATTTAGATTTGTACATGAGCTGGGGTTTTTAAAGTAGCAGTTTATCTTGAAGTTGGATATGGGTTGTGGCCCATTTATTCCCATCCTCAGAATGGGGGTTACAATTGTGTTTTATGTATAGTGTAGAACCAGAGAATATGTAATTATGGTTAGCAGGCAGGGCCACATGGAGAGGGCAAAAAGTTCACTTTTTTAATTTGCTGAGCTTGGGATTGTATTTTACATAGGTTACACTTTCCTGCTGAGCTTGGGATTGTATTTTACATAGGTTGCACTTTCCCTGTTGGCCATTGGCTTCACCTGAAAAAGTCATAAGTGCTTCAGTCTTCAATTGTGATGGAATCATCGCCAGGACATTATGCACATCACCTAAATAAGCATCTGGTGGAATCCGTCCTCTGTTTTTTGTTGAAGTGGCTAGAATGTGACAGGAGGAATCCGAGAAAATCAAAATGCCCCTTATACCCCTCGTGGCATGATATGATTGGTTCTTTTCGATTGTCTCAAGGTTGGTCTGATAGATTCACCAAATGAAAATTGGCCTCCTGGTTGGTCCTCCTCGTCTATGATGTGGGGGGCCAAGTCAACCTGCTATGCAATCTTTAAAATAATGTTGTGTCAATCGATGTAGATCTTTTAATGGATGCAGATTTTCTTATGTTCTAAAACATTTTTGATGTCATTTTGTTGATTATATGATGCACAAGGCAATGCTTTGCAATGAAGTGTGCGTTTAATACGTGTTAAAATAGATGGCATAATGATCGATTAAGATGCCACATGTTAATGTTGCTAATGCCATGGGCGGCACATAATTTTTCTGATGGAGGCCAATGGCTCCTAATGGCCTATGAGAGCTCAAAAAAGCTCATAATGTGGTTGACTTTGTCAAACATCTTGGTTGGTGAGTCAATTGCATTATTTTGGGTTTTACACATATGAACAAATACGTGTTAAAGGTTAGTTTTCTTATAATAAACATGGAAAGTTCGGTTGGTCAAGAGAATTAAATTGGAAAGTTCGGTTGGTCAAGAGAATTGAATTGAGGGAATAGCACGGAAATATCTAGTTGAAGATAATAATACTATATATGAGGATATAATGTATTAGGGAATCAATGGTTCGAGTATTTTTTGCCTCGAAATATTCTTCGGCGGCGCTGCCAGTTGAGGCGACGCACGCCCATGTCCTTATGTCGTAGCCACATGTTGTAACCACATGTTTACTATATCTCTTGAGCTAATTTCATCGAGATAATTTTATAAATGAATGCTTGGGTGCTTTTGGATGTTCTGCCACATATGGCGGTTCAAAATCTTTAAGCGTAGGCGTTGCTTTAGATTTCTTATGTCCAGAATTAATATGTTTGGTAAAGAGAAATGTTTGCGGGGCCTTGGCCGCCGCAATAAATTTCTTGTAAATAAATTTATTGTAGACTAGATCTTATGGATAATACCCCACTGACAGCAGCCTAGACTTATGCTTCATTTTTAAATCCACTCGTTAAACGCCGTGTTAAAATGAGCTCTGTTTCTGAGCTAAGGTAATGGATATGTCGTCTCCTCACCGGAGGCCTCGTGCGATCATTTTACCATTTCCGGCAGATGGCCACATAACTCCTCTCTTGCGTCTCAGCAAAATTCTGTGGGCGACAGGATTTGCAATTACCTTTGTCAACAACGAAGGAAACCACGCCAGGCTACTCCAAACTGCCAAACTATCCGGCCACTCTTGGTTGCTACACGAAGACCCCAATTTCAGGCTTGTTGGACTTGCCATGGAAGAAACTCCAAAGCTTTCAGAGAATGATGGGGGCAAATCCATTATCTATAGCTCATTCAGCATGATGAAACCCTTTGAAAACTTGTGTGCAGAAAATGGTGGCCCTGTGAGTTGTATCATCTACAACTACTTGATGTATTGGGCTTCTGACATAGCCACCAGATTTGGGATTCAAAAGGTAGCGTTTTTCCCTTCAAGTGCTGCTTCTTATTTGCTGATAAAAGGAATAGGCGAGTTGTTGGGACAAGGAGTCATTCCTATTCCAGGTGATGTATGAGATCCTTCCTTTTCCTTTTCATTGTAGAACTGTCTATGTGTATTCTTCGTCTGTTTTTCTTGAGTACATCTTTGAGAAAGTATTTAAATCTTTTGAGTACATGTTTTGAATCTGCAGAGGGATTCAAAGACCCTGTCATTTCACTCATACCTGACTTGCCTATAACCCTAGAAGAAGCCCCTTTCCTTACAAAGAAGGATACTGGGGTAGATGTTCTGTGCAAAGGTGTTTTTAGAATGAAAGAAGCAGACTGGGTCCTGGCAAATACATTTGAAGAGCTAGAGCCCAAGCTAATAGAGCAGATCAGAAAGGACATAGAGCATTTCTTGCCAGTGGCTCCTCTTCACTCCTTTTCCAAGGAAATTGGACTGACAGTTCAGGATAGGTCTTGCTTAAAATGGCTGGATACACAGGCTCCAAGATCTGTATTATATGTTGCATTTGGAAGCTTGTGTGTTATACATAAAACACAGCTGAGAAATATTGCTGAAGGTGTTAAGTGTAGTAAGAAGCCATTCTTGTGGGTGCAGAGATCCAATTTGACTGGAAATGAGGATGATGTGGATTTTATATCAGAAATTTTGCAAGAAAGTAGAGGAATAGTTGTGAGGTGGGCACCCCAAGTGGAAGTCCTTGCTCACCCTTCCATAGGTGGCTTCTTCACCCACTGTGGTTGGAATTCAACTTTGGAAAGTATCTCTGCTGGAGTGCCCATGCTTGAATGGCCTTGCATGAGTGATCAATATCTTAACCTCAAATACATGACGACAATTTGCAAGATTGCATTGGATTTTAAGGATTGCTCTAGGGATGACAGCGGATTTATATCTCCTCATGATGTTTCAAAATTTGTGTTGAGACTAATGGATGGGAATGAGGGAGAGATGTGTCGCAGTAAAATTCAAGAACTAAAAGATTTGGCTTTTGAAGCTGCAGGTGGTTCATCTAATATCAATCTACACACTCTTTTAGATTCAAACATGTAAAAAGAAAACAAAAAGATGTAATTAGAAGTAAATTACTTTGTATCTCTTGGCTCCAGTTCAATGCTAGGAGTATTTGATATTGCTTCAGAAAGGGAATGTTAAAGAGCACGTAAGTTAGACAAATTCAGCTTGAAAAGCATATGGGGTAGAATACAGGGTCTTTGAATCCCTCTTTGCCTCTGGGCCAGTGCTCGAAAAAGGGGGGGACCTGCCCTACACTTGCCGTTTGGCAAGTCAACTTGGCTGGTTTAGCATCCTAGGAGCAGGAAGCTGGTTCCACCAAAAAAAATGACATATGGGCAAAAAGATGGTTACCATCCTTTAACACGGGCAAATATCCGGTTATTTTTAGATTATGGAGGATTTTTTTTTTTTAAATATGGGGCAATGCCATTAATACATTTAACTTTTTTCTTTATCTCCCATCCAATTCCGACCTAAAAGCCTACGTTCCTACCTCCTCCTTTCCGTCCTTTCCATTCCTCAAAATCGTAGGCTGAGATCATCACCGATTATGCTGTCCCAGCTGCAGGATTTGCATTAATCAGAGAGAGCGGGAGCCTAATGCTGATCCTGCCCATTTGATCATCGATGTAAATACAAAAACACCACAATAAATTCAGAATAAGGAACTCGATGCATTAATGGGTTGAGAAACATAGGGTTTCAAAATAGAGGATCATCGTGAGAGAAAAGGAGGGACTCAGATAAATATGGTCAAATGAATATTTGTAAATGAGCATGCACCTAATAGAATAGAAGAGTTCCAATAAGCAAAATTGGGAATGATGATATACCAAGCACAAAATTAAATGCAAATATAGATAATGGGTTGAAAAGGATCACCTGAGCCAAAACAAGATGGGAAGCTATTACAATAGCCTTAGGCCTAACAAAAATGAATTGGTAAGCAAATGCAATGTTAACCAAAGTTATGGTCGTGGGTGGGTTAGAAGTATCCGAAGTCAATGTGAAAAGAGGAAAGCAAGACACTCCGTTGAGGGACATCCACATTGTCGCGACATTGTTTCTATTCTACATAGTCTCCGTGGACGCTAAAAACCTATTCTATTCTATTCTATTGAAGACATATCTCTACATAGTCTAGAAGAGTCAATTCACGATAAATAACCAATCCCTATATAGAAAATGGAAAAATACCCACATTCCTGTATCTAGACAAAATTGAGTGAGCCATGAGGCGAGTTCGTCAATTGAACGCTCAACTGGGAGAAAGTTAGAAAAAAACAATCCCTAGGCTAGAATAGTCAATTTTAAAAAATTCGGGATAAAGAACTAATTCCAATAGAATAAAAATCATTTAATATATAGAAAAGATGCATATATCTACGCAAAATGGAATAGCCTCATTCTAAGACAAGAAAACCTCCAAAGTAGGTCCCATTACTTCCTAACAATGTCAATGCAGAATGCAATAGGGAGCATCTAAGTGAAAATATAGATGGCTCAAAGTCATAAGAACCCTAACAGGCATGGAATTTGTGAGGAAGGAAAGTTAAATGTGCAATGAAAAATAAAAAAAGCCCTAGGCACCAATGTTCCAAACACAAGTGATCGACAACATCCAAAAACATTCATAAAAATATCTAAAAATTGTAAAAGCATATGTTATATCCTAATTCAAACAATAAAAATGGCGATTATATCATAGCTCAAACTTGGACCCCATACTCTATTAGAATCCCATGGAAAACCAATGCAAATATCACCGAGAAACTAGTAGCAATATGAATGTGATGGCAAACTGGAAAACCGCAACTGATAAGAGCAAAAGAAAAGACTATTATCGATATGCATGTGATGGCAAACTAGAAACTAAAAACCAATAGCACCAATATGCCTGTGATGGCAAACTTGGAAATCGAAAAACCAATACCGCAGGAAAAGAATTACCCTAAATATGTACGATGGCAAAGAAAAAGAAAATGTTGCAATTAATTACTCTAAACATGTACGATGGCAAAGAAAAAAAAAAAGGTTACAATTGGAGGAGTCAAGAATCGAACCTGAATCTATATGATTGCAGGCAAACAACCTCACCAAGCAGATAAAGCACTATATTGGATTAAAAATACTCGATTTACTATATAAGGGCGAAAACACTGAAATAACTGAACTAAAAATCCTTCAAGAAGAGGCTGCGACGGCATGTAAAGTGGCTGGCTGCATGCAAACGGCAAATGATTCCACAGACCTCCTCCACAAGTGTGATAGACGGATCAGATCAGATGAAATATGGCAGAAAGTCTAAGATAAATCGAAAAGAAAGGGAAAATGGCCTACTACAGCTAACACTGAAAATACCCTGACGAATTACTATCGCCGTTAGAAGCTTCTGGAATACCATTTGCTGTTGTGACAAGAAGCAGATGGCAGATGTATGTAGAATAGACAAACCTGTGGGTGTTGATTCGAACAATCCGGGCATAATGTAGAATTTGAAAAGGATAGCTGCATGCAAAAAATCAGTGACGAAAATTTATGGAATGAGAGAGCATTTGGCGCAGGAAAAAGATGCGTGGATCCAGACAGAAACTCCACAATCGTCCATGGCAAATCGAAAAGTGCTCTTCCTAAAGGAGGGAACAACACAAATAGAGATAATCTAGTAGAAATTGAACCGATATACACAACTCCACACACTAGATGTTGCCCGTCTGGCCATTTGCTTTCTACATGCAGAATGTGGTGCCCGATCCAAATCCAACAGTAGAATAGTGTATGAAGCTGGAAAGAATATGTCAGAATGAAGGAAGTAATTGATTGGAACTTGGGAATGGATATGCCACAGCAGAATCAACTGGAAAAACCAAGCAAATCTCTAGAAGGAACTCCATCAGCTGTGGGCCGATCCAGTAAAGCACGAATCGAGATCGAACACTCGATAATGCATGAATGTAATAATGCATGAATCGAAATATAACAATGGAAGAATGCATGAATCTAAATCCAACCACAGAGGTACCCGATGTTTCTGTAGTCTGCTCCTGTAATAAGAAGTTAAAACAGAAAGGACACCCGATGCTCTAGTAGTCTATTCCCAGTTGACGCTATTCTAAAGTGAATATAGAACATTATACCTATCCCAATCTGATGCTGCCGATGAGTATGAGCTTCTAGAAGACTGAGATCGAGATCATGAAAGAAGAATGGAAGCTTGGCATATGATTGCTACAAAAGCATATAAAAGTCTAGTAAGAAATCATCGTTAGGAGCAAGAAAGGCTGAATCATCAAAGGGCTATAGGCAAGGTTTGGAAAAGAAGGATAGATAGGCTTCTCATTCATCTCAGCAGATTTTCTACAATGGTGGATAGTGGATAGCCGCACATATGCGAACTACCCACGAAAAAAAATAAAAGGAATATCCAATTATACAACTTGGACCCCATGAAATACAATGCTAATATTTGTTTGAGTTCAGGTACTTGCCAAAAGCTTATCAACGGGATTAAAAACCCGCCCTTTCGGGTTTTGAGAAAAACCCTAGTGATAAGCCTCCGGCAATGGGCTTGGACAAACGTAAAATCGGAGAATTACGCTCCCAAAAAGCTCGCGAATGGATGGAGAAGCTCTTCTTTATTCTGCTGCCGCTTGGTAACCTGTACCTGCACATCATCGACACTAGAACAAATGTGACAAAACAAACCTCCCAAAGTGGAGGGGCTAATCACGCATGCCACGCGACAACAACACAAAAACCTCTTCAAATAGAGGGGCTGGTCACGCGTGCCATGCGACAAATACATTAAATAATTAAGGGGGAGGGGGGTGGGTTTCAAAGAATAGAGAATAAGGTACTGTTGAGAGAGAAGAGGAAGCACCGATGAGACGTTGATGAAGAACCTCGCTTAAATATAGCGATCTCCCAACAAGAGAAGGCATGCAATGCATGCATGCGAGACATGCATGCTCGCCCCCTCTAGAATCTCAATCCGAGGGCTCGGATCGATGAAATTCTAGAATGAGGCTCGCATGAAAACGACAAAAACGCGTCGAATAGAAGAGAACTTCCATATCAAAACGGATCGAGGATGAAGGTTAAAGGATTATGGCTAAAGAAGAAGCAAGGCCAAAGAAAGGACATATCGATTATGAAAGAAACGCCAAATTGGTCAATCCAAGCCAGGAGAAGCCCTCCCCCGCATGGTTTCAAAGAATAGAGAATAAGGTACTGGCGAGAGAGAAGAGGAAGCACGTGCGGAGAAGACGCTTAGATAACAAGCCACAAGAAGGACGAGCACATATATGCCCTTTCGTCCCCTCCTGAATAACGATCCGGGTTGCTCGGATCGATGCCATTAATGATCAAATAATATAAAAATAGTTGAAAATCAGAATAGCACAAGCATTTCACCATCATGATATCATCTGGAAATAATTCATTCATATCAAGGGAAATTCATGTATAAGTCCCTCCCAAAATACGTGCATGAACATTAAAGGTACATTTTTAGGGCATACATGTATATATACATGGGGAAAAAAGCACTACCTTTATCTTCATTCTTTGCACATAAATGGGAAGCATGCATAATTGGCGGGGAATCAAACCATATGATATAGAGAGATTAAACTTCTTTGGCAGGCTAGTTGTACCTTAATTTAGGAGCATTTAAATGAGCCATTTGATGCCATCATTGTATTCTAGTTCAAGCCCAAGGCTATTATATTATATATGAGTTACAACATTGAACATATGAATTGTATGAAAAAAATATGGACAATTTTATACATAGCTGTTAGAAGGTGGAACAAGAAACTTGACCTACTATATCATTCCACAAACTATGTTACTTAAAAGACTTGGTCAGTATGTAGAAACTGTGTTTTCTGAGACCGTAGAAGGGGTTCATTAATGATGAAATGAAGTATAAAATAGGGAGGGCTTGTCGAAGGAACATTAAAATATCGTAAATCAAGCATTAAAAAATAGTGTGCACTAATATATCAAACTTTACAATAGTTGCTTAATTTATGGTCTAAGGCATGTGAAAATGATGTCAAAAGCGCCTTCTAATGATAGAATATATTATAACACCAAGTTAGCATTCTACAGAAAGGATGCTTCCTCCCACATTCCAAAATCAATTCGTTAGAGACTTCAATGCACGCAGGCACAGAACATCCCGTGAGATTTGACTCTTTGGCAGATGTATTGCAACTGAGCCCTTCAAAAGGAGCTTGGCCACGGGCATCAGTTGACTTTCAGGTTTCGTGCTATGGGAGGCAGCTATTGTTGCTTTGCAGTATCTTTGACTTGGTGATTTGCAATGGACTGGCATACTGGCCGTCCTCTCGCCAGCACACTTGTAGATGGGAGGACGAGGGAAGTCCGGGTTCGCCGTGGTGGACTATATATTGGTGGTAGCAAGACACGCATGTCGTTAAGCAACTTCCAGTGGGAACGGATGGTAAGGATCGGGAGGAGGACTCAAACCACTTTTGCAATTGGCTTGGCGGGTTGCTCCAACCCACGTACAATACCTCCTCACATGCCCCGGCTACCATTGAACTATGAGCATGCTCATACTTACTCCCGGATGCTCACTTAAGGATCCGCAAGCATTCCCGCGCGTTTCATGCCGGAGCAACTAAAGCTCATTAACGCCCCTCGAGTCAGCTGGGTAAAGATGTTTTGGGAGAAGCCAACCCGCTGAATCTCGGTAGCCATGACCTTCCTGTGCTAACCAAAGGGTCCGATCTTTGAGTGCAAGGAATGCAAATGCTGGCTCTGCCTAGTCACAAACCCTGTTCTAATGCCTAGATGCGGTTAGACAATATCGCGCTTTCCTTAAGGCTAGAACGGCCAGGTACATTGCAACCCATCAACAGGAAATGTTCTTCCTCCTAGAACGACATCGCAGGACCTTAACCGGCAAGAGTGCTTCCGGGGAGGCGATTCGCCCACAGGAGATAGCACCCCCGAGCAGTGGGGGCAATACCTACAGCAGCTCTACAATCATGAGGGGCACAGGCAGCATTACCACCGCAGCAGGGGTCGGTACTGGAAATCATAGAGGCAGAGGTAGCGCAGGTGCTACAACATCTAGCCAATGGAAAAGTGCTAGACCTCGACGGCATGCCGATGGAGTTACTCAAGTGGGCAAGACTATCCATGGCACCCATGCTTGAGCGCCATGTTCACGGGGGGGCATTCTGCGGGGAAGGTTTTCCTCCCGCAGTGGACCACTAGTAGGATTGTTCCAATCTACAAGGCAAGAGACCCACACTGCTATGTGCTCATGATTATGCATTTTCGTAGCTAGATCGGTTTCTAGAGAGACGGGATGAACGACACATCTATTCCTCCCAAATCAGATTCTTGCTCATCAAGAGCCTGGCATCAAATAGACGACCTTGTGTTGGTGAAGCTTGTGCTGATGAGAGAGAATCTCTTATTCATAAATTGTCAGAGCATTGTATACGAGCAAAGGGCATCACAATGGTATCAGAGCAATGATCTCGATAGACCAAGATCGAGCACTGATAATCTACCTAGTAGTAACTAACCATCCTAGAAATTGAATCTTGGAGTTAAAACCCCAAGCAAGAACCTTGAATAGAGATTTTATTTTTTTCCCCATGATTAGAGCTGGAGCTAGCTAGGAGTAGGATAAATAATTAAGTGAACTAGTAAAAACTCACATAAAAGTTTTTCCAAGACAATTAAAATACTGGCCAAAATTGACAGACCACTAGTAACATGCGCAGACAGCCTGTTTAAAATTTTCAAACTCCCTTTTGGCATATGTTATATGTGGTTGCATGAAATTCACCTTGTAGATAACAAAATTTAATTCTGATAATTTTATTGAGCTTAAAATCATCAGTGAAGCTAGAACACTATTCTAAAACTTAAAAAAATGATCAAGAATTACCCACTTTGGTGAGATCACTTATAACACACTTTAGAAGAAATTTAACCAGCCTCTGGCGCATCTTGTGAGTGGTATTGACCATTGACTTTATTCAGGTCAAATTTTTATTGTCGCAATTGACAAATTTGAATCTTTAACCTTTTGGCAACATGTTTGTGACTTTACCAAGATGCCAAAAGCACTATGAATCTATTGTTTAAATTTGGGTTTCCAGCATGTGGAAAATTTTTTGTATTTTTGTTTCAGGCCACTTTTCTAAGGTTGTGGGGATGCTCAATTTTTTTTTCTGACTTTCTAAAAATTAATGGTGCATTGGGAGAGTTTTCTTTCAAAATCTTTGTCTTCGTGTTTTAAGGCATGCATTCCGCGATTGCACGCAATGGATAGATACGCCCTATGTTCATTACAGGGAAGGACTTTCATGAGAGACACAAAACCGGCTATCATTCATCACAGCAGCAGTATACAATGTGTGGAAAACTAGGAGAGAGAGAGGGGATAGCCGACCATAGGAACAATATCGGACTACCCCGAAAAAGAAATGTGCCAAGGCAAAATAAAAAGGGTAATGGCGACAACTTCTCATCGGGGATAAAAACCCCGCCCTTCGGGTTTCGAGGAAAACCCTAATGAGAAATGGTCGCCAACAACCTTTGAATGTGTTGCCCTGGAGAACTGAGAGAAACGAGTTGATGGCTAACGCATAAAAGAGCACCGACCCCAAAGAACGGCAAAAGCCTCCCCGCATGTATCCATGGAGAACCAAAGGAGAGGGGTGATGGCGAAGCAAATAGAGCAAGACCCCAAAGCGGCAGAAAAACGGGCGGAATCCTCGCAAGCAATACCAACAAAACTCCCAAAAAGAACGCGTAAATGGTCAGAGAAAATAAATAGCACAAGCTGCACCAAGAAGGTCTAAAATGAAAAACGAGAGGAAAAAGAACATAAGAAAAAGATAGCATCACCCGGTGGAGAACCATTATGTAAAATATGCATCACCCTCGAGGTGGAAATAAACAGCATAAAGCATCACCCGGTGGAGAACCATTATGTAAAATATGCCACACCCTCGAGGTGGAAACATGATATCACCACCGGTGGAGAACAACAAAGCGAGGAGGGCGTGGAGCGAAATATAAGAATAGCAACACTCACGGGTGGAGAACAACAAAGAGGCATGAACAACAAAAAATACAAATGAAAAAGGCGCATAGCCCACCGTGAATCGCGGAATGTATGAAGGGAGGGAAGCTACGTAGAGGATAAGAAGAGCTTTGCCGTGAGAAGAGCAGATAACCGAAAGCCAAAACGTAAATGGCCTAATATAGGCGCTCGTCCCTTCCAGAATGGCTTATCCGATGGTTCCGGATCGATGGGATCAGGGAAGGACTCCGAGACCCACAAAAGCAGGCCGACTACCAAAGGACTTCCTCAACTATAAGCCTAGTCCCGGAAAACCTCCAAATTTAAAACCGAGTAAGAAGACACTCCCCACCAAAAAGCAAATTGGACAGACGCAGAGAAAAAGAGAGGAACCCTAAAAAGAGAGCCACCGCATCTGAGTAGCAAGGAGATGAAAGGAACCTGTGTAGAAATTAGGCGTTGAAGGATAGTGGCGGGGGCATGCCAATGAAGGCAAGCGGGGAAGAAAGGGAAACCAGATCCAAGAGTTCTGGTTCAAAGAAGAAAACTACACATGGACAATTTAAAACCAAAAGAAAAAGCAGCCGTGGGGAGAAAAACAAAGCGGAAGAAGAAGAGTTCTGGAACGGTACATTTTAATATCAGCTCAATGACCAAAAAGGAAAGGATATTAGAGAAAACAATGAAAAGAAAAAAGCGCTCCGCCCGATGACGAATCTAAGGAAGTGCCTGACCGACGGGTATCATCAGTATAATGACCTGAAAAAAGGAAGCACATTAGAGAACAAAACAACTAAAAGGAAGGGACACCGCCACGATGACGAATCGAAGGAAGCATGCACAGCATGCCAACGAAGCGGCAACAAGGCGAGGACAAAAACAAACCACGTTAACACGCACAATGCATATATGATATGGATGCAAATCGCGGACTGATGTCCGTAGATAGTTGTCTTATTTGAATACGTATTACCGGACCAAAGCTCGTGAATGTGGCTCACAATTTGAAGTCCGTGAATGTGGCTATGAGTCCTTCTAACCGCATAAACTAGAAAGCCCCCGGCCGCCAGTGTCGAAGTCCGCACGGGAAACGTGAGCGAGGGAGGGGAGACGGCGAAGGAGCACCAACGAGCGAAGAAGACCCGGGAACAAAGGCCCCATGAGCGGTTAAAAAGAACAAAAACGCGTGCATAATGGTGAAGCGCAAGCTGCAAGGCGATAAGCACTCAAAATGGCGTGGCGATTAGAAATGATAAAAATCAACAATTCATGAAAAAAGAGGAGAGCATCACCGTGGGTTGGAAAAAAGCATCACCGGGTAGTGGAAGAAAAACATGATAAACAAAATTGGCGTGCAAAAATAGCTAAATAGCAAATATGATGTATAATGGTAGCACAATGTATAATGTATATTTAAGCCCAAGCATAAATACGAGAAAAGAGGAATGCAAGCCAATGAACCAATCCACGAGAAAACAAGCACAGACAAGAGCCCAACGGCCAGAGAAAGTGTAAAACACGATCGCCTTAATAACAACTGAACAATGCTAGAAGCCCCAAAACCACATCGATTATATCAATTGAAAAATGGAATACAAAAAAATGATCGAGCGAAAGGGGAGCAAAACAATGGGAAAGCTCCCCATACTTGAGGATATACAATAGGAAAATGACGACGGGAAGGCGAAACCGGCCGAGGTGAATAGGGTTCAAAGGAGAAAAATAGTGCAAAAGAGCTCGCGAAATGCAAAAAACATGACAAAGTGCAAAAAACCATGGCAAAAAGAAGAATCGGAATGAGTATAAAAAGGAAGTGCCAAATGCAATATGCGGCATAAAAACCACGTGATACAAATGGCGTGTAATACTAAGGTCCAGTTCGTGGTAACATAGGAGAAATGTGTGGTGTAGCGTAAGACAAATACCGGATGCACAAAGCCATGAATAAAGGCCTCAATAGGAAAAAACAAACTTGGGCAAGCGAGGGGCGAGATGGAGGAAGAGAATGTAGACATACCACACCGCAAAAAAGAATGGTCGAGAAGGATCGCGAAACTAAAGTTAATTCCCGAACACAAAAGGAAACGCGAAAAAGGTGAACTTAAAAGCGATAAGCCCAAAGGAAACAACGATAGGCCACGAGAAATAAAGTAAAAATGCGACGAACATAAACTAGTAGATCAACCGGAATAACCTGGACAAACCGTTAAAGATCAAAAACAAGATAAACCACAAATGCAAAAAAAAATAAAATCCAACAACTATGGGAAACCAAGAATGGAGAAGATAATACCTTTTTTTCGAATAATTATACCACCTGATAATAAGCATAATATGGAAACTAGGTTGAGAACAGTATATATAAAAAAAAAGCAAATTCAAATGATGCCCTAACATAAAAAGTCAAACAATCATGTAAACGCGATATAATGCAAAAACATGTGCCAACATAAAGTTTTAAACCATATTGTCAACCATAACGCAAAAAGATAATAAACCAGAAACATCCGGAAACATGATAGAGGCAAGAGCATTGAAAAAGCCAATGCAACCATTGTAATGTCAAAATGCGCCCAAAAGAGGGAGAACAACGTTCAATGAATATGAAAAAAAAAAATCAACCCTCATAGTGCATAATAAGCATAGCGTGGAAACCGATTGGAACATGTTATATAGGAAAAAGGCAAATTCAAATGATCTTGGAACATAAAAGGTCAAAATAGAATGCGTGAATGCAACATAGGATAATATCAAGGTAAACAACAAGAATGGCGAAAACATAAGGTGCAGGAGATGAAAAGGACAATACATGTAGAATAATATGCCACCACGGACCGATTCGCCCCGATGCTAAAAGCAATATACGCGTGCAAAAAACACCGCATGGAAAAACACTTTAATGATCAAGCTAACCCGGACAAATGCACCCCATAAGTTCAAAAGGCCAATGCTCTCCCATCATCCTAAAGAAATTCCAAACCACGGGGCATCAAAAACAAGATAAACCACAAGTGCAAAAAATAGAACCCAACAACAATGGGAAACCTAGAATGTGGAAGATAACACCACTGAATAGCATTATACCACCGATAATAAAGCATAACATGGAAACTAGGTTGAGACACCAGTATATAAAAAAAAAAACAAATTCAAATGGCCATTAGAACATAAAAAGTCAAACAACCATGTAAAGCGCATATAGCAAAAACATGCCAACATAAATGAAACCATATTGTCAACCATATAACAAAAAAAGATAACAACCATGAAACATCCGAAACATATAGAGGCAATAGCATTGAAAAGCAAATGCAACCATGGTAATGCCCCGTCGCCTAAAAAAGAGGAGAACAACGTTCAAGAATATGAAAAAAGAAAATCAACCCTCATGAGTGCATAATAAACTGGCGTGGAAAACCAAGTGGAGACGCCATTATATAGGAAAAAGGCAAATTCGAATGATGCGAACATAAAAAGTCAAAAATAGATCCGTAGAATGCAACATAGGGATAATATCAAGGTAAACAACAAGAATGGCCAAAACATAAGGTGCGAGAGATGAAAAGGACAATACATGTAGAATAATATGCCATAACGGACCCAGATCGCCCCTATGCTAAAAGCAATATACACGTGCAAAACACACCTTATGGAAAAAACACTTTAATGACCAAGTTAAACCCATACAAAATGCACCCATAAGGTCAAAAGGCTAATGCTCTCCCATCGTCTAAAGAAATTCCAAACCAACAGGGAATGACACACATGTCGGACAAAATTAAATATGTAACAAGATGAATCGTAACAAATAACCCAAAAATATTATGCTAAGGATTACTTAAAATGAAATGGACATGGGAGCAACTGCAGCAAATAGAAACATGCTAAACCACGGTTGCACAATGAAAATCTGCAAGGTCTATTCATTATCACGCCAAGGTAGAAACCCGCCAAAGAGTAGTTACTGAGAGTGTTCGCGTAGTAATGTGTTCAACCTCAAGCGCACAAATGAGAAGGAACCGAAGAAAATAAAAAGAGCACCACAAGATTAGAAATTGAACATTGGCAAAATATGAGCATATGACAAAATTGAAAATTCCCATATGAAAGCAAGTCATGTACCATATTCACCTCTTTAGGAAATCACATGCAAGAATGCCCTCATGAAAAAAAAGCGATCCAATGATTAATCCGTAACCATACTCAAAGCGAAACCTTAAGCAAAACTTCAGACATAGAGAATACTTTTGACAAACTCCGCAAAACCAAAGACTAACCCCTAGCCCAAGGGCAAGCCAACAAATGCACCCAATTGATAGACATCTACCCAAGTCAATCAACAATAATGAAAACAATGAGATGATATCCACGGTCTAGAAGCAATATCATATCTTAAACAACGAGATAGTACACCGGATGAACACGCATAAGACTATCACAGCGTAGGAAAACCGCCATGGCCCAATCGATAAGGATGTGCAAGAGCAAAAGAAAAAAACTGCGACCAATATATGCGTGATGGCAATTTGGAAACAAAAACCAATAGCACCAATATGCACGTGGACGACAAACCGGAAAGAAAAGCGAATCACTGCGAGGGAAAAGAAGTACTCAAACATGCCACGATGGCAAAAAAAAAAGAAAAAGGTTGCAATTAATTACCTTAAACATATCGAGGGCAAAGAAAAGAAAAGTTGACAATTGGGGAGACAAGAATCGAACCTGAATCTATAGAAAGGAAGAGCCCGAATCTGTGAGAGATATGACCAGAACCGAAAAAAAAGCAGGAACTATAGAAAAGCGTTTAGGTTTAGGTTGAAGCGGGGAAAGGTGACAAGTAGAAGAGAAAAGATCATGGAGAACTCTAGAAAAGGGTTTAGATCCACGAGAAGCGGTGCGATAAAGCGAGGTTGAAAAGATGAGGGCAAAAAATCTTTGGATTCAACCAGCCGAAGAAGGTGGAAGCCGGATCAGGCGGGGCTCGAGAAATAGATAAGGGCAAAAACTTTGGATTCAACCTTGACCCGAAGGTGGCAGGGGCGGATCGGTGGCCGGAAGTCCTGCCTAGCGGCGATCACGCATGCCTTAGGAACAGAATCCGGCTACTCTTCCATCCACCGTAAAACCGCCCCCGCAAAAAGCAAAGAAAGCGAGAGAAAAACATCGAAGGAGATTAGGCCGATCTGGCTGTCGGGAACAAACAAATTACAAAACATGTCAAATAAGATGCCAATAGAAACCCGAAGAAAAATCCGCATGGCAAGGAGAGAATTTATAGAACAAAGGGCGCTTCTTTGTGGAGGCCGATTCATTATCACAATGCCATGGAGCCGATGGTGTGTCGAGATAGGAGTGCATGGAGCAAAAGGGGAAAAAAGCAAGAATCGAAGCCAAAATATTACCCATTGCTGAATCGAGGTGAAAAGCAAAGAATCGCGAAGGCTAGATAAGCCATATGACCGCATGGCTTAAACCCATTCCACCAAAAAAAAGGGCCCAAACCGTGAGGAAACGTAACGCATAATTATAAAACCATGGTGAAATCCAAGCCGGTGCAAAATAAGAAGTCACCAATGCCGAAGCGTGAAGCGAGATCCATCGCCTCCCAAGGATCGAAAGGGATGAAGCCCCTGCATGCCGACCGGAACAAGATCACACACAAAGATAGACTCGCTCCTTTAGCGGATTGCCGTTGAAGGATCATTAACAGGAACTCTGTGCCACCAAGCATGTTAAGCATAATAGAACTTCGTGCATTATCTCTGCAAAACCAATCCGCTTGTAGACTCTGTGAGAAGAAAAAGTGCACGCCTAATGCATAAAACAACGATCAGAAAAGAATTGGCAAACATGGCTTTGAAGCAAAATTGGATCAGACAAATTAACCAGAAACAAGTAAGATTCCACCAAACCTTCCGCTGGAACATGACTATTAGCATGCAACATGATCGAAAAGAAACCCATACCGAAAAAATTATAGGACGCATTGGCATGCATCGAAACGAAAAAGAAAAACCAAAGCTCATAAGCGATACCGTGCAAACGCCCAATCGAGGAGCCAAATAAACTAAACTTTGTAATTCAAGAGCTGTGCATATGAGAAAAGGAGGAAGGCAAACTGAGGCTAGAAGATCCAAGATAAGGCTGGGAAGAAAGAAGCAATGGACAAGGAAAGGCTAGAAGATCCAAGATAAGGCAGGAAAGGAGGGAAGCTACGAGAGGATAAGAAGAGCTGCTGTGAGAAGACGCCGATAACCGAGCCAAAACAGAAATGGCCTAATATAGGCGCTCGTCCCTTCCCAGAATGGCGATCCGATGGCTCGGATCGATGGGATTATGGAATGCATTTCTCAAATTTTCTTTCTATCCTAGGGTCAAAATCTGCTCGAAGACACTGGGATTTTGCAAAAATTAAACAAGGAAGATCATGGCCGAACTGGTAAATTTTTCAGATTTACTTTTCAGGCTAATTTTCTAAGGTTGTGGGGACCTTTGTCGATCTATCCCCAAGTTTTGGTGGCATGGAGACGACATGGAAGCCACGTTTTATCAACGCACCCTGATTTGCACCGATTAAATATATCTTGGAAATAAATCTTGAAATAGATCTTGCAAACAAATCTTGCTAACAGCCCTGTTGTTCATGGTCATGGTACATCTATTTTTTCTTATTGGTCTGGTGTTGTGGTTATACTGGTAGAACTTCCTATTTTTATTGTAGTTTTATAATGCTTTTTGTTTGCTTGCTATTCCGTATTTTTGCTTTGCATATTCTGATAGGTTTCAAGGGTTTAGAGTGTGTTTTGCTTGGAATCCGAACTTCAAAGAAGGAATTGGAGAGGTTGTATCTTGAGTTGTGGAGGTATTTATGACTATGCCTTTTCAAATTTATGATGCTATTTGAGGGATGGGCAACAAAAATTTGAAGCTTTCAAAGAGAAAAAATGAAGCTTTCAAAGGGAAGCATCTGTTTGAAACAACTTGCCTCTAGGTGGACTCCGCCTACAACATGTTCTTAATTTAAATTAATGACTTGCTCGTCGGACCAATTCTGGGGACCATCATGATCACCTCAGTGTTTGCAAAGCTCCTCTCCAAGATCCTCGAGCCGCAGTTGACAAGATGGGTAGAGGCAGCAGAAGTACGAACACTCATGCAGACAGGATTCAGGTCGAGGCACTCAACCATTGATCACATCTTCACATTGTGGACTCTAGTTGAGGACAATAGAAACCATCGACAAGACCTACATTGTTACTACCTAGAAAGGAAAGGTCATGCTAGCCAATAAGTGGATGACCATCACCGTTCCTTTTCGTTACTTCCCTTTGTTGGCAAGTTAAGTTTCTCACTTTTGGCAAGATGAAGCTGTGGGAACTTCTGGTATCCATAAGGGATATGACTCCTTGCCCCTTTATTTTGGTCATTATGATTATGACGCTAGATTGGTCGTACCTTACCGAATCAATAGCGGCATTGATCATAATTGATTCATCTTCACTCAAATCTTGTTCTTTGCCTACTGCTAATGCTTTGAATTGGTTATTCTTTTTCTCTTCCTTTGCTTCTGCTATGTACTCCAGTCAAAGATTTCAAAGTTGGCCGACTTCAACTTTTGGGAATTATGGGATAAGTGACCGACTATTATGCATTTGGAGCACGTCTTATTGATTCTTGCTATTTTTTTTTTATCATGAGCCATCTTTTCTAAGAATGCTTTGAGCTTTGATTTCATTGGTGTCCTCTAATATCCTCTACCATTTCTCCTACTGTTGAATCTTCCTCTAAGGCTCATATAAGTTGTGTAGACTTATTTTGCTCTGATGCTTTGCCAAAGACTGCTTTTGCTTCATCATGAAGTCATTTGCAGATCCATCCTTTTTAAAAATTTCAAGGAATTCCTTTTATTTGTCATTTCTTCTTTCATTGTTTCTGTTTTTACAAAATTTCTCCATCAAATATATAACGTGCTGGTTAATTTGCCCATGACTACTCTCACATTGTTGGCAGAATCAAGTTGGTTGTTGGTGCAAAATTATTATACTTAGTTGATCCATACCTCTATAATAATGCCTTTGATTCTCTCTGCCCCTTTAAAGGTTTGGAGTTTGTGTTTTGGATTCTTCCACAAAGCTACTAAGATATCCTGATGCCTTCTTGCTTCTATACTTTCTTTATGGCATTTCTTATTGTGGCCTATGTTGCTTTAAAATGGTTAAAAACTAGAGATCTACTCTCTCTCCTTGTTCGGAAAAAGGTTGAGTGGCTTGTAGCAGACGTTGCACTGGAAATGCGATGCTTGGGAATGTGATCGTGATAATATGGTTCTCATGTACATTGTTGGGCCAGAGTTTCTCCACTCATACCCTGAGAGGTAGAAAGTCTCAAATTCTTCGCTTGTCTTCTTCACTGTTTCGGCAATTAATAGCTTTATTTCTTGTTGATTCATCGTCACGAAGGTTCGAGTTAGCAAGTGGTATTATTATCTTCTATTGGCAGAAACGATTGTGTTATAATTATGTTCCTATTGTTGTTATCTTATGTCTAAAACAAACATGCAACCA
The DNA here is from genome assembly GCA_021234155.1 of Isoetes taiwanensis. NCBI lineage: Eukaryota > Viridiplantae > Streptophyta > Lycopodiopsida > Isoetales > Isoetaceae > Isoetes > Isoetes taiwanensis. The sequence continues at coordinate 133,361 of JAJEKV010000440.1, forward strand.
TGCTACATGATTGCTATGGTAACACATTTACGATTATACATCAAAGTTTGCATTTTTTGGATTGATTGGAGATGTCATTGTTACATATGAAATAGATTCTGCAGTTTTAAAGAAGAAAGCTTCAAATCCTCAGTTTCTGGTATTTTGGGACGGACAAAAATTTGTTGTGAATTGAAGATTTTTGGGATACAAGATTGCTTTTTCTGGGTGACTTGGGGCTTTTGATGCTATTTGAAAATGGACAAGAAGTATGATTGGATCGGGCCTGGTCAGTTTCAAAAACAATGAAAGGGACATATTCAAGAAAAGAAAAGACGGAAGATTAGAAAGCCGAGGCGGATGTATGGCAACATTCTTTGCAATTGAATCTCAGATCTATAAGGGCTTCTGACAATATATGGCTAGCACAAGCTTTTTAGAGTGACACAAGGATTTTTACAAAGGATTTGCAAAAGAAACTCAAATTTTCCACCGTTATTTCTTTGCAAGATTGTCAATTATGTGGAAATCTCTCAGAGACATTTGAGCAGACATGTACGTAAGCTAAGATCTACCTTTAAAACTTTAGAAGCTTGCTGGCCATCACCATTGGCCAATTGATCTTCACCATGAGTCCAAGAAATAACTATAAGCTCAAACAATGTAGGATTATTATGCCACTCTGGTTTTCCAGAAACACTTGTTGTACTTGTTGTTAATTGATCAACATCTTTCGAGGGGATCAAAATAGCATGAAAAGAATAGTGCAAGCCAGAATGGTATAAACCTGAAGATACATGCCATTCTAGACTTGGATATGCACTTTTTTAGTTTGAGAATTGAGATCTGAATTTGATCATTAGTAATTTAAAACATTTTCCATTCTTGAGGTATGTCTCTACTACTACCACCATTTTCTACTACCATGAAACTGGTTATTCGATACTATGATCAGGCTCATGTCTACCGCTGAAGGTCAAAGTTAAAAAAAATTGTTTGCAAGATACATGTTATTACCGCCTACGAAAAGTAGGATCGATTGTGCTACCTAGAACTCGGCCTTGAGTTCCTAGAACTCACCACGCACAATCACAACTAACCCCCAGGGCTAGCTTGAAGCCCAGCTTCAATAAATTCTAACACTAGAATTAATACTGCAATAGCAATATCGCTCAAACTCAGAGCAAGCTCACAATCCATGGAAAAAACTCCAAGACTAACAAGAAGTCTTGAAGAGGTCGAATTTATCTCTGATCAATCCCTAAGAATGAATCACAGTAGGATATAGAAGGAAACGATCTTCAGGGCAGCCCCAAAGCTATGCTTCAAGAATTGATGTGTTCCTCCAAAAGCCCCTAATCGGCTTATATAACTTGCTCTAAACTAAATTCGGCCTATAAAAAGGCCAGACCTTTTTCCCCATTCGAAATATCCAGCCCCATGCTGACATTGCCCTCACACTTACCTCTTTATAATCTTTCCACTTATCTTGTCGCTTGTTGTCTTTTTCCTAGACTTATAATATTAAAAAATCACTAACTTAAATATTCCTTGTGCATCTCGCAAGAGATCACTTGTTACAGAAACTAGTCCACCAACAAAGAAATCCAAGAAGGACCCTAAGAAAGTAGTAGAAGAAACTGAGGATATATAGATTGGAGTCTGAGCTTCAAGCTCATTGATGATGACACAATCATAATATTGAGCTCAGTCAAGAGTTGCCACAGATAGTTCTGCCCGAGGGAGGTGAATAGAATGTAACAGTGGGCAGGATAGGCTCAAAATATGATGTAGTCCTACAATCATGGGAGAACAGAGACAGGGCCTTTAAAAAGATAGGGTTGGTCCTTTCATGTGAGGAGCTGGACGACCATATCTGTGTCTTCATAGTAGAGAAGATAGCAAGAACCTGAATATTTTCAAATATAGAGAGATTCAAGGTAGATAAGCCAGCAATCGGCGTTCTGTCTATGAGGGAGTGTCCGCAGTTCGAAGAAGCTTGCAAAAGAGACCATCATCAAGTCTCTACATATTAGGTTCTAGTAGTATTGGCAGTCCAGTTGAGTCAGAACCTTTAGCCCTTGTGGATCTATCAAAGGTAGTGAAGGAAACAGATAGTGAGAAGAAATCAAGGGTGGAAGTTGTAAATAAGCTGTTGAAGTTCAAGCAGCGATATCCACTTGGTTTAGACATCACAAGAAGGATAGCCATTGACAAACTAATAAGATTGTCTGGAGCATCGTTTATATCCAGGATCTTTGATTCCAAACATGTCCTGAGAATATAGAAGTTTATATAGAATATCCCACCACAGTACTAAATCCTGTTGATGTTCTACCATGGGATACAATTGCCGACAAGCCCTACCCATAGAAGACCTGGGATAACCTAAAGAAGAGCGACATTGTTTGCTATATAGTCATTGCTGGGCACCACTAACATTGTTGCGTAGTAAATGGGAGCAAATCATCTAAACGGGAGCAAAAGGAATATTTCCTAAAGATTCCCTTTTTTAAGGGGGCTAAATTGAGGTATATAAAAAAAAGACATAAAATAGTAATTTGTCCCCCCCCAAAAAAAACCCTTTTTGTGCGAAGAGAGAATTGATTGTCTTAAAATGACACTTTTTCAGCCAATTAGAAATTTCCTAAGTATGTTTTCTCGAGAGAACTCTTGTTTTTAAGAGAACGTAACTTTTAACCGAAAAATAGAAGTGAAGTAGTAACTGAAATTGTAGTAGAGAATGATCGAGCATGACAAACAATGATTAGAGCTCTTTGATCCAAAAGGGCCAACAAATATCTTGTTTTCCCTGTGTCTTAGAAATTAGCAAATTTCTCTTGTTTAAATAGCGGAGTTAGTAGCGAAAATGGGATACCTGGTTCAAACACGAAAACCCTTTTCGTGATTTAGGAATACACTTGCTATTTTGAAATAGCAAAATAGAAAATAATATCAAATCCTTTTTGCCCCTCGAATACATATTCCATTTTGAATAGCTTAAAGGAAAAACAAAGCAATATTAACTAGGTTTTTGGCATTTTCTATTTATTTTAATGACTTTGCGATTTTTATTTTTATTTTTTGTTTTTGGTTCTAAATAATAAGAGGATTATCTTTTTTTTTTTTTTTTGTGGGGACTAGGGATACTGGATTATGGTTTCAATTAATAGAGGAAAACATATTCTGGAATACACTTTGTATTCCAGAATTTCTATCCTTTTTTTGGCTGATTTTGCTAAGGCGATCATTTTGTGGAGACCTCGCGCTACAATTTTACCATGGCGCTAGTGGTAGCTACAGTTTAATGCATGGCGCTGGCTATTTTGTTTTTAAAGTCTACTTGTCCATTTAGGGTTGGTAGAAATGCTCGGATGGGAACTGCTCGTTGAACTACTCGGATGCTAACTGCTCATTGGTAGAAACGCTTAAGATGAAATGACATGTTTAAGAAATGAGATGGATAAAATGAGATGTTTAAGAAACTGCTTGGATGTTGGATCTGCTTGGATGCTCGGATGTTGGCAGCATCATATTCTTCTTTTTAACCACTCTGTTATGCACCTTATGGATATTTTGATGTCGTCCTCCCCCCTTTTCCAGCAATGGAAGGATTAGGATTTGTGGATTGACACAGGAATGGACTAAGGGAATGAGGAAGGATATCTTATGTAAAAGCTTTGGGCGGGAGACCACAGTTTTTCATTGCTGCTAGAGCATTAGATAGTTGTGGCCTCTGTTGGTGGATAAACAGGCCCATGGAGAGCAAACAGACCGCCCTCTAATGGGTAGGCTTGTTACAGAAAGAAATGCAGAAACATTTTAATAACATGACCGCCCTCTAATGGGTAGGCTTGTTACAGAAAGAAATGCAGAAAGATTTTAAAACCATGATGTATTAAGAATATTTTGTCTGCATAAACATTTTAATGACATGGTGTATTAAGAATATTTTGTCTGGGTACAGATCAACATAAGGTCATCTTTATTATAAATGCATAAATCATATGAAGTCCAGTTTTAACAAATAGGCTGTACAAATAGGCTTTTGAATAACATGTACCCATGTTTAGCAACACTGTCATGTGCAAAGATAGTGTTCAGATAACTAGACATATGACATATTTTCTTTGGTTGAGCCTAAACTTAAGAGGCATCCCAATTGGCAACATATAAGCCTTCACGATATATTTCAGAAAATACAAAATTGATAGCCAGACATTTAACAAGATAAATAATGAGTACAACCATTAACAAGATAAGAATGAGTGCAAGGGATTTGTATTCCGGAATACATGAAGAGTGTGCATTTTGTATTCCGGAATACATGAAGAGTGTGTGATTTGTATTCCAAAATACAATAAGAGTGCATGTTTGTATTCCGGAATATAATAAGAGTGCATATTTGTATTCCGGAATACATTAAAAATGCGCGTTTGTATTCCAAAATACAATAAGAGTGCACGTTTGTATTCCGAAATACACTAAGTGTGCAAAGTTCTATTTCGTAATAGCATAATAGTGCGCAAGGTTCTATTCTGGAATAACATAAACATAAGAGTGCACGGGCAACCTCCCTAGACAGATTTGGCATGTCTTGGTGATTTACTTCTTCATCACACTACAAAGCTTTATGTTTGCTTTTTTTTTCACACCTTGCACTTTCTGTTTAATGTTCACTAGTTATGGTGCCCAGCGTTGCCAGGCTTTACTAACAATTTAAAGAGCCGGTTGTTTCATTATTGGCTAGAACGACCAATGTGCCTTGGTGGGGGCAAGGGTCCTTTGTTCAGGTCTTGAGTGAACTTTTGGATATTGTAGAAACAAATAGGCTCTATATTCATATGGGCATTATTTAGATCATTCCATGAGATCAAGTGAAGGAGAGACATGCAATAAATATAACAGTGACATTATTCTAGAATGCCTTCTGTGGATGCAGGGCATCAAATGATTTAAAAGCATTTTTATGTTTGCGACCTACCTTAGTCTATGCCCTGCAAGGAAATCAAATATCTAACTTAATAACTCTAACTATCATCTGTTAAGTGTTTCCACTACTTGAAGTTTTTTTTCAACTTGCTTCTGCGCATGAAAGTGTAATTATTGAAAAGCTTGATTAAATCTTTTAAGGAAGGTAGTTCCCAAAGAGCTAAAGAAATAGAGGGATGTGACTTCCATTAGGAAGAAAGAATACTTGATATTGCACCACGTTATGTTTTTGTAAAGTTCATGATGTCATCATTTTAAAGGGTAGTTTGAAATTGCACCACATTTTGTTTCTGTAAAGTTCTTGTAAAGTCCACGATGTCATCATTTTAAAGGGTAGTTTGAAATTGCACCACATTTTGTTTCTGTAAAGTTCATGAGGATACATGAACACCCATAGTGATAATACTATGGCGCTTGGAACTTTAGAACCTAATTTGAAGAAATTGTCGAGCTTTATTTCATATGGCCAATATTGCTTATAAATTACTGTACTCTGCAGCAAACAAAAAGTCAAAACCTGCCATGATAATTGTCCATGGAGGCCAGGTAATGTGGTAGCTCAGAATAGCCATACTGGGTTTCCTCAAGCTTTTCGGCATCCATTACATAAATGTACATGCATCTAATGTCCTTACATTGAGGTTATTGTTGAGGACCTTATTTGACAAAGCAGAAATAAGAACATATGGTCCTGCAATTGCCATTGATAAATACATGCTTCTATCTAATTACAAAGGACAAATAGAGAACAAAGTTTTGGGCTTGTCAATTTGAAGCAACAACAGTCATCTTCAAAGAAGCAGCAACCATTTTCGAGGATCTTTTTGTCTTCTCTGCAGACTTCATCTGACTACTTTAGCTAACATGGTATGTCTCATAAGTGTTACATCATTAAAAGAAATGGGCCATGCAGCTATTTGTAAAGCTGTTATTTCATTGAATTGGTACAGCTAGCTAGCATGGTATGTCTCATAAGTCTTACATCATTAGAAGAGAAATGGGCCATGCAGCTATTTGTAAAGCTGTTATTTCATTGAATTGGTACAGCACGTTTGCCGTATAAAATGCAGCCCTTCATACAATATATGCACATGCACTGCAAGACCTTCCATATATTGTTAGCATAATAATAAGAATGATTGGAAGCATAATAATAAGAATGATTGAAGCATGTGCAGCTTAAGACATAATATTTCCAATCTCTGTTCCAAGAGGTATAAACATTTGGTACCTTTCTATTCTCTAACAATAGCATATCATACACCATCTATCAATTATATTAGTGAACCAGCATAATAGGTCTGCGCATTATCACATTAAATTTCCTGCTTTGTGTGTACATGATGGAATTGCTGGCATGTGATCCTTTGTAGCATACCAACTATAAAAAAATGAAGGATGGCCCATACCTTCGAAGACCATTGCCACTTGCCACTTGGTCAAAAAATGGGTTCTTTCTTTATGTACATTCTGCATTCTGTGAGCGGTAAAGTAAAATGAAAATTACACCAGTTCAAGACCATTGCCACTTGCCACTTGCTCAAAGAAACGGGTTCTTTCTTTATGTACATTCTGCATTCTGTGAGCGGTAAAGTAAAATGAAAATTACACCAGTATTCTCAGGCATGAGAAGCAGAAAATAAGACCTACCTCAACAGAAAGAAGCATACTGCAACATCTAAAAAAAATGCACGATAAGTCTTCTAACTGCACGATGAATAAAGGATGTTCAACGTAAATTGTTGCTGATAGAAAAACATGGCATAAAGAATAGAAGTCATGACCTTTTTGCATTACATGATATTCAGACAGCATGTGCACTCATGACGTGTTGATTGTTGTGCATTTTCTATTGCAAAGGCAAGTCAATATGAAAAGCAGTTCAAAGGTTATACTACAGGTCTATCATGAATAACAAAGACTGGGTAGACAAAGAACGCAGACATTCAGACCATATCATAACATTTTATAATTCCAAGATCGACATTCAAAAAATAGATGCAACTCCAGCATAGAGATGTGACATGCAAACAATAATTTGTAATTGAGCTTCTTATTTCTGGCTATTCGAAGAGCTAAAATATATAAGGTTCATATCCAGAAAGAATCACAACAAACATCTAGCTTCTACTATACATTGTTTCAAATGGTAATTAGGGCACTCTTAGATGTGTTGTTTTATATGGTACACTGCTTATAGAGAATTAAATACTGTACTCTTGAGCAAACAAAATCTCAAAACTTGCCTTCATAATTGTCCGTGGAGGTCACGGTAATATGGTAGCTGAGATTCGCCATGCTGGATTTATTGAAGCTTTCTGACATCTTATAACATTGCAATCTCACATCGACATGAGTTGAGTGAACAAAAGTATTATTCAACCAAAACTAAATAGATTACGGCTTACCTCTGTACACGCCCAATAAATCTGACCATAATTGTACGACATCAAAGAAGTAATCACTAGAAGCATCATATTGATTTAAAGGTGAAAAATGGTTTTGCAGTTATTGTTACCCAATTAGAAATGCACAAATGATGGAGGATCTACTAATCAGCAAAACAAAGCCATAGAAGGGAGTTTAAATCAGCAGAAAAGAAGCCATATAAGGAACTTACATGCAGAGATTTTGTCATCCCAGCCCGTCTCTAGCTCCACCAAACCAATCTGGATGAAACTTGAAGAATGCTTTGTATATGCTGCATAAACTTGCAAGATGGAGTTATGAGTTGACTAATTTGGTGCAATAGTGTAAAGCCATAATGATGAGTGCCCCAAAAGCTGTCCCATCTTCTACAATCCTAGCATCTAATTCCTTCAATATTCTTCGCTTAACTGCTCCTTACCACTGATATTCTCTCTTTCTCAATGAAGGGAAGAGAAAAGAATAGACCTAGAGATTTGGATAATTCATCCAGTACTAACCCTGATATTTCTCTCTTCCCAAGTACAAAAGAAAGCATAAAGTTGTAGGTAAAATAGTGGAACGGAAAAATAACATACTAACTCATTTCCTGAATCTGCCTTCTTTCAACTGTAATGAGCTTTTCTAAGCTTAAAGATCTGATCTGAATGGACTTCATGCTCGCCAAGAATCTCCAAACATGCTGACTAAATTTTGTATCAGCCTCAAATACAGAAAATTTGGCGCTATTGGTAAAAAAAACAATTACCTTAAAGTGCATTTTGAAACCCAGCATTCAACCTGCCTATAGTATAATCGAGCTTAATCAATAAACTTGTTGGAATGGCATGAGCAGCTTACTTAACAAAACATGCATTTTGAATCCAGAACAAAATGCTAAAGTTACTTCCTTTCCATTTCCCCAAAAACTTAATAATTGCAGAAAGACATCTCTTGCCATGCATAATTATCAACAAAGAAGACATAATCTATGCATGAAAAGAATACATGAATCCAAAAGCTATACATGGCTCCTCAACAAAAAGACAGAAGGAAACCCTACAAAAAAATATATAGAGATAGTCATGGCAGAAGAATTATTGTTATAAGACTTTTGTCACCATAGCTTATGGATATCATGCTATCAATCCACCAGAAAAGAAGATAATGTAGATCAAACTTTTCCCATTACAACCACAGCAGGCTCGCCCTCTTCCAGAGCATGACAAACCATTTTCCTTAATCGGGAGTTTCGAATACATATTTGCAAGCTCAAATGCAAGATCATATTCTGCAAACATAGTGCATCTGCATGCAATTCGAAATCTAATTGGATGTGCCATGGTATCCATGCCATGAAACCAAATCTCTCTCACCAAAATCATACCAAAAGAAACATGCCAATTTTTAATGAAAACTTACCGTGTGAACTAATCTTCTTAGTGATGAAATATCCAACACATTTTTGCCTCAGAGAACTCCACCACAGATGTAATATATCAATAGCAACTAATTTGCCACTGCATCTTTTGTCATAATTAATTAACTCCGATCACCTAGGACCAAGCAGTAACCAGACATTGTCGCCTCCTTTCCTTGAGTCGCACTTTGGAGGTACCAATATACCGATATTCTGCATCCAAAAAGCATGTGGTAAGTATTTCGCAATGGCCATACAAAATGAAATATTAGACTCTCATCATCTATTATAACTAAGAAAGTCGTCTATACAAATGATTAAAATCCTAGGGATTAATAGATTAGAATCCTTACCATTGATATATTCCATTCAAGATTCCAGCCTTTGCATCTTCAGTTATAGTAAGTTGCTTTTTGTGCTCCACAACTTCAAGCATATACTCCAGATTGATGCAACCAAAACCCATAGCTATATGCCTGCAACAAAAAATTACCAGCATACATCACAAAAGACTGAACAAAATGCTTACGATGCTTAGCTAATGCAATAAAGATGCCATATAGCTGCGTCTGCAAAAGAATTGCTACACATGCTTTTCCATCTGGGATTGAAAACATAATCAGACAATCCCACAGACTGGATGCAAACCTGAACATAAATTTAAAGAAGGGGAAAATCGGATGTACCTTAGAGACCTCTAATAAAATCGAGTATAGGTGCCTTTGCAAATGGTTAAAACTCTTGGGCTATGCATAAAACTAAAACTGGAGGTCAGGAGATCCGGATACTTCTTCCTAAGCGCACCTTTCGAATGCTCGGAGCTGCTCTCTAATCTTGAAATCGCAAGCTGAAAGCAGATTCGTTGGTTCCTGAATGGATAATATAATATGCACATCCATTTTTATACCCATCTCCTGGAACGATTCGTGGCATGCATGCCCGCAGATGCAACAGAAAGAGGAGAAATTTGAAACCTAAAAAAATTCGTCTAGTTGAAAAACAAATCCCGATTTTTGGAATCCGGAAACATTTGCCGGCTACCAAAAACCCCTAAACCTTAGAAAAATTAGCTTAAAAAAACTCCAAAAACATTTTTTGCCAAACCGGAAAATCCCAAATTAAAAGAGTTGATAATTTAACATGTGATCACATCTTGCACTTTCTGTTTAATGTTGTAATTTAACCTATGATCTATTACAAATAAAACCTCTTTTTGTCGTGAGTTCACAATAACCCGGTGGAAAAAAATTATAAATGTAGTTGAAATTTAATAAATCATAATCACCTTAACATTTTGAACTTAACCTCTAAAATTGTCATTTTAAATATTTGATATGTTGACACAGCGGTAAAAAAAAATTGGGGGCTAAAATAGCACATATTAAATTGTAATCACCATGAATTTATGGACTTAACCTATAAAATGGCCATTTCAAATAACTAATATGTTTTTTAGAAGGGAATCTTCAAACGGGAGTGCTGCAACACTCCCATTTAATATGCAACCTAAAGAAGAGCAACATTGTTCGCTATATAGTCATTGATGGGCACCACTCATTGAAAGATGGATAAGATAGGTGCCAAGAAATACAGGAAACACTACAGCTACAGGCAATGCAGAATTATTAGTGTAGCAACACCTCAATGTGCACTCACTACGATAAGTGAAGACCCGAACACAATTGCAAGGGTGGTACAATATTCCTCATAAGTTAATTACTTTGTTGGATTGTTTCAATATACTCGTGCCACGTGCAAGACTGCAGTCAAAGCATGCAACGCGAGAAGCGCGAGTATTCTTTGTTTATACGCGCTAAACGCGACATGCACATCAAGGTGATTATAATTTGTTGTTTTCTTCCCTCATTTCAAGCCTTATCTCATGCAGTTGAGGCAAGCTAGAAATAAATAAATTGAGCTTGGCCATCCAGTTTCATCAAGAAAGAAGGGGGTGGGGGAGAACGACAACTTCTATGAAGACATGATAAAGATGATCAGCAAGGTCATCATACAACAGAAAAAAAGAAGGATGGCCTCAAGGAGGAAGAAGAAGAAGCTTGATTTCTTGATTCCTCAAGGAAGGACCCCTTGATTTCTACCATATAGTGTTCAATCCTGATCATATGTGGGACAAATAAAATGAAGTGTGGAACAGATGGGTAGCAAATGAATTTGTAGGAAAATCGGGCAATGCTGAGGAGGGATCCCTTGGAAATTTTAATGTTATAGAACTTAGGATTGCACAGGGCTAAAGAGAGGAAGTACTCAAGGTGCTCCAGTCAGTTTTGGATGGACATGATAAACCATCTTTTCTAGAAGCCTGCAAGTCCATGGAAGACCTCCGTATCATGAGGGAGGCCATCTCGAAGGAACTCTTCAAGATGTCTGGAATAACAAACCTTTCTGAGCCGGGTATCTTGGACATGATGCGCATAACTGATGAAGACCTGCTTAGGTATTCAAAGTGGTCACCTAGATTTGTTAAGGCATATAAACCCAAAAACAAGAAAAAACCAACCCATCTACCTGCAAAAGTTGTGTGGATCTGAAGTGCAGAGTCAGTGGGGACTTCGATATTCACGAGGCAATCTCTGAAACCTACATGGTGAAGTCATATCAGGGTCATCTCTGAAGCCTCATTGTTTGTAGTGGACTGTCGAACATACCATCAAAGATAGACTATTATATCTCAATGCTGCCAATTATCTCCAGCTAACCACCAAAAAATACATCACAATATTCTTTCTGCAGATCCTGCAGTGGAATATCTAAATATTCTATAACTCATCACTCAGATAGAGGCCTATATGAGTGTAAGACATGGGGTGTTGATAGATGGGATGCCTGGTAACAACACTTATGTCAGTAATAGCATAACAATGATCACTTATGTGATGATAAATAAAGCAACAGATGCAGTATATAAAGCACACAAGTGTGGGTCCCAAAAGCTTCCATACTCAAATTCATAGAAAAGGACAGCTTGGACAATTACTGTTGAGGATATTCCTGGCAATCCCTCAACCTCAATGGTGTAGAACCTCCAGGTTGCTATAGGCAACCAATCTATGAGAGAATACTGCAGTGAAATTGCTCAAACAACCAAGACAGTTTAGTTTCCCAAAACAGAAAAAAGTCTGTCACAGCAAAACACTTCTCTTAAGTGGTCCTTTGGGCTTTTCTCCATGCAATCAGTTTCATTGGAAACTAAACAGGGTGCTAGATTTGCCTATAAAAGTCTGCTGGGAGATCTTTAGGGTAGCTATGGGCATTTGATCACAATGACTAAGTCAATTTTGGGTCAATATCCCAACCCGAGAGCTACTTTTTGCAAGTATATGAACAGAATGTCTTTTCAAGTTTTGTCAATTGGAATACTCTCTGATGGCTCTGCAAGCCAGGTGCATAAACTTCTTTTGAGATTTGGTCTTTCCCTTTTTGTTATGAAGATTTTTGGTAAGAAATGGTAACTTCAAATTCTGAGACAAGCAAATGGATTTTTTCCTAAAGAAAACACAACACCACAATGTTTTATTTTTCTGTTAATGCCTAATTCTCGACACACACATTAACTTATGGGCTAATTAATCGAATTGAGATCTTTGATTTGCTTCTAAGTTATGCTTACAGTTATCAAATGAAGACAATGCTTACCAAGTTCGAATTTTCTTTCATTGAAACATCACAGAATAGGAACATAAATTCCCAAGCTCAGAGTCTTGGGCACAGGATCGAAGGTAATCAAATGAAGGTACACATTCAAGTATTTTGCATCAAATATTCAGGTATTTCATGCAAGGCAGGTCATTCTCCACTCATATTCTGCAAATCCGTTCGCATGCGATCCACGAGAGGTCGAATCTTTCGCACAGAAGCCGGCCCTTGTTTCCAAATAATTTCCCCTTTCTATCTTCCCCTTTCCGGCATCTTCTTGGCATTTTGAGTTTGTTTGGCTCTAGCTTATGCGTGCTATGGTGTTTCTTGGGGCATAAGGAGACAGAATGGAGGTTAAGGTTCGTGATTACTAGGTCAAATCTCTCAGAGAGATCGGATCTTGGCCTGACTCTTTTAGGTCAGGAAGTTTTTACTGAAGAACAATATCCCACAGGCGTTCGAAGGAAAATAATGCTTGTGTGGCATGGCGCGCTGTGATTGGGCAAGGTAATGCTAAGGTAAAGGGGTGCATAAGAAAATATTGAGTTTGCAACTTCCAAATGTTGGGCGCACTTCTCTAGGAGCCAAATTTTAGGGCAACAACATGATCCACTAGGGAATCTTTTTGTGCTCCATGGAATCTCTTAGATGCTCCACCCTATGGGAGAATTTCTTAGGAAAAGATTTGCTTGCACATATTTTTCTTTTCGAATAGCATGAACTAGGAGTTTAGACATGGGGTGAGTATGGGGTACATGTGGGCAATCCAAGGATGATGTGGCATAGACGTGGCATGTGGTGACTTGGCAAAACTTTTCCCCTAGTCAAAAACTTTGTGAGATGAAAAAAATGATGTGTGATGAGGTGGACAAATTTGGTGAGGTGGATGATGATGTGGCATGGCAAGTTTATCAAATGTGAATTTGAGCAATGGTTTAAACCATGTTTTGAGCTTTTTCTCGTCCATGCAATTTGACATTGAAGATGTGAGTTCTTTCTCACTCTTTTTGACCTAGAGAGAGAATAAGCCACTTTGACTAATGGTAGATCAATGGATTTTTTGTGTTTCAAGCAAATGGAAGTTGTTTTGAGGATGTGTGAGAAGTTCTTGACTAGGGAAAGAGTTTTGAACCATGGTGGGATATGTATAGGGGTGGAGGCAAGTGAAATGAAGGAAATAGAGGCAAAGGGTGCTCCCAACATGATTAATGCCCAAGAATTTGAACTTGAATGAACATCTTACTTCAAAGGGGTCTTCTTACCTTGATATTGTCATAAAGCTTCCTTGAGTTGACCTTGCCTTCCTCCTTGTGTGACTTTGACCTTTTCACCTTAAATCCCTTCTTGTGATGCTTCAAATGAAAGTCCTTGCTTGGTTCTTCAGCTCGAGCTCTTGAGTTGTCTTGGTCCATGCATATATTTCATCAAATCATTAGTCATTGTTATGAAATGCCATTTGCTCTTCTATGCTGCCAAATCATGGCAGCATCATGCTAAAAAAGGGAACAAACTAATTTTCCAGCCTTTTACTCTTCTATGTTGCCAAATCATGGCAGCATCATGCTAAAAAAGAGACAGACTAGTTTTCCAGCATAATACTCTTGGCAACCCTTCTCCAAATAGGTTGCCTTGGATGGGAAGGTGATAGGCAACCTGTGGGGTTTTGGATGTGGAGAATGAAGCAGGTCTTGTGGATGTGGCCAACTAATGAAGGATGATCATGAAATCTGTTGATGCACCTGCATGACAATGGAAAAAGTTAAGAATGTTTGTGTCTTCAGCCAGTTGCCTTTGGTGTGAAGGTGATTGGCAACTTTGGGAATCTGAATGATGCCACTAGGTGCAGGTTTAGGTGGAGATGGTCAACCAGGGAAGGATGTAGATGGAATTGCTGATGCACCTGCATGACACTTGAAATAACATTAGAAATTTCTGTCTTCACAACAAGTTGCTTTTTTATGAGAAGGTGATCAGCAACTTTTATGGGGACCCGAGTGATGCAAAAGAGTGCAGATTTCCATGATAATGGTCAATTGATGAAGGGTGACAATGGATTTGCTGATGCACCTGCATGGAAATCAGCTGCTTGTTGAATATGAACCTGTATTCCTGGCTCTCACCTGAGAACTGAACTCGATTGTTTCTTCAAACCTGCTTGCTAATTTATACTATCTGGCTAGTGACTGAGCAATTTAATCATATTTTCAAAAGAGAAACAATACCTATGCTACTAAACAACTGAAAGTTAATTAATCTAAATTAACCTACATCTTGAGCATGATATAAATTTATTCAAAGAGAATTAAGGCAACATGCTGTTGCCAGTACCTCTTCAGGTGCAGTATATTGATAGGGTTGAGCAATTCATGTCCATCAAGAGATTTCAACCAATATGAGTCTTTTCCTGCAACTCCAATCACTTCATAAGGACCTTCCCATAGGTTCTCAAACTTGGCTGCAACTTTCTCTCTTGCCTTGTTCCATTTTAGCACCAGCTCCCCAGTTCTCAGAATCCCTTGCAATTTGTGAGCTGCTTTGAATGCTGCCACATCTCTTGCACTGCATTTTCAGCTTCATACCTATGTTCTTCCAACTGCATCAACTTTGCCAACCTGTCCACATGAGCTTCTTCCATTTCCAAGTTAATCTTATATGCCAACCTTAGTGAGGGAAGCTCTAGTTCAATAGGTAAGATTGCTTCAATCCCATAGACTAGGCTAATAGTGGCAGCCTTTATGGTAGTTCTGTATGCCCATAGTGCATCACATAGCTTCACATGCCAGTCTTTCTTTGATACTGCTATGGTTTTTTGCAGGATAGACTTTAAGACCTTGTTGGTAGACTCAGCTTGGCCATTGCCTTGAGGGTAATAGGCAGAGCTTTTTGTGTGTTTTACTTTGAGGGTGTTTAGCAATGTGGCAATAACCTCATTCATAAATTGAGTACCCCTGTCAGAGATGATTTTCAAAGGAATACCAAACCTTGCACATATGTTCTCATGAAGAAATCTGGCAGTGGTTAGGGCATTTGCTTGCCTTAATGGGACAACTTCAGCCCATTTGGTGAAGTAATCAGTGGCAACCAAGATAAATTCATGCTGAGCAGATGAAGGTGGGTCTATGGGCCCTATAAAGTCTAATCCCCAAACTTGGAAGGGTCCAGGGGATACTATAGCTGTCAGAGGTGCTGGTTGCAGAATTCTCTTACCAAAAACCTGGCACTTGTGACAACATTTGATAATATCATAGCAGTCTTTAAATAAGGATGGCCAATAGTAACCTGACTTCAGAATTTTCTTTGCTGTTGTATCTGCTGCATAATGCCCTCCACACACTCCCTCATGACAAGCTTCAAGTACCAGTTTGGCTTCTTCCTTATCCAAGCATCTCTTTAGCACTCCCTCTTTGTTAACCCTGCACAACACATCATTTATTAGTCTAAATTTACCACATTTCTCTTTGAACCTTCTCAGTTGGCTGGAATTCATGTCTGCTGGCACTTCTTTGGTCTCCAGGTATTTCCTGATGTCCTCTTGCCAATCCTGTTCTTCAGTGCTGCTCATGACTAGGTTACAGTTATTAACAGCCTCTAAGTCTTCTATTCCTTCCTGGTCTTCATGTTCAAAAAACATGTTAGGTAAATAGGCACTCGGGTTATTAACCAGACTTACCACTTTGACAGTGATATCATATGCTTGTACTCTGCATGCCCATCTACATATTTTGGCTTTAGTTTGTTTTGTTGCAAAAAGGAGAGCCATGGGATTTTGTTTCATAGAGACAACCAGCTTGCTATTCTGGAAAACATGACCTTGCCTATCAATCAAGAATATCAGAGCTGCTGCACTCTTCTCAAGTCTGGAATATCTCAACTCTGTGTCAGACCATACTTTGCTTGCAAATGTTATTATCATTTCATCCTGAAGCAAAACTGCTCCTATAGCCCTATTGGTGACACTTATGTAAGCTTGGAATGGTTTCTTGGGATCAGGTGGTTTCAGTAGAGTTGATTCAGATATGGCTTATATGATTTTTTCAAAGGCATGCTGGTGTTCTTCAGTCCATTGGACCTGGATATGCTTGCTCTCATGCTTGGAGAACTTTCCTATCTTGGTCAGATTTGAGATAGGACTTGTGGTGTGAGAAAAGTGTGGTATGTACATCCTGAGAAAGCTTGTCATGCCTAAAAAACTTTTTACCTATTTGATAGTTTTGGGTGGTGTGAGTTTCTTTAAAGCCTCCACCTTACTCTCACGCTAACTTGTATCCCTTTGTGTTGAAACTTCATGCCTAATGAGGTCTCCTTTTGAGCACATGAGCAGGACACTTCTTTGGATTAAGACTTACTCCTTTCTTTTCGCGAGGAGAAAAACCTTAGTGAGATTAGCAAAATGATCACTTAGCAAAGTGCCTGCCCGCGGATCATCGTAAATACTACGAGGCGGATCACGGGGGCATGTCTTTGAATATGGTATCCATAGCCCTTTGGAATGTATTTGAGGCATTCATCAAACCAAATGGCATTCTCTTCATTGCATAGGTACCCCAAGGAGTGATGAAGGCTGTTTTTGCTTGATCTTCCTCTTTTATCTTTGATTTGATTGAAGCACGAAAATCCATCCGGGGAATGAATAGATTTCCTTCCTTGGCAAACATGTAAAACTTGCTCCAAGAAGGGTAAGGGATAACAATCCTTACCCGGTGGCCTTGTTTAAATCCCTATAGTCAATCTGATTCTTATGGTTTTATTTTTCTTTTCCACAGGAACTATGCATGACAACCACTCTGGATTCACTATCTCACATATAACCCCTGCATTTTCCATTTTGCACAACTCTTCCTTGATCAGATCTAACAAGGCAACATTGATTCTCCTTAGCTTTTGCACAACAGGTCTCACATCTTCTTTAACTTTAATTTCAAATTCACACACCTTCCTATCCACTCCTACAAGTTCAACATAGTCCCAAGCAAACACATCTTTCCAATCATCAAACATTTGAGTAACCTTATTTCTATTTTCCTCTTTAAACAAGTCTCCTACAAACAAAGTTCTTTCCTTACCATTTTTCTCAATCTTCAACTCTTTTACCTCTTTTTCAGTATTGGCATTGATGACTAGTATAGGGTGCAGCTGCCTCAAGTCTTCTTCCTCCAGTTCCTCTTCCTTGACAGCTCCCTCTCCTAGATGCTCGAGCAAGACACTTTTACACAGCGTATCAGTCTCCTCATTAAGGTCTCTGGAAATATGGTTTAGCTTCCAACTCTCAAAGCTTGATAGTTCCTTCAAAGCTTCATCTCTGAGGGCCATCATGTCTTCATGTTTGGCTTGATATTCACCTAATATTTGCCTGCACACCAATTGAGAATCTCCAAATATCACAATGTTAGTTATTCCCAAGTGTTTGGCCTCTTGTAATCCAGCTATCATAGCCTTATACTCCGCCATGTTTGAGGTAGTGTTGGGATAGATCCTGCCAACTTTTGCAAGCAACTTGCAGTCATGATCTTTGATAATTGCATCAGAAGATGCAATGCTCAACTTTTTTGAAACACCTCCATCAAACCATAGAAAGGCAAATCCTTTTACATTTGGAGCAATACTTCCCTTAGCTGGCTTGGGCTCAATATGTGTTGTGGCTATTGCAAACTCATATTCACCACATGGGTTAGTAACCAATAAATCTTCTTCAATGAAGTTCAATGACTCAAATTCACCAAGCTTATTGAGTAGTGTAACAGTTTTCTTGCCATCAGATATAGTGCACTCTCCCTTTGACCAAATTGGCCTGGCATCAACAGTAGATAGCCATCTTCTACCTAATAACAGATCATAAATGTCAGTTTTTTCATCAGCTCCTTCAAATGCAACAACCACAAAGCTTGCAGCAACTTTTATCCCTCCCACATCAATTGGAATGTTGCTAAGCACACCAATTGGATTGATCCTCGAGTTAGAAAAAGACTTTAGCACCATAGGTGCCTTCTTGTCAACTTCCAAGCCACAAGATTTCATTATATGGTGGGGCATAACATTAAGTGGAGAGCCCCCATCTAGAAGTACTTTAGAAAGCAGATTTTTTCCCAACCTAGCTTCACATGTAAAGGCACCATGATCATATTCATTCTGCACAAGCATTTGCTCACTGATGTGATTTGCAAAGGCTATCTGCTCCTCTTGAGAGAGATTGACTTGATCTTCTTTTGACAAGTCCATAATTTTGTTTCTATAGGATGGAGCAATTTTTAGTAAAGTCAACAAGTCTACACTCACTTTAGCATTTTTCATCAGACATTCAAAGTCATCACTTTCTTTTTCTTTCTTAGTAAACTTTTGATTAGGAGGAAGGGGTACAACCTGATTTTCCTCATTCACTTTTTCTTTGATTACCTCAGCTCCTCTATTGATTGATGCAGCTTCTTTATCTTTCATAGCTCTTGTATGCACAGCCATTATTTCTTCTTCTTGATCTTCCTGCATAAACCTGATTGAAATCGATGATGTCGAGCAAACCTAACTGCGGGGAGAGGTTTACGTGGCTCAGGGTCACCGCTAGGTGCACTTGGCCCAGCACTTTTGGTTGCCTCTTGTCTTGCAAAATATTCTTTGACACTACACCTTTCCTCATAATGGCCAACAGATTTAAAGAAGTGGCAGACTGGACACTCTTTGCCATAATGACCTCTTTTTCCACACTTTGGGCATGGTCTGTACCAGCAAAAGTCTGATGAGTGTGTATCCCTTAGGCAGTGCACACATGGAGCATAGGTTTTTCTCTCAGGTCTCGTTGCTTTCATTTCTTGTAATTGCTTGGTGAACTCCAACAAGGCTTCTGAAACTTTAGTGATCTCTGCCCTGACATCTGAGGTAGGATTTGATGCATCTTCTGCTCTAGCCTTCTTCTTCTCTTTCTGCAGTGCATAGACTGGTATTGGACCTGGGCCCATATACTCTGGTTCATAATCTGGAAAAAAAGGGTCATTAGATGAGTGCATGTCATCCGGAAGATAGGAAAACATGTTAGCAATCTCAATAGCTTTGGTAAAAACCTTATGTATGGTATCAAAGCCTGCTTGCTTCTGCAACTTGTACATTTTTCTGTACCCCCTTGGTCTGCTACTTAAGCCTCTTATGAAACATGCCACAAGGTGTAGGGTATGATTTGGTACCTGACTTGCTTGACACTTACTTAGATAAGTGTGAAATCTCTCCACATACTGGTGCACAGTCTCACCATGCTTGATCTGAAAAGTCTGTAATTCAAAGATCAAATCTTGTGGTTCAGTTGTCTTACCAAACCTTTCAATGAAGTGCTTTTCGATCTCCTTCCAAGTGTTGACACCTATGCTGATAGGGTACTCCAACCATGCTCTCACTTCCTCATTTTTGAAGCACTTCTTGAATTCTGAAAACTTAGTACCTTTCTTATGTCCATATTCTTGGTAGTATTCCTCATAGCTTCTCAAAAAAATATTAGCATTGATGCTTGGATCCAATGTTGGAGGAGGAGTTGGCACATTGAGCTCAAAATATTGTATACCTGCATTACCTTGATTGGTGACATTTGTGGCAGGAACACCAGTGTTCTCTGGTGCTTCAATATGAACTTGGTCAGACACCTCATTACTTTTCCTAGGAGCCATGAGTTCCCAAAGATCCAGGTGGGATCTCGGTAGAACCTCCAAAATGTTGAGGATATTCCTGGCAATCCCTCAACCAAGTTCGAATTTTCTTTCATTGAAACATCACAGAATAGGAACATAAATTATCAAGCTCAGAGTCTTGGGCACAGGATCGAAGGTAATCAAATGAAGTACACATTCAAGTATTTTGCATCAAATATTCAGGTATTTCATGTAAGGCAGGTCATTCTCCACTCATATTCTGCAAATCCGTTCCGCATGCAGTCACAGAGGTCGAATCTTTCGCACAGAAGCCGGCCCTTGTTTCCAAATAATTTCCCCTTTTTATCTTCCCCTTTCCGGCATCTTCTTGGCATTTTGAGTTTGTTTGGCTCTAGCTTATGCATGCTATGGTGTTTCTTGGGGCATAAGGAGACAGAATGGAGGTTAAGGTTCGTGATTACTAGGTCAAATCTCTCAGAGAGATTGGATCTTGGCCTGACCCTTTTAGGTCAGGAAGTTTTTACTGAAGAACAATATCCCACAGGCGTTCGAAGGAAAATAATGCTTGTGTGGTGTGGCGCGCTGTGATTGGGCAAGGTAATGCTAAGGTAAAGGGGTGCATAAGAAAATATTGAGTTTGCAACTTCCAAATGTTGGGCGCACTTCTCTGGGTGGATTCATGGTATGGTGTCTCAATTTTGCTCATTTTTGCACCACAAAAATAGTCCAAAACATAGTTCAAGATTGTGGTTTGTACACACAAAAATTCAAATCATTTAGCATTTATGATAGTGCAAAAATAAAATTCCCTCTCTTTGGCATGATATCTTTCTCGAGAATAGGACTTTTTGAATTTGCCACACAAGCCAAATGCCACGGAGACCAAAATAACGTGGACCGCCAAAAAATAACCAAAAACACCAAAAAGACCTAAATAGAGACCGCCGAAGAATAGCCAGATCTTGTGGATCGTAGCTTGTGGATCATAGCCAAACAGATCTTGTGGATCATAGCCACCAAACGAGATTGGCCGGATCATAGCTTGCCAAATCATGGGGAAAAGCTTTTGGGAAAAGCTTTTGCTATATGCAATCTTGCCGATTTTGTTTCCATTGATTTTTGACCTTGTGAAAAGACCTAAATAGAGATTATGGAAGCCAACCCCGGATCTTGTGGATCATAGTTTGTGGATCATAGCATAAAGATTGCGGGATCATAGCTAGAGCTTGTGGCAAAGCTTTTGTTGTATGTAGTGCCAATTTTTGATTGATTTTTTTGACCTTGTGGAGTTGGTTCAATCCTTGGTCTCTTAAATTTCATGGTTGTAGAAATGGAAAAAAATGTCTTGAATGATAGTGGATTATCATACAGGGATTTGTTAAAACATGAGGAAAAGTTTGTGGATCCATTAGAGATGCGCAAGTATTGGGGACCAAAGGTGGAGAATAAACAATCCTATAGATTGAGGGGCTCAAAAAAGAAAAGAAAGAGGCTTTTCCGAGCATTTATAGGGGCAATCTATGAGGAAAGGAATCATGTTCAAAATGGGGAGTTAGTCAAGTTATTGTAGCATGGTTTTGCATGATGTTAAAGGTAAGGATATAGATTGGTTGAGTTTTTATAAGCATGCTTCAAAAAAAAAGAGGTCTTCAATGCTAGAAGAAGATAATATACCCATCCAAGAAGATAGTGGGACTAGAAAAGCACTTGAAACCTATACAAGATTCGGGCATCACCGAACCACCCATTGGCTTCATCGTATTCTAAAACCGTGGAGTCTAAGAGACAGAAATATGGTAATACAAGTTGTAGTTTTTATTTTGTTTAATTTGCATTTTGTCAAATGAGCTTACATAAACACAATGTGGGTGGTTTCAAACAAAGTTGGAGATGCAAAAAAAGGAGATTTTTACTTTGGACATTCCGATAGTAAGTACTTTTGATAAACATTGTAGAGTCTTAATAATCATTGGTTTGTTCATAGCCTAACCTTTCTACGGTTATTGTGGTCATAGTTTTTGTGATAGTTTTTGTGCCAGTTCTTAAATTGTAGTTCTTTAGTAGAATTGTGGTTTGGAGTTCTTAAATTGGAGTTGTGAATTTATATTATTTGTAGTATATAATTGTGATTTAGAGTTTGTGAATTTAGATTGTAGTTTATATATTTGGATTTGTTGTTTGTGGTTTATGATTTGTGGTTTGGGGTTAATGGATTTGGTTTATGAGTTGGGTGTCTTAGTTTGTGGATTGAGTGAATTTTATATTGTGTTCTGGTAGTTTGTGGTTTGTGGTTGCATGTTTTGGTTTGTGGATTGGGGAATTTTTTATATTGTGTTTTGTGGTTTGTGGTTTTGCATTTGTCTTTGGTTTGTGGTTTTGCATTTGTGATGGTTAAATTGTGGTTAAGGATTTATACTTTGTGCTTTGTGGATTATATTTTATAGATTGGACCTGAATTATAGTGAGTGGAATATAGATTGTGGATTGAGCCTTTAATAAAGTTTCTTTAGATTGTGGAATATACTTGTATCCTGTGAACTAATTCTTGAATTGTTTCATTCTGATTCCTCACTGGTGATGACAAAATGGAAGGAGTCCTTGAATTGAAGGTGAAAAGAGGTTGATTGTAGGCTACAACAGTCATATAACAAATGGAAAGAGTTGAAGAAAACCTTCAAATCATTGAGGGAGAAGAAGGAGCATTATATGCAAGAAATTGTAGACATCAAATGCTTGATGCAAGGAATGACAAAAGGAAGCAAAATGGCAGTGTGCAATGGTGGTAGATATGAAGGAAGCCGAGGTAGTTAAAGTTGTGGCATCATTGGTTGTTGTAGAGGAAGATCTTGATGCTATTGAGAAGAGGAGGCAAGGGGACAATGATGAGATTGCAAAACTCAGACCAGGTGTCTTGAAAGGCTTATTGAAGGTCGCAATGTCCTTGAGAGCGGGATTAAACTAGATCCTTATCTACCCGAAGTCTATAGAAACAAATTTCCTATCGACTCACACGAACGTGTATGTCCCTATTGTAGAAGATTCTTGGAATATGATGGGAAGCCACGCCGCCTTTGTTACTACAGAGTGTAACCATCTTTACCATATTCAATGTTTGGCCTCATTATTAAGGTATGAGCAAAAGTAAATTTTGATCTTAACAATAGTTATATTTTGATCATTAAGCTCTTTAAATTGATGTGTATAATTTCTTGTTTTCGAGTTATAGGGATAAGTGTTGTAGCCGATTGTAACGGATCATATCTGCCACTTGGATTGTCGCATTTTGGCGGAAGAAAGTTGTACACTCATATGGTATGTATAAGTGGTTAAGCAATCAACTTCTTAACATCATTTAATGTTGATGGTTTTGTTGGTTGTCCTTTTAGATGTCCATATGAATCCCACATATGCAAGCACAATTAGAGATAAGGGATATCTATTCTCACGGATAGAAGAGCAAAAGATCCAAGTGGAGAATGCAACACAACCTGAAATTGAGAAAGAAGAGCACTTTGGACAATCGAGAAAAGTGAGAAACAAGGTAATGTAAAAGTTAATAGTTTGTATTAGAATAACTTATGTTATTTTTCATTCTTCTTGTATCTTCTCGCATGCAGCTTCAAATTGCAAATCAAATCTAAATGAAGAGTCAAGTGCAACAGGCTTCAAATTAAAGTCAAATCTAAATGAAGAGTCAAGCAAAGATATACGATGCTTCCAAATTCGCCAAGTGGGTAGATGTCTCCAAAAGCTACAATGAACCTTCTCTATTTGGACCTCCTAGCCCTTCTAGCTTTTACCAAGTGAAGTTTCCATGATCCTAAAACCCACTTTCTAGCTTCAACAAGGAGGATAAGCTCAATAAACCCTCTAGCTCTACCAAGCAAGCGGAGTCCACCGCGATCTGAAAACCGCTTAGCTTTCTAGCCGACAATGAGGAGAAGTTCGTTGCATTAAAAACCACTTTTTTGTAGTAGAAGTCAAAGATTTCATATCTGGTTGGTTTAAGATACTAATTTTATTATTCCTTTGATAGTTCTAATATTATTCATAATGAAGCTATAATTTCTTTAGGTATAGATACAAGTAGCAAATTGGAAATCAAAACCTAAAATGTCAAGAGATATCTACTAGAAAAAACAAAGGTATTCTTCCTTCACTTTTGTTCCATTACGGTTAGTAAATTAGTGTACTAATTCTCTAAATATATAGCAATTCTCTTGGCTCAAGAAATACAATTTGATGATGACAATATAATGTCAAATAGCATTTTACCTCAACCACCATCCACAAAACAACCAAGTAAGATACACGCATTGATTGAGTTAAAAGGTTTCATTTTTTCCTAGCTTCTTTTTTTGTCTCGTTCTTCCTCAATATTTGACCGTTGTATCTTGTTTTTTACTAGTACGACAAAAAGATGGAGAGTTCAAAGAGAAGAAAATGGACCTTATTATACCTGGAAGTGATTGTGCATCATCTCCAGCCATCAAGAGAATCAGGTTGTCTAAAAAACTATTGATCTTTGATTTCAATGGTGTGCTTGGAAAATTCTACGAGCAAACTAGTAGGGATTACTTGATTATTTGTATATGTAATCAAGTTTTTAGAGATTATGGACATGACTTGCTTATTCAGATTTTGAATATATTGTAAACACAGAAGTTTGAATTTATGTAGTAACAAGCCACAAAGAGAATTGGAGTTTTAGTTTGTGGAGTTTAGAGTTTGGAAGTTTGAGTTTATGTAGTAACAAGCCACAAAGAGAATTAGAGTTTTAGTTTGTGGAGTTTGTGTTTGTGTAGTAACAAGTCACAAAAAAAGAGAGAATTTGAGTTTGAGTTTGTGGAGTTTGAGTTTATGTAGTAACAAGCCACAAAAGAGAATTGGAGTTTTAGTTTGTGGAGTTTAGAGTTTGGAAGTTTGAGTTTTATGTAGTAACAAAAGAGAGAATTGGAGTTTTAGTTTGTGGAGTTTGTGTTTGTGTAGTAACAAGTCACAAAAGAGAGAATTGGAGTTTTAGTTTGTGGAGTTTGTGTTTGTGTAGTAACAAGTCACAAAAAGAGAGAATTTGAGTTTGAGTTTGTGGAGTTTGAGTTTGTGGAGTTTGAGTTTATGTAGTAACAAGCCACAAAGAGAAATGGAGTTTTGAGAAATGGAGTTTGAGTTTGTGGTTTGTTTGTTTTTTTTTGACGCTTTGAGTTGTATAGTATAGTTAGTCCGAGTTTGTTTTTTTTTGGAGTTGGAGTTCGAGTTCATTTTTTAAGGACACTTTTTAAGGACCTCTCTAAGGACTTAGTCTAATGCCGCAAAGTCCCTCAACGACGATGGGGAAGCCCCCACCTCACTCATCCTCACCGCCTCGAGGGGAAGCGCCCCACCTCACCTCACTCATCCCCGCCGAGGGGAAGCCCCACCTCACTCATCACTCATCGACCTCACTCTCTCGAGGGGAAGCCCCATCTCACTACTACCTCACTCACTCACTTTTTTTTTTTAGTTGTTGTTTGGGATTTTATGCATGGTACCATTTTTGATGTAGATTATACATACCTTTATACATACACAGAAGTTTCTCCATGTTCCATGTCTCGCCTCCTCGATGTATTCTGGATGTATTCACCATCATTGTCCCAGAATTCAATTGTCAACACATGTATCATTCACAACACCCCACACAAGCATATCATTCACAACAAAGATATCATTCACAACAACCTCTAAGACCTCTAAGACACTATACTATACACCCTCGAGGTTACACCCTCTAGGAGGCCACCCTAGAGGTTAGATCATGACTTTTATTGGGACCTATCTCGCCTTTCGCCTATCAGAAATCTCCTCCGCATCCGAATTTGCTAAAGAGAACCCCTAATTATATCCCATTCGAGGTCGCTAGATCTCGCACCAATGTGGCTCTACTCAATTGTAGGGCATCCCCACGCCAAGACCACAGTCCATCCCCTTGGATGTCTCCAAAGGTTCGCCAACAAGGCCCAATCACATGATACTTAATCACTTCTAGGTGCATCTTATATACACATGCTACTTTTTGCTTCTTTGGCATGTGGGATATTGGTGTGGGATATTAGGTTTAGGTTTTTGTATTGGACTACTCTACCATGTAAGACATAGATCCAAAAATTATCAAAATTCAAACTTAACATCCTTGGATTTGAACTCAACACCTATTCATTCAATATCTATCAAATGAATAAACCAACACACCTTTTAAACATATGTTAGTTATGAATGAAACATTAATAACATAAAGTCTAAACAATAACATTATCATACAAGCACAGTAAAACACAAGTAGAAGAATACAAGATATATCAACTCATCATCATCATCATTATCTATTAAAACATCAATACATGAAAATCATCATCACGACAACCCGCATGGCTTTGATCTGTTTCATCATCATCATCTGCTCACAACAACAAGTGTTCACTCACTATCACCATCACCATCACCATCACCATCACCATCACCATCACCATCACCATCACCATCACCATCACCATCACCATCAAGATCATCATCATCCGACAAACATTGTGGTAAGTTGGCTCTCGACCGTTTCTTCATCCTTAGGATCTAGAAGGTGAAATATAGGATGTCCTTTTGATAGCATAATTTCCTTTCATTAGTGGAATTCTAACACCACATACTTGTGTAGAGTAAACCTTTGCGAACTCCTTCTTGAGAACATAATTCATAACCTCTTTGAACTTGGAATTTTTTTTTTTGAAGTAAGTTCCTTCTAATATACTTTCACCTTTTTAAGAACCACGCTCCATTATCTTTGAAGTCTTTTTCCACTACATACTTCTCCCTTTGTACATGCAAGCAACCAAAAGTCATCCCCTTCGTGGTTGTTTTTTGGTGCTGCCACCGCAAAGTATCTCCACATCCAATCTTGGCAAGAATATTAACACCTCAATATAAGGGCCTTTGTGACTTTCTAACCTCAATTGCATCACAAGTAGATGAAGAAGGTGTTCAATTTCCACCAGTTCCCACTTATTCACATATGTCGATTCTCAAAAGATCTATCCCAATGTTCATCTAAACAAAACTACAAAAGCATGAGAATCTTCAACCCAGAATTGAGTTGTTGATCCCAAGCTGAATGCGCCAGTACACTATGAATTTTTGAGTATCCTTCACCGTATGTGCTCCCCATTCCTTACGCTTCTATCGACTTCTCCCGCTTTAACTTCCCAAAAAATCTTTTAATATCTTTTTTTTTTGTTTTGGTTCCTCTTTAGAAGAAACTGCACTTAAAAATAACTCCCTTGGCAGCTCCACAATATCATGTGCATTCTCTATCTTAGTATCAGATATAGGAGTTGGACCATTCTGATCCATCTCTTTAATTCAACAGTGTTTTGCCATCATGTTCTCCCTTTCCGTGGTTTGAACCAAAGTAATTCCACATCATATGAATTAGAGTCCGATAAGAGTATCTAGCAATAAAATAAAATGGCCTTGCAAACTTTGAATTGTGATGCAAAGACCATTAAAAACCCAAAGGCCTACGTGGTTTCAAGTCCTTGCTCTTCCATATAATTGAAGTGCATATTAAAGCAATGCCGCACTTAATAAGGTATCATGTTTTATGGGTCATCCGATATATAATAATGTGTTTTTTTACTACTTCACCATTCTTAGCCACATGATAAGTAATGTGGACAAGAATGGTCACCGTGACGCTTTGTCCAAAAGAGATTGAGATTGCACCTGTGTTCTCTCTTTCAATGTGTAATTTTCCCAGTAAAAAATCTACCAATCGACACTATGACATCCAAGGGAGATTATCGAGCATTTCATGAAACCGCTTTTATCTTGCCATTTGTATTTGAAATTGTGGAGGGGAAATTTTTCCAACCCTGCCTTTGAGTTTGCTTATTAGCACCGGCTGGTGTGGTCTCTTTGTATTGGTGTTTCAAAACTTTCTTAGGCTCTCCACGCTTATCCACACCTCCATGTTCATAGTCGATGTACTCCCATTTCACAACCTCCTCACCTCTAATTCCTTGGGGCAGATTTCAAACTTCTTTATCCCACACTCACTACAAGTACCGGCCAAGACAATCCTTACTATAGAATTCATCAATCTCACCCTTTCGCAAACAATACATTTCCAAAGATCACCGATGTTCAGAAAATCTTGCACTCACAAGTACATGACTTTGAGTGCTTCTTCCCGAATTTAGTTAAACCATCCAAAGAAAGATTTGTAACCCGACATGATGTATGCAACAACAAGTGTTATACTGCTAGCTTTCACTACAAACCACGGTTTCAAATTTTGAAAAGCTGAAGTCTAACTTTGACATTTGGATGTTTTGCTTTGAAAGCTTTATAGAGTTGCATCTAAGAACAAAACAATAGTTGATTATCAATCTCAAACCCCAAACCGCAAACATGAACCTCAAACTATAATAATGAAATTCCAAACCACAAAATAAAACAATATCCATTAGAAACCTTAAAATCACAATCTAACCTAAAACCACAATCCATCAAACCATAATCTAGACCCACAATATAATCCACAACCACAATCACAAGAAAATTGAAACCAAAACCACATTCCAATCCAAAACCACAATCTAATCAAAACCATAATCTAGAACCACAATGTAATCTACAACCACAACCAAGTTTAAACCACAATGCAACTAATCACAATATGACTTGAACCACGCTTTAATCTAACCACAATGTAATCCAAAACCACAATCTATTCCAACCATAATGCAATCTATCTTGATCTAAAACTATAATATACTATCTACAATACACAATCTATAATCTGCTATAGAGGATCCGAGAAAACGTGGATCAAATCAAGCTTGAAAGAGTAGATAGATAATAGAGTAGTAACTAACTTGGCTTTTGCTCTAAGTAATGTGTAGCATGCTCTTCTCTCGATATTTCTTTCAAGTCTCCTAGATTTCACATCCTTTGTGTTTGGAGAGACCCTAGTATTAGAAATCCAAAAATCCTGCACAAGAGCAATGACGTAATCGTAAATGGAATCACATCTTCTTCCCCTTCTATAGTACACCCATTTTCCCTGAATTGCAATTTATCTCAAATTTGTCTCTTTTTGCAGCTAGCCAAATTTCTTGGATGAACATCAAGAACTTTTCCCATTTTTCTCAGAGTCGCTTTTCGTTTCATTGCCTATTGCCATTGCTAAACAAGATTTTTAGCAGCCATACAATCTAGACTAGTTGATTGCTTCATGATATGGATTGAATCTCGATATTATCTATTATGGTTGTTTTTGTTTCCAGATTCTTCAAGAGATCCCCAACTATCTCTTCCATAGCTTTATGTTCTAGTACATCAATCAATATTTCTCGTTTTAACTGAGATTCATTGTTTTTGTTTGCCTCAAGAATGAATTGACGTGTTTAACACTACTCTCCTTTTGTTGCACCACTTTTATCCAACCCATCTTGACCTCCAATCTTCACCAATGCCTCATTAGCTTTTTTGTCTTTTTTTCTCCTGCCTTTGTTTCTTTCGTGACGCTCTTGCTCAGATTCTTTTTTTCTCTTCTTGATATTCTTTTATAGTATTGTCCACAATACTAGGATCATGACCGCATTGATATATCATCCGTGATTCTCAAGATTGACACTAGAAATAGTTGCATGTTCTAAACCACAATCTAAAACTTCCCTGCATTGAATTTCTTTCAACAATGATCTCAAACTCACTCTAACAAATGGATCTTCATTCGATGTTCCGGATTTCTTCATCCGCCATATCTAAGAATACATCTTTCTCCTCCATTTTTCGTAAATGTGCTTCACATCAGAGACTTACCAAAATAATATCGAAAGCAAAAGAATGAGGAACAAACTCCCCCACGCTTCCACCGCTTGAGCATTTGAAAAATTCCCTCCAAAGATTAATGAAGTGGTTGGTTATTATTAGAATTACTCATCTACATCGGAAAAGGCATCAACGTAATCAATGTTATACAAATTCTCAAACCACAAATGCATTTCTTAAACCACAAATACAAGCTATACTTTTAAGCTATTTGGGGGGGGACATGGGGGACACCAAAACTGATCCACTATAGCGTGAATCCACCCCTCTAGAGCCAAATTTTAGGGCAACAACATGATCCACTAGGGAATCTTTTTGTGCTCCATGGAATCTCTTAGATGCTCCACCCTATGGGAGAATTTCTTAGGAAAAGATTTGCTTGCACATATTTTTCTTTTCGAATAGCATGAACTAGGAGTTTAGACATGGGGTGAGTATGGGGTACATGTGGGCAATCCAAGGATGATGTGGCATAGGATGACGTGGCATGTGGTGACTTGGCAAAACTTTTCCCTAGTCAAAAAACTTTGTGAGATGAAAAAAAATGATGTGTGATGAGGTGGACAAATTTGGTGAGGTGGATGATGATGTGGCATGGCAAGTTTATCAAATGTGAATTTGAGCAATGGTTTAAACCATGTTTTGAGCTTTTTCTCGCCATGCAATTTGACATTGAATATGTGAGTTCTTTCTCATTCTTTTTGACTTAGAGAGAGAATGAGCCACTTTGACTAATGGTAGGTCAATGGATGTTTTGTGTTTCAAGCAAATGGAAGTTGTTTTGAGGATGTATGAGAAGGTCTTGACTAGGGAAAGAGTTTTGAACCATGGTGGGATATGTATAGGGGTGGAGGCAAGTGAAATGAAGGAAATAGAGGCAAAGGGTGCTCCCAACATGATTAATGCCCAAGAATTTGAACTTGAATGAACATCTTACTTCAAAGGGGTCTTCTTACCTTGATATTGTCATAAAGCTTCCTTGAGTTGACCTTGCCTTCCTCTTTGTGTGACTTTGACCTTTTCACCTTAAATCCCTTCTTGTGATGCTTCAAATGAAAGTCCTTGCTTGGTTCTTTAGCTCGAGCTCTTGAGTTGTCTTGGTCCATGCATATATTTCATCAAATCATTAGTCATTGTTATGAAATGCCATTTGCTCTTCTATGCTGCCAAATCATGGCAGCAATTACCACTGAACTGATGAACTTACAGCTAACACGATCTAGGAGGATTGTGAAAAAGAATTAGAATATAGGCCGGCTGGCCTGAAGGGATGTGCAGTCAACAAGTGTAGATTAAGCGGGAACTTGGCATATTATCTGATGGATACTCTCAAATTTTGATCCACATTTTTGAATAGAAACATGCCATGTATCAAAGTCCTATTCGATATGGGAGCCAAAAGAAGGGCAAGCGTCATTGACATATTTCACAAAGTGGCTGCACCATCTAGATGGCACCTACACCATCTAGATGCATTAAACAACCTTTAGTTCATCGATAAAAATTTGCTAAACAATACAGGACAATGGGCATCTTGCTTCACCCCAGTTGTGGTGCAGATAGTGTCAGGAATATTAACTTGCATTTAGCTAAAACTTGCTCATACAATCTAGCCATTGCTACATGGAATTCAAAAGGTATTCCCATTCTTTCCATTGTGTCCCATAACATGAATTGAGGCTCGCTTTTTGTGTACCGGATAACGCTGTTAGAGGTTGATCATTTTGTGTACCGATCGCGATATAGAGGTTGATTTGAGATCGTGAATAGTTGGGCAGAGGTAATTTTTATGAATTAGAGCCCAAGCTTATCTCACATAATGTTCTCTCTCGATCAAATTGCCCGTGAAGTCACCTTTGAAACTTGAAATCACCTCAAATCGATTGGAATTTGGCTCTGCCCTAACTATTACAGTTGGAAATCCCACCAATGGTGTTTCAAGCAGGTTCGGGTCGGCTCCAGTTAGGGGGTTCTCCCGCACTTCAGGTTGAAGTTGTTAAAACTGGTTTCTTTAATAGATGCCTAAAATTTCCGGCCAAAATTTAGTAAAAAATCCTTGTTAAACCGCCAAATTAGAGGATATATTTTCAAAAATCCTGTGAAGTACCAACAAATCACTAAGATTTTTAGGTTTAAGCAAAATCTAATCTGGAGGCCTGGTTCGGGTACTAGCTCGCTCCAATGGGCTCGCCAGGCCCGTACCTTGTGGGACAGCCCAGGTGGGGGGGGGCAATTATTCCTACCAGTGGGGGGGCAATTATTCTTACCATTAAGAAGAAGAAGAAGCAATTTCTATGAAGTATTATAGGCTAAGCAATTGGTATGAAGGTGGTGGCTATTTGTGGTTAACTTGCTTATAGCATGTGAATAGGGGGCGTATTTAATACGATAAAATGCAACAGCGGACCGCTTTTTGACGTCGTCTTTTCTTTGCCTTTTTCTTTAGCCTGACATCGCCCACGTCCAGAGCTTTATTCACCGGAGTTATGACCCCAAGACAAGAACATGCATCCCAATCGATCCATGGCGTAATTGCCCTGCTTTGCGACAAATTCCTCGGCCCTGCTCCGCGACAAGTTTCTTCCTCGAGATTTACAAGGAATCTGTTTCCAACCCTAAACTAAACGCAATAAAAAAACAGAGTTTTGCATTTCCTTTTCCAGTTCATTTTCCTGCTTTGGAGGGAAGAATTTAACCGTTCTGTTTGCTTTGGTGCAGAAAGTCGTAATTTTGGTTTGAATTTTGATTTGATTCATATGGATGTTGTGGCTGGTCCGTTTCTTCAGAAAATAATATGAAATGATCCCATTTGGAGCAAGTCTAGATTGTAATGGAATCTTCCAGGGCGGGATGCCGCTGTGACTTGCGAATAAATTAATGGGGGCAGATTTTTTTTGCATATACGTTAACACGTATACTGTTTTCATGTATTTAGCTCTATGTGGTCCTTGTCGGATGCGACGATCGATTTGCAACTATATAATTCTGTTAAAGATGCTTCAATTTTATAGTAAAGAAAAAGCCATCAGGCCCTTTTTCAGACCCCAACTGTAAGGCTTTGAATGCTTTGTTAGTTTGCGTTGCTTCATTTTGAATCTATTCATGGATAAGCTGCTAGAAGTTGCAGAGCGTGAGGTGAAGATTGAATTTGAGCTGGGTAAAAAATGTGGCACCAAAATCTGTTTAAGAAATCTGTGTCTCACTTCAGCAGTGGCATTTAAGGTCCAAACAACATCTCCAAAGAAATTCTGTGTTAATCCTGCAGATGGATTTATAGCAGCAGGTTGTCATATCCATATCCAAATACTGCTTACTCCTCAGAGAGAGATTCCACTGCAGTTTCCAAGAGGCAATGATAAATTTCTAGTTTTAGCAGCGGCTGCAGATGATTGCAGTGCTCAGAAAGAGAACCTTAATCAATGGTTCTGTTCGAACAAAGAACTGGTGCGAGCCACAAAACTGAGGGTCATATATATTGGAAATATGCTGCTACATCATGTGGTTAAAATAGGTGATTTAAGAAAAACCATAGCAATTCTTAAGAGGCAGAGTTCTGGTAACAAGGCTAATCTAGAAGGTCAGAGTATTCTTCATACTGCTTCTGCCTCTGGAAAGCTTGACATTGCAAAGTACTTGTTGGGTTTTGGAACAACAGCAGATCTTTCAAGCATCACAGACAAGGCAGATTTAATGGCTCCTTGTTTGGGTTATTTAGAGAGTAGGGATCTGCAGGGAAGAACACCTCTGCATGTTGCTGTTGCTGAGGGGCACTTAGATATTGTCAGATGTCTTTTGGAGAAGGGAGCTAATAAAAATGCACGTTGTTCTGATGGTAAAACTTCCCTTTTCTTGGCTTGCGCCAAAGGATATGAACAGATTGTTAATTTGCTTCTCAATTCCGGCGCCAACCGAAATCTTGTCGACTCGAGCGGGCTGAGTCCCTATCAAATTGCAGAAATCAACAGACATGTAAGTTTTTGATCAAACAAGCATCCAAAGAGGTTGTAAGTTCTATTATCTACAATCCTATAGAGGACCTTAATGTCATCTATATGGTGTATGCATAATGTGTATTTGCATATTTAGTAAACCACTTCATATTTCAAAATGTCGTTGATAGAAGTTGCAGCATTGAATCAACTTGGCCATAGTATAATGATTTAGCAAAGTCTGATGTAAAAAATGACGAATGCAGGAAGCAGTGTTGGATGTGCTAGAGCGCGGAAATGGGCTATTGACAGCATCAAAGCAAGGCAACATAAAAAGGGTGTGCCAATACATCAGCAAGGGACATGCCATAGACTGCAGGGATCAATTTGGATGGACTCCTCTACACAGGGCAGCATTCAAGGGGCACATTGAAGTTGTAAAGCAACTCTTGGCCTCAGGAGCAAATCCAAATTGCAAAGACATGGAAGGGCAAACACCATTGCACTGTGCTGTTGAAGCAGGGCACAGAGACATTATGCAGCTTCTCATTGAGCACAGATTTGGCAATGCAAGTCCTACAGACTTAAAATACCATAACATTATAGACATCCTCCTTAGCATTGAAGTTGATGATCCCAGTTCTGGCACCATCGCCATGAGCTCAAATAGATGCTCTGAAGCTTCGGCCGAGGGCGCTAATCAGTCAGAGGGATCTGTGATTCTGGTTACTTGAGATTTGGAAATGAGTGCCCCAGGGATTGGACATGGACTTGGTTCCACATTACAGGTTGGTTCATATCTTTTGAACCAGGATATCCACTTACAGCAGCCTAAAAAATTATGTATGCCTTGTGGCACATTTGTAATGTCCTTTTCCAGTGTTGCAACTTTACCCTTTGGGTTGGGATGACTTTCTTTGCACATATAAAAACCTCTTACACAAACTCTTCTTTGCCATTTTTTATTTGTTTGGATCTTAGATAACATTTGTGTCCCCATCCTCATCCGCGCCATTTTTACTTAATCTTGTCCATGATCCTTGGTCAGAAGTACAGCTTAGATGTTGCACTTTGGGAATCGTGAATAATAAAAGATCATCCTTAACTAGCAAGAATAGCATATAGCTTTAAACTTTGCAGAAAGGTCGATTCTCAATTTTATAAAGAGAGCACGTAAAACAATCACACTACTGTTTTTATTTGTTTTCGTAAAAATAGAACTTGTTTTTTTTTTTTTTTGGTTGGTTCATAAAACTTGTAATACTATATAATTGGGAAATTATACATGACAAGGACACACAACTACATTTCGAGCCAACCATAGGCGTGAAGCAGCAGAAAGGGGATTATGCTAGACATGTATCAAAAGAACAGTGACGATTTGAGTGGAAGTTGAAGAGACATGTATCAAAAGAACAGCAGAAAGGGGATTATGCTAGACATGTATCAAAAGAACAGTGACGATTTGAGTGGAAGTTGAAGAGACATGTATCAAAAGAACAGTGACGATTTGAGTGGAAGTTGAAGAGGGCGTCCAGGATTGAGAATTGGCAACCTCCCATGAGAAAAGCCATGATAGACTGAGAAGACAAAGTATTCTGTGATTGCATGCATGCATAAAGGGCGTATGATACCATATAGTTTGCCATTTTTGCTTCAATTGTTTCCTCGTTGAATTCGAATAACTGGACTGCTGGGTTTTTTCCCTGGTCAATTAGCTTCTTTTATAGTCTTATCGATTTTTGAAGGGTGTTCGGTGCGTAATTCTTTCTGATTCATCTTGCTTTTGGGGGGTTCCAATTTCCTTGTTGCTCTTCGGTTTGTCATGACCCGTTTGAGTTTTCTCATCGGTTTTTTGTGATTTGTCTTGATGGGCTGACTCACTGGATTCCAACGACTTCTTACCCTCTGTTGATCTGATATTTTGGGAAGAAGGGGGTTTTTCAGGTGCCTATGTTTGATAGATCATAACATTAGGTTATCCTCGAAAGTCCTTATATATCAAGCGAGATGTGGTTAATGTGGCCAGAAAGCCGTGATCAACCAGCTCCATCCACATCCAACCCATCATCCCGCTTGATCCCCATGGGGCTATGCTACCATGGCCCATTCATGGGTCAAGGATGGCAAAACACCCATGCATATGCCATGCTAAAATGCCGTGCATGCCTTGCATACATTGGGACCTCCCAACTGTACCTGCCAAATTCCCTTCACTTTCTGTCCTTGGACACGTACCCTGCAGGAGCAGGAGTGGTTGCCCACATTTACCATTGACCACAATAACCATTATGGTCACATTAACCACTTGGTGACTACACTAACCACCACATAACCATGGCCACATTAAGCACGGTCACATTAACCACATTTAGACATTGGCCACACTAATCACAAGGGGAGTGGTTTAATGTGGCCATGGGTTAATGTGGACTAGGGTTAATGTGGACAGGGGTTAATGTGGCCATAGGTTATAGTGGTGAACGGCGACATTTGGGATGATTCTTGCTTGGTGCTATTGTAGGCAAACTCCACCAAGTGAATAAATTCTTCCCACATACCTTGCTTATTCCGCACATAGTTCCGTAGCATGTCCTCTAAAAATCCTGGTCCGCCCGTTTGGCCATCCGGCTCGAGGATGATACGCCGCGGCTCATGGATAGCTTCGGCCCGAATGGTCGAAGAGGTCTTGCCAAAGGCGCCATAAACTTCTGGATCCCCGTCGGAGATAATTTCCCCTTGGCATGCCATGAAGCCCTCAAGATCTCTTTGGTGAAGAGTCACAGATCCATAGTCAGATTCGTGGTCCCCGCAAGGCACAAAATGTGCCATCTTCGACAACTTGTTCCACCACTACCATCAAAGCATCCTTCCTCTTCATGTCCTTGGAAGCCCGCAAGATGAAATCCATGCCGACACCTCCCACTTAGCGCTTGGCATAACCGCTTAATGGCTCTAGTGCCCCTAGAATTGCTGCCCGCTTTGTCTCACGGGCATAGCCGACATTCCTTGATGTAGCGAAGCTACGCTTTTTTCATTCCTGGCCAATAGTAGCTATCCGCAAGACTTTAAAAATATGTTTTCATGAATCCCGCGATGGCCGCCTATTGGGTCACAGCGCGGTCATGGAGGATCAATTTCCTTACACCGATGATTCGCACGCACAACTTGTTCTTATGGTATAACAGTTGCCTTCCTTCTTATAATGTTTAAAGGCTTCCCGCTTTTTATCCGCTTCTAGCCTCCCCAGAGAGGCTTGCCCCCACTTCGCTGAAACTCACATCCGCTGGCAAGAACTCTTCAATCTTCTTACCAAAGTCGCCGGAGAGCCGAAATTGCATTGCAATGCACTCTAGTTGTCGCCCTTTGAAAGCGATCCGCTACCACATTGAGCTTCCCCGCTTGTAGACTATATCAAAGTCATACTCTTTCAAGGAACTCCATCCACCTTCTCTCAAAGTTGAGGTGTGGTTATGCGGAATACATACCGGAGGCTGGATGGTTCAGATCCAATTGGAACTTCCTTCCCAAAAGATAGTGCTCCAAATTTTAATGCCCCTCACAATCAAGCAATTTTGGTCGTGGTGTCGGTAGCCAGCTAAGCAAGGCTGCTCATCTTCCTCGAATCATACGCTACCACACGCTTCCTTTTGCATGAGCACCGCGACTGTGTAGCTATCTTACCGCGATCGCTGGCTACAAGCTTATCTTTCTCTGGGTAGGTCGTGATGCGGCCGCCGTCGAGCTTCCTTCAACAATTCAAACCCCGCTTGGCTTTCTTGTGCCAATGTCGCCTAATCTTTCACCTTCTCCTCCTAACCATCATTCAATTAAATTGGGTTTATGTCTTAATTTTGGGACAAATTTCATATTGCATGTTTTAGTAGCATATTCAAATTCACACATTTCACCTCAAAATTATGAAAACGTAATATCATGTTATTTACAAAATAGTCAATATTTCACAATATAGCACCATATCATAAAACGTGATAACAAAAAATTTACATAGTTATTCAACTTTCTTCAAGCACCCCAATGATATCATAGCCTTCTTCCCGACATCCCGAGGTATTGTAATTTTCGTGATTTCTAGTCGGAATAGTGTTTGGAGTCCATGAGTACAAAAACACTTTCATAGTCTAGCCAAAGATCGATCACTGGATTTCTCCTCCATCTCTTTGTCCAACAATGGAAAGTACCTTTCTTTATCCGATACGCTGGTCAACCGATGCAATCGACACCACCATTCCACCCGCATTATGGTTGAAGTTAATATTACCTTCTTCTTTGCAAATATCGGAGATAGTGAACCCCAACCACACCGGATATGTATCTAAATCTGATGGCTTTACTACCACAAATTGGTGGCATTCCAAGTCATTGGAAGGTTCATAAGCATCCATGCCTAGAAACTTTGGCCTATTGTTCTTAGGACCAACATAGTGTTTGTCGAAGGAGGAGGAGCATATTGCTTTATTAATGCTACTTACAAAGTGTCATCAAAATCCTCAAAGACCGCTAAGGTCTTCCACCTAGTTTTAGGCAACCACCCTTCTTTCAATTCATCCGAGGATGTGTCTATCTCCCCAACAAAGTTAATCACCTTTCTTCCAAGCAGAAAGCCACCAAGGCACGGTTGGTGTCATCCGGATTGGTTTGCCAATGCTTTATATAGTCTTGATTCCTTCCTTAGTCAATCCCAATTGCTTCACTTCTTCAAGAGGTTTTAAAGCTTTTGGTTGACCTAGAGGTATCATAGGCTTGCCATTCTCATCTCTATCCCCATATTTCTCCCCCCCTCCACTTATCCTCCTCGAAGGTCTCATCTTCCATTGGAAGATTGGAATCCCATCTCTCACCCAAAAGTGAACAAGCAGAGGCCTCGAATGACCTTCAAGATCCAACGATAACCATCCACAAAGCTCTTCCAATCGGGCACTTCTTCTATGAGAGAAGCTATAGGGTTTGGAGTAGTGCATTCATGCAAGATTTCCATTAGCCTAGGAAAGTTGGTCACCGCTTTTGTCGCTTCAAGATACAACTATATTTGCCAAATAATGCATCCACATCCTCATGGGTATGCCCGGCATAAGAAACCCTAAATTAACTCTTTCAAATATCCCCACAGCTATTAAATAGGATAGGAAAGAAAACATCCACTGCTAACCCTCCGCCTCTCACCCCGAGTAATGCCTTTGCACAAAAAAGAAATACAAAAGTGCAAATTTATCTTATCATAATGGGCTGCCCAGGAAGTCTGTCCAGTTAATAGTTTCCTTTACGATTCCTTGTTCATCCATATCCATGTCTGCATCACAGAACATATATCACAATGATTACCGTCATGACTAGATATACAGGAAATTCTAATAATGCATTTCTAGATATTTGCAATCATAACCACCAGAACATGACCAGATAAGTTCAATGATGCTCAATACATAACTAGAATCAAAACTCTAATTCAACTGCTGTGTGAATGAACAGAACCAGGTTCGGTTCACGTAACCACAATCATAGCTTTAATCTTGCTGCTCTGTGAATAACCAGGATCACATAACCATCGAAACTCCATTTCCATTCTCTTTTCTTTAGATATAAGTAAATTCGAAAAATAAGAAGAAACGGCAGAGATCACCTGGTTTGCTGGGTCTGGAGGATCAGTGGAGATGGCGGAATAGCAGTCTGCTAGCCACAAGGTTGGATGGATGGCAGTCGGCAGGGATGCTGCCGGATTGAAGGTCGGAGGCCGCGCAGCAGTTTCGCCCTAAACCGCCTATACCTGTTCGTTGCCCTCTCCTTCCTTATTTAACTTTTAATGATCATCTTTAGGATTCACAAACAAGCATTTAAAATAGGTTATTAACATCTTACACATGCCACACATCAAGGAAATGCAAAGCAAGGGAGAAACGTAAGTTTTCTATTCCAAATTTTCTCTCCTCATACAACGTTTCTCTCTTCTTTTATAACTTAAAACAATTAATCTATGCCGTCCAACATGGCAATCCTAACTTGGAGTAATCTCCAACATCTATTTTTTTGTGTTTTCTAACATTTAATCCTAACCGTAATCTAGTGCCTCTTGGCCACATGTCCAAAGCACATTTATTTGAATATTTACTAAGCTAACTTGTTATTGTTTTAAAACATATTTCAAAGTTACATGAACTTGTTGCACCATGGACAACCCCATGGCCTTTATTGTTTCTTCGGTCGCTTCTCGCTTGATCCGCTTGCTCGGT
This sequence comes from Isoetes taiwanensis, assembly GCA_021234155.1. Lineage (NCBI taxonomy): Eukaryota > Viridiplantae > Streptophyta > Lycopodiopsida > Isoetales > Isoetaceae > Isoetes > Isoetes taiwanensis. The sequence goes on from JAJEKV010000440.1 coordinate 173,475, forward strand.
CCCAACTATCGCCTTCTTGTAACTTTCTCCGCCTTTCCAAGATTCGCTGTCCTTACTTTATCGACGACATCACCTCGGGTCTTTTGTTGACGCCGCCGGGTCCCGGGTCATATACATTATCCCCTTTTTAGTGAAGATCTTGGGATCTTCACTCACCTTATCCCCTTTTTGGGGTGTTGCTTAGGGTCTTCTTGCTTAACCCGATGGTTGTAACATAAGTGAGTGTTCGGATATCTCTTATGGAAATAATAAGCCGCCCCTTCTTCTAGCTCCCCTAAAGCCCTGTTCTTCAATAGAGAAGCTCTTACTTGCATCGATCAAAAACCCTTTGTACACATTTGTTCAAATAATTGAATGCAAACCGAGGGTAAATGATTGACCTTGATAAAGAGAGCCACGCCCATCATGGTTTCCTTGCATAACACTTATTTGGATTTATATTTATCAAGTGCTCTTTAGCTCCCGGATAAGGGGCTATAATGATTTCCAACAACTTGAAATACTGGCTTGTTCATAGATGAGCTTAATCCGACTCTCAACCGCCTGTTAATAAACTTTTGAGGTTTTTGATAGTATCTTCGCTTTATACTGACTTCACCAGGAATGATAGCCCAATTTCCACCTTGATGTTTTAACATTCTTCTTTGGAAAGAAGGATCAAACTCGATTATTACGCATGTGATGCTGAAGCCTCATGAAAGCATGTACTTACTGGATCCGCGGAGTAACTGGGCTCCATTCCGAGGATGTTGCCCCTCTAAACACCGGGTAATCCAAGAAAAACTCATGTCTTCCAATCTTATAGTCTTCTTTACTTTGAGCCAACTCCTCTTGCATGATAATCTTTCTCTTGCTCCGCTTTTGCTGCAATGATTTGACTAGTTGTTTAGCTTTTTCCTTGAACTCGGCCTTCTCAAAAAACAACAAACCGTGGAAGAACTTTTGTCGCTTTTTCATGATCTTCTTCCAAAATTTTGTGTGTAAGTTGCAAGGCAAAGTAAGCATCGCCTTTTTTGAGAGATAATCCCTCCATGGCTTTCAAATTTTTCGTGGAGCCTCTGATTTTGTTGTTCGATATAAACCGCTTCATGATCTTTGTCGAACAAATGCTACAAGTGCTTAAAATCGGTGTGTTTTAAAACACGACGCGGCGTGATTGAAGTATTGACATTGGTGCGCTACCGGCCAAATGACAAAGTCGAGAGAATCATGAACATGTTTGGTGCCGGAAACATGAATACAGAGCCCGCCATATTCCCGGATGGCGGGCTAACCCATCTTGAATTCAAGCAAAATGGAGGGACTAATTGTTTCCAAGAATTGCCCGAACCGGAATTCAACAATTTGCCCTCAACAATTCAAGAATACACGTAAACCGGATAGATGAAACCCAATTCCTCTCCCCGCTCAATTTACAGAGCCATTGATGCAAGAAGGAAGAGAGATCGAGGCGAGATTATATGCAAAGAAGGTAGCAATGAAGAAGAATTCTTCTAAAGATTCTTCAAAGATCTAATAAGAAATTGAGACCGAAAGTGACCAGTAGAATAAGAGAAATTTCAGGAGAAATTTATGAAGTATTCAACCAAATCAAGACAAATGTTGATGACAATGACAAAGGCCGATCCTTGACAGCCTTCTTTGAGGGCAAGGGATTTACCAATTGCTTCTATAAAGAAATCTAAGCAGTGTTACTATGGTCGAAAGCAAATGGTGAAGAATTTGAAGGAAACAATGCAAGAACATAAGTTTGAGAGGAATTATGACATGCTTCGCGGCAAGGAAGTCCACCCCGATAATGGCAAAAAGAGGTACAAATGGTGTCAAGCCATTGAATCAAGCGATAAGTGGCCGATTGCTCAAGAAAAAAAAAAAACAATTTCAAATGCTTTTCAAAGAAGGGTGCAAGCTAACAAAGGGGAAGGACCTTGGTCAATGTTCGTGAGGAGGAAGCGGATGGATAGCATGTTAGATCACAATAGAGAAGTCAAGTATCAAGTTCGACAGTAAAATACAAGAGTTTCTCCATACAAGAAAGACGGAGGAAGTATGTATCGAGATGTGAATAAAGATGGAACATCCAATTCACCTTCTTGAAGTCACCAAGTAAGTATTCATCCTATATTGTAGTGTTCATTATATGTAGCATTTATTTGGCATTCACACGATTTCCCCAGCAGCTTGCAATTCTACCTCGTGTTTAGAGATGAGAATCCTCATATCAAAATTGCATTGCAGACTTTTGAGAGGTTGAAACCTAGTTTTGTAAGGAGGATGCGTGAGAGGCATACATGCCGTTGCATTTACCACTTGAAATTTGAATACATCATGCAAGGATTGAACAGCCGAGAAAATCGGGTGGAGTTCATGACAATTGCAACCGCCAATAATGGAGATTTGTGGCCCCCGCCCGTAATGTGCAGCCAAGGAGCATACAATCAAGTGTACCAGTTGATTTATGGAGACAAGTGGTCCGCAAAGAAAGGTGATGATGAGGAGTGGTTTGATCATAACCGCTTGATGTTGGCGTAAAAAAATGTGGGTTGGATAGAATTAGAAAATGTCCACGTGAAATGGATGGCACGGGTTCAAGATTAGTTAATTGGAAGACATTTGAAAAGCAACCCGTGGGACCGTGATGTAGATTCGTGTGGATCCAAGAAAGGCTTTGAGGTACAAACCCGCCTTGAGATTAGTACGTATGACGTAAGTCCCAAAGAATTTCAAGAGGAAGTGAAGAAGGTAATATCGATTTTGTTCCACACAATTACATAGCACATTGGCGTGCCAATCGGCTTTTAAACAAGGTGTGTCATCATTTTAAGATACAATTGTATCCTCTATTGACTTTGGAGAAAATTACAAAGATCAAGATCCGTATCGAGCCCCTACCAATGACCGGCATACGCACTCAAGTTTCTATACTTGTTCACATAACATATAGGCATGACAAAAGTGCCGATATTCCTGTTCTCGCGCGCATGTAAGAAGACCGGCCCAAAGAAGAGAAAAAGAACGTAAGGTTGGAGCAGATCAGAATAGACTCAACAACGGTAGGGAAGATCATAAAAGAGACTCACTTTTACATTTTCGATGATAAAGTGCATGACTCATTATTTGTGGAACACCGCCTACAAAAGCATGTTGCATGGCTTAAGGAACGTGAAATAGAGTATGAGAAGCATTGGTTTTGGAGTGATGGTCGCTCATCACAATTCAAGTCGAAAACCTTTTTTTTTCTTAGGGTGTACTTCACAATCAATGACAAGGAAATAGTGTGGAACTACTTTGCCACGCCATGGTAAAGGTGAACATGATGGTGCGTGTGTCGTTATCAAAAGGTCGCTAAGTAAGGAACAACTCAAACCCAATGGTGTGCAACCGAGGCATGCTAAAGATATTGTAAAATTTCTCGCGGTACACATATTTCAGTCTACCACCGATGAAACAGATGAGATCAAAAGATATTTTTGGGAAATTGAACTCATTGTTGTGGCAAACATGGAAGAATATGAAATTGAAACACTCAAAGGCACAAAGAAGATTCATCAGACGCACTGCCGCCAGACTAGACCAAACAAAGCTTGCTCATAGATGCCCGCCATGTTTCTCGCCGCTTTTGCATGGATCATAATTGGGACTCCTCGTGATCAATACGTAGATTTGGAAAGTGGGAGGTAACCGACTTAAAACCGTGGAGTTGAGAAGAAAAAGGAGACTCTTGAACAAGCCAATGAATGGATCAAGAATTTGGTAGAGGTAGGTGACAATTTTGCGTTGAATGCCGAGGTAGACAATTCGAGGGTGTGGACTTCTACATCCCTCAAGCGCACGTAACCCAAATGCACACTTGAAGATTCATACAAAGATGGATGGGGCAAAAATTTGGAGTGCATGAGGTTATCTTAAGTGGATTGTATTATCAATTCATGGGTAATTTCAAGTATATGTTGCTCACTAAACAACCCAAGCCTCCCCGGCACGCCCATGTGGTAAGATATCCTAAAATTGATATGGAAAAATAGAAGGCATGTGCACATGTACGTAATTTCACAGAGACCCATGAAAAAATTATGGCCTCCCAATAACAATGTAATTCTTTTGACACTTAACCAAATTGATGGCATTCTTTTCAAGTGATTTGTTGTTCCAAAGACCTAAGCACGAAGCACACATTTGTATATATATTAATAATAGTGAGGATGCACAAGGGTGGTGTGCATGGACACGCATTTTGAAATGAAGATTGAATTGTTGTTTAAGAATGTACATTTGTGACATTGGAATAACATTCAATTATTTATTTTGATACCATCACTATCCCAACATTCTTGGCAAAATTATATTGTAAAGGCATTTCCTCGATGTGACATGTGTCAATTCCAATGGTCGCACGTAATTATTTAAGCCCCGGTTACTTAATTAATTGTTCGGGCGCTGCGGTGAGGTTTTTCAGATACCGACGCCGCCTAAGCATAGGATTTAAGCACTAGGCCCCTAATCATAGGATTTCAGCTCTTCTTACGCCTCACGCCACCGCCTTTGCCGGCAGTAATCTGCTTTCCACCGCCTTCACGCCCGCTTATTTGCAATGGCCTCGTGATGCACCGGAAACCAAGCACCGTGAGTATGTGCTTAAACAAGTGCCTTAAGATGCGATGTCGCCCGCTAATACAAGGGGCCTTACTTCTTCGAGCCTGGTTCAGCCTGCATTCAAGAACGCATAATCAAGATCGAGAGGAAGAAGAAGGTATTATCTTGTTTTGCATTTTTTTGTTTTGTTTTTCTTTTTCTAACATTCTTGTTTTTTACGTATGGAGCAGAAGTGGGGCGTGAAGTGGAAGAAGAAGAAGAAGAAGAGGAAGAAGAGGAAGTGGAAGAAGAAGAGGAATCAAGAAGAAGAAGAAGACAACCTCGAGGAAGACAATTCGGAGGAGGAGGAAGAGGAAGATGGAGAGGAAGAGGAAGAGGCGGATGAAGAAGAAGAAAAAAACAAACCGCCGGGAGTTGTTATGAAGAGCCCCACTAAGAGGCAGAGGAGGCAGGAATTGAGGAGAATGTGTGGAGTGAGCCCTTGAAGCCCCTTGAAGACACCCCCTTGAAGACACCCCCCGCTCAAAGACACCCCCGCTCAAAGACACCCCCTGCTCAAATACACCCCAAGACCACCCCCCGATCAAAGACCCTCGAATCGAAGACACCGCCCAAGGCCTTTTTTTTTGTAGAAAAATTTTGTTAATATACAAAAATTTTGTCTCTCACAATTTTCTATAACTGCCTCATCTCTTCTTTTCAAAGATCACATTTTGTTTTTTTCTATTGAGTAAAGAATGAATTCATTTGATGTTCTTACTTCTATTATCCATGCATGTGGCAAAACATTGAATTCTTGTACATTCCATATTCTCGCTTTTGAATGTAACAAAGGTTCGCTCAAACACTAAGCACTTTAATTAGTTTCAAAGAAGTGCTTGTGAGTAAGCACGGAATGCAAGAGCACACATGCAATAAACAAATTATCTCAGAAACAGCTATATAGCATAACAAAGAAGCACCGCAAAAAACAAGATTTAACATATATGTTTTCATCTATGAAATGTTATTTTGTCTATCTATCAAATTTATGAAACACTAAGCACTTTAATCAGCTCTTTCATTAGTTTCAAACACTAAGCACTTTTAATCACTTTCGCCAGTGAGAGTAAGCACCGGAACACAAGCACTTATGCAATAAACAGCTACCTTTAAACAGCTTATATGGCTTAGCAATAAGCACCGTGACCTTACCGCATGACAAGAAGCACATGATGACATTAAGCAACTACATAAAAGTATCTCACACCGCGAAGACAATAAGCAAGATTCCGCCATTAAGACTCAAACCATAGCACTTTAAAAGTTTTTTTTTTTTTTAAGCACTTGATAAGTTTTAAGCATCCCTTTCAACAAGATTGAAGTATATAGAAACAATATAGCAAAAACTTATAGACAAGTCTGCATTGAACTACATAAACAATATAGCAATAACATTCTTAAATTAAGATAAAGATGGTACATGAAAAGTGTAGGATTCCTTGGCCTAAATAAATGACAAAAAAGTTAATAATCATGGAGAATGACAAGCGCCATCACCATAAACCTTCTCCAATTCCTTCTTCACAAACCCCGCAGACCGCAGAATCGCTTTTCCGTAAAGTCTTTCCAAGCATAGCTTCATAATCTTTCTATCCGCCTTAGGCCAAGGCTTGTATCTATGTGTATTCTTCACCGCTGACTTCATTTCTTCCTCAGCCTTGGCCTCAGCAGATTTCTTCTATCTTTGGGGTGAGTAATCGAAGCACTTCATCATGGACATCCATCTTGAATGCAGTGTACCAAGCAAATTTCTGTGGACTGCTAAGGTAAGACTTGTACAATGAATCATCAAGAAGCAAAGTCTTACCCGAGAATCTTGGGTATGACTCATATATTTTCCCAAGTGGTTTCATCATGATCGGATGCCTGTGTTTGTTAGGGTGGTGAAAACCGGTTCCGCATTAACATTTTTCCCCGGCCCCCATACAAATTTAAATCTGCCCCTCAACTGACATAGTACTTGGCAAAGACATCTTCCACATTGAGAGTTGCATTGATGACCATATACCAACACGACACTTCAGAATAAAGTCTTCAAGAAGAACACCGCTTCGGTCCTGAATATCACTTTCTTTTCGCTAGTGTATGTCATTGTCAATCCCCGCCAAGCCGCATGTGTTCATTTGCACCAAATGTTTTTACCAACACACCATTTAAATCCAAGACAATGAGTTTATCTTTATCGGGCAAATCAATATTTAGTAACGCTGGAACATCCCGAATACCTACACAACAGAATTACTACATGAATAAATAGATGAAGATGAAAATGAAAAATGGGTTGAATGTGGAAACCTTCAGATCAGACAAAGCCAGGATTCTCCGACCTAACAGTAATGAACGGGTAATCCCACGCTGAATGCAACAAAAGAAAATCAATAATATTCAATGTTTTAATCAACATTAAGTTGTGGACTTGCCCAACAATGCCCATACCCCTTTCCGTGGTTATTAATGGCGTAAATCACTTGTTGAAGATCAGGCTCACCCGAACCTTGAGGGCCCCGATTCGCATTTTCTTTCAACACACTTCGATATTTGTGGTGTCATGATTGAGACTGCTTCGTGATCTTTTGCATAGCTACTTTTGTTCTCTTTCTTGTAGCCCCGAACAACTACTTTGCTATCCTCCAATTTTTACCCCCTTTTGTTCTTCTACCCTTTCCTTTCTCAAGAAATATTCAGCCAAGTTGCCCTCATCCGATGGAATTACTCCCTCAACTTCCTTAGGTGCTTCAGTGTGTACAATCGGTCTGTTGTTTTTTTCCACAACCGGTGTTGTGTTTACAAATTTCTTCTATAGCTTCTGGGGCCTTTCTTGACCGGTGGTGGTGGTTCTCATTGTTGTAATCAAATCAGGCCACAATTGATCAGATTCTATAGGACTTTTTGTGTGTTGTGCATCTTCAAATGGCACCATTGTCCTTCTTTGAACCCTCAACGGTGAGACCTCAATTGCGTGACGGATTAACACATCCTTTTTGGTGTACTATTTGAAGCACCGCAACATGGCCAAAACCTAGCTCACAAATACACCCTCCGCACCTTTCCGTGGCAACCATGAATACATTGTCCTCCTCTCAACAATGAACAACAAGCTATATGATACTCATGTTGGCAATTCAAGCTAAACTTAACCCGTAGAAGTTTTTAGTGAATTCCGCATCACATGCCGAACATGTATAAAATGAATCTTCCACTAGCAACTTATCTCGTGATAATAGTAGAGATGCTAAATGTTGCGTGAGTATCCATTTTCAGCTTCCACAAATTGTTTATGTAGAAATGCAGAGTCTCGCTCTTCTTCGAGAACTTTTAACTCCTCCTCAAGTTTGAGTTTACGCTTGACCCGCTTCATTAACAGATGTAGGGTTCATTGCTTTTTGTACCTTGTTCCTGCCAAGTTTCCATCCGGACACCGCTCCAAATCTTTAATTTCGCCTCCAACTCACATGTTGGATTGCTTGAACTCCTCCCCGCTTTGTAGCCAAATCATTTGTGGCCTGCCTTAAACTGCTTTCAGCCTCTTCCAACATCATTTTCCTGTAATTCAGAGGCCTCTCATTGCCTTTCAGCTCACTTCCCACCGCCTGTGATTCTTTTGTGATAAGTAAAACTGATTTTCCAATCTCCTCCCAGATCGTGATTCTCTAAGGTTTTTATGTTTTCATCACATGCACCGACCTCATTTGATCCACCGCCACCTTTGGCTTTGCCTTCATTTCGCTTTTCCTAACATGTGCTACAACATCCGCCTCGCTTTTACTTGTCTATTGTTGTGGTATCTTTGACATTGCACAAAGAAATGCAGCCAGCTTTACTTTGTGTTCCTCAGGTGCAAGTATTGATCTAGTGCAATTTTTCAAACGCAAAAGCAAGGGCCGCTTGCTTTTTCTTTACTTCTTTGTTGTGACAATTTTGTAGATTTTTCGGCAGAAAGTGTTTCCAACTTCTCTTGAAGATGCTCCTTTGCACGCTGCCATTTTATCTTTCCCTTGTTCAACTTCTTTTGTCCAAACGTAATCCCAATCTCGATCCGCGGACATTATTTTCCAACCAAGCTTCTTCCTCGTGGGCTTCACCAATTGTAATGCACTCGATGGTGTGAAAATCATCCGCGCCCATGCCTCCATCGCCAACAAGAAAACACCGGATCCGAAGCCAGCTACCAGGGGAAAAGGAGGGAGAAGGGCGCGGATCTGCCGACGTCACAGTTTCAGCACTTAAAGTGCTTAAACGCTTCGGCCAAAAAGTTGTACCCCACTTAGCGATTTTACACCCCACAACCCGTCATGCCCCTATACAAATAAGAGAACCATTTTTCGCGCTATAAGGATAAACTGTTAAAGACGCCAACTTGTTGTTCGCCATAAATATTTCATTGTATGGTTCCTTGGCATATTGTATATGGTAAAGGTTTTCAACTACCAAGATCAAATATATGTTCGTGTATAAATAGAGGAACTAGTTCCACCTCCGCATTTGGTATTTGGAGAGCTTTTGTTATCATTTCCAAAGTGATTTGGAATGAACCGATTTTATGAGTGAAACCATTGTGTGTCTCTATGTTATAATTTTTCAAAAACTCCTCAACCAAAGCATCATTAACTTTTTTGGTTGGGGTAAAAGAACAAAAGATAACAATTTCATCCTTTCAAAGTAACCTTTTAGCTCTTTGACTCAAGGGAATGGTTGGTTGAATGCATTTTTTTTCCTAATTTGAACAACCTTGGTGTTTTGTCTCTTCCATGTAACGCTTCTTGCACATAGTATCGAGCTTTATTTTGCTCACTCATCAATTTCTCGTAAAATTTTCTATGTTTTTGAGAGTTGACCTTCTTGCGTGGAAGCATAAACCATTCTATTCGGGGCCGTAAACCAATTCGATACATGATCTCGCATGAATTTGTCATTAGGTATACACCAACTTGCTTTTCTCCATAAATCTAGATTGTTCCCAATTGGAGAAGGTGTATATATTAACCTAAGAGTACCATCTTGTCGGGCGATATTTTGTATTTTTCTAATGTTGAATTTTGTTTGCATATCCATCTAGCTTCCATAAGGAAATCGTCAGTAATGCTTTTATACGAAAGTAATTATCCTTAGACCGTGGTATTCGCCAAACCATGTTTATACCCACTACAGGTGTCTTTCATGGTATATTTTCAAACGTGATCCATTTACTAAAGTAGGTAACAAATTGTCACTCATATCTTTTAGTTGTACCGACCCATTTGGAAACACTTTGGATCACATATGGCCCAAGCCACCTTATCTTAAGCTTTCCCGATGTTTAAGATATCTTGAATCATAAAGCAAAACTTTGATTCCCCATGAAAATTTTTTTTTCTTTGACGTTGGTCAAACCAAGCTTTCCTTCTTCTTTTTAACCACTTGTTGTCTCCTTAAAGTGCTTTGTTGTCGCCGCCTTAAAGCTTCCAGTTTTAAATAATCTTTCTTGTAAGGATTCTATATTTCCCAAAGCCGGTGTTGTATAGCTATCCTCAAAGTAGGTACTATGAACTCAAGGTAACATTTGCCTCAACTCCAGACACGTAAAGTTTAAACGGAGGTGACCAACTGGCTACTTTATATGTTGTTCGATAGGCCCACAAGACGGGCTGGTAATTTGTCCTCCCAATCCTTTCTATGAGAATCACAAATCTTTGTAAGTATATTCACAAGAATCTTATTGAGGATTCATTTTTGTCCATTTGCACGAGGATAATAAGGGTTGATTTCCTCATGTCGATAAGAAAATCTCTCACAAATGTTCAACCACCTTATTTATAAAATGGCCACCCCGACGCTACTAACCCAAAGGACACCCAAACCTAGTGATGATTTGTTGGTACATGACTTTAGCCACACCAAGGGTTTCATTATCCCGGAGTGCTTTGGCCTCCACCCACTTGGTATGGTAATCAAGAATCACCAAAATGTATCTAGCTTGAGTTCGAGAAGCTGTGTGGTGTTATAGGTCCTACAAAATCCATACCCCACTTTTCAAAGGGGCCTAGAGGAAGTATTGTGAGTTTGAGGTATAAAGTCTCATGGCCAGGCTTGCCAACTCTTTGACAAACATCACAGCCTTTTAACATAGGTATATACATTCTTAAATAGCGTTGGCCACCAATACCCCGCTTGTAAGATCTTCTTGAAGTTAAATCATTTAAAAAGTGTCCACCACAAACTCCTTCATGGGCCTCTTTCTTCCAAGATAGTATTGATCTCATGAGGCAACACACATCTCCTCAATATTAGGTCTTTACCTTTCTATACAATTGTCCATTTATTAACGTAGGAGCTGCCTTCTTAATAAAGTCTCTCTCTCCCAAAGATCCAAATCCTTTGGCAATTTACCAGATGTCAATATCAAGAATCCCTACATACCATGGAGGTATAGCCACGACCCTATACACACATTCGCATCGTGAATGTCAGCATTAATTCCCGAGGGGCCTCTCCATTGGTAAGTCTAGACAAATGATCCGCACACTATGTGCTTTTCCGTGCCTCAACACTATCTTAAAGTTGAACTCTTTGAAGAATTAATAACCATCCGTAATTCTTCCGGGTCACGATGGTTTATTGATCAAATATAAAAGAGCCCCGATGATCAACATAAAATAGAAAAAATAGTTTCCCAACAGATAATGCCTCGAACTTTTGACAAAGATAAACTATGGCCAAAGCTTCGCCTGCTTGTTGTATACCGCTTGTGAGAGTTCAACCGCCATTGTTAGCATAGTGTATGGGTTGATTCAGATCCTTGTTGTTGTTAAAGTAGTAACGCCTACGCTACTTTTGAGGCAACAGTGTACATGAAATTTTTGTTCCATATTGAGTTACTTTAATTGGTGATGAGACGAGAATGTGTTTGAGTTTTTCAAATGCTGTGATCACAACCTCATTCCATTTGAATTCCTTTGTTTCCAAGAAGTCCTGTTTCAAAGGGGCTGCTATCTCAAAGCTTTGGTTAACAAATTTTGCGATAATAGTTAACTTTCCCCAAGAAACTTCTTAGTTGAGTGGGACATTCTTTTGGTGGTGGCATACTCATTATCACACCGACTTTCTCAGATCACCAATATTCCTTTTCTCACAAACAATATGACCAAGCAATATACCATGTAACCAAGAACGCATACTTTTCGTGATTTAATGATACTCCATATTGTCAAGCACCGCAAAGAAAGATTTTCTAAGTTTTTCCACATGATGCTCCATTCATCGAACAATAGAAATCATCTAAAAAGATTTCCATGAAATCCCCAATATATTCCTTGAATACCCGGAGCATAACTCCGAAAACAGGAGGGAGCATTGTTTAACCCAAAAGGCATGACCTTATATGCAAACGCTCCAAATTTGTGTTATGAACGAAGTTTTGTGCCGATCACTTTTTGATGTATTTGCACTTGGTTGTAGCCCGAGAAACCATCCATGAAGGAATAGCACTCATGGCCGCCTACATTTTCTAACACTCCGACAAGAAATGGTAACGGAAATGATCTTTTTCTCGTTACAAAGATTTAATTTTCTAAATCGGACACAAACTCTAAGCTTGCCATTTTTTTTTTTTTTTTACAATCACAATAGGAGACACCCATTCACTTATTTCCACTTCATAGATGAATCCAACTTGTAGAAGCTTTTAATTTCTTCCCTAACACTTCTCATAGATAGGGGTTTAACCTATATGCCCGCTGGTATATAGGTGTTATGTTAGGAATAAGGGGTATTTTCATTTGCACCACGCCGTGGATGGATTCCTCGCAAGTCCTTATAATTCCAAGCAAATATATCAATAAACTCGTAGTAAGTCGCTGGCTTTGTTGTAAAGAACAGGTGGAAGGTGAGCTCCAATTTTGATTAATTTGGGCTCTTTTTCTGCTCCTAAGTTTAGCTCATTAGCTGGGAGTCCTATAGATGGAACAAGTCTTCCATCTTCTAACTTGTGAGCTTTTGTTGGTTCCAAAGTAATTTCTTTCTCCATCGCCTTCATTTTAAAATGTTGAGGGTACTCCTTTGTTTCTTCCACCATAAAGCGTAATTCTTCCAATTCCCCGCCGATATCAATGCCATAGAAATCATCTTCGCCGACAATTTCGCCCATGACACCTTCCCTCAATGTCCTCATCTTCTTCATCTGAGAACAATGTTTCTTCTGCGAATGGTTGTACTTCCAGTCCAGAATTGATCGTAGCCTCTTTCCCTTGCTTTGTTAGAGTCGAGTATTGCTTGACCAATCATGAACCGCCTTTGGAGGCCCTAAGTTGTATTCACCGAGCAAATGCTTGATAATCCGCTGTTTCTAGGATCTGTCTCTAAGACTATGAAATCCTGTTCAAAAGTCCAAATCCCCAATAGAGAAACTAATGTTTTTAAGCATACCCACAGCTTCACTTTTCGATGATCCGCCATTTTCACATCGAATGGTGCTTTTGTAAGTCATGCAATTTAAGTTTTTTCTAAAAACATTAGTCATGATGTTTACCCCGCACCTCCATCAACCGGAACTTTTGAACTTCCATTCCATGCATTTTCACAAGAACCACCGGATTGAGCTTTTCGCTTGGTTCGGTTGTCCAAGTAGCAATTGTACTTTGCTTTTATCAGATCCACTTGGTAGGCCCAGCTTGAGGAAAATATTTACCCAATGCGATAATGGAACCGGAATGGGGCCATGTTCCCAATTTCCCTCTTAAACTCGGTCCCCATTTACAATTCTCATCTATTTCCACATTTCCAAATTCCTTTACACTCGTGCCAATGCATTTAACGAGATTCAATGGTGTGGAATTACCAACCTGAGACACCTTATCCTTAAGGGTCTCATGAGGTCATGTACTTGATTTTCACTCAAGTCATTATTTTCTCCCTTAGAGCATTCATCTTCCAGCCTGCTCCCCTAACATTTGCAAAAAATTGCCGCCCTCATCTATGTTGGGATATTTTTTTTTTGTTTGTGGTAGATTATTTTGAGTACTAGGGATTTCTTAATCCCTTTGCTCTTTGGCTTTTTGCCGAGTCACAAATGAACAAGCACGTAATAGTCCATCTTCTACCATCCCGGCGTCACGGGCTTTAGTTTCTTCACTAGTGGATGCTTTACCATTTTTATGGTCTTTTCCTTTGGTCAAGCAGACATTCCCTTCGAGAAGTGGCCCTTCTCACCACAAGGCCCAACAGAATTATCCCCAGACCTTTTTATCTTTTTCCTTGAGGAGTAACAAAGAAAGGTTTGGCTGCTTCCCTTTTCTTTGTTTTTTCCATTGAATCGACACGCATCAAGCATCATGATTGCTCATTTTACATATGTGACAAAACTTAGTGTCCAACTTAGTTCCAGATTCATTAGCTAATGGCCTCCGATCTACTACAACGCGGGTACACCAAATGTAACTACGCTTTTAGTTTCTCCTTGAGCAATCTTTTTTCAGATTCTCTTCCATAGCATTTAGTTTACTTTGAATGTTTTGCACTTCCTTATCATCGCTTTTGTTTTCTCAAGTTTGCTAATTTTCTTAACCCAACACTCCATGTATTACTACAGCTCTTTCCATGGCTTGATCTAATGTTTTTGGAGCCTCTAGAATTAATTGTTGCTTAACTCTAGCTGGAAATCCATCTACATACCAAGAAACTATGTCAAGTTCATGTGGCTTTGGGTCTAGTTCCGGGCTAGTCGGGGCTTACCCCAGAGCAAACTTCCGAGGATCCTCCTCGCTTTTTAATCTTAATATTCTTGAGCTCATCCTTGAGCTCATGATAAGTAGGCTTAGTCCGGTATGCCTTAAGAAACCTCGCCTTAAGCTCATCCCAACTACTAATACTACTCATGTTCTTATACATCCAAACAAGGGTTTTCCTTCCAACGAGTGGAACAAAGTAATCGGGGACAAGATCATCAAAGTCGATTATTGAGGGAACTTATTCCCTCAAACCGATAGATATGGGTTATTGCTTGAGTTTCTGAGGATTTTCCAGCTCCAAATTTTGGATATGGAATATGATTTTTGAAGAAGTAGCCATATTACCAAACAAAGGTTTGATATCGTAATATCTCGAATCGCCTTGCAGCCTCAATCTTTTGTTTCTCTCTACGTTCACGCCTTTCTGTTCTTTCCAGTTCTTGTTTTAATCTCCTTTCAAGCCTTTTCTCTTTTTCCTCAGCAAGGCTTTTATACATCAAACATTTTCTATTAACATAATGCAGACACTATGATCATGCATTATCACAGGGTTTCAGGCAAGAAAGATTATCAGAACTGCTGTCATGTTCATATCATTTGCATTTTCCTTTTACTGGATTGCACAGCAATTAACTTTGCATTTCCCATTGGCTGGATTGAACAGCCATTTCCGTTACCATAGCAAAAGAAAAATTTATCTCAAATTAAGCTGGATTGAACAGCAATTTCCTTTACAATTAATTTCCCATTGAACAGAATTTTTTTCTGGATAACAGCAAAAGGAAAGACCAAATTTTTATCTCAAGGAAACTAGGTAACCAAACAAACTGGTCCCGGCAACGGAACCAATGTTAACCCTCCGCCTCACCCCGAGTAACAGCCTTTGCAAAAAAAAGAAATACAAACCTGTGCAAGTTTATCTTTTATCATAATGGGTGCCCAGAAGTCCGGCCAGTTAATAGTTTCCTTTATTTATTCTTTGTTCATCCATATCCATGTCCGTGATCACAAAACATATATCACAATGATTACCGTTATGATTATTGACCGATTTTTTGGCAAAATCGGGGTCAACATAGAAGAACACTATCAAGGTCTAAAGGGGTGGTGAAGATCAAGGGTCCAGATTCATTTGTGCTTGTTGTTAGAACTAAGGCCCATATTAAGTTGTGTTAGTTGTTAAACAAAAAGACAAATTTGGTTATGGAGAAGAAGAAGACAAAAACAAAGGATTGATGAGGTGTAAAAAAGGAGTGCCAAGATCATGCCAAGTGGATGGCCAAGATTTGTTCAAAAAATTATAAATATCTTGAGGGGACTTGTTCTCCTCCTCTTTGGCTCTAGAATCTCACATGGAGCAAGGGTAGTGGCAGCCTCGGGAAGATGGTGTCGAGACCTCTTCCCCATGCAAGATATCTTGAAGCATTGTTTTGTATTATTTTCTTGAATAAAGTGGTGCACCCTCTTTTTATCTTCCACATCTTTTCCATTTTTCCATATTTCTACATTTTCTTCCACATTTCATTACCAAATTTTTCCTTCTTTTTTCCTTCAAAAATTTTTTCTTGGTTCTTTTTTTGCCTTTGCAAAGAAGACCGCTTTTTGATCCCATGTTTGCCTTTGAAGGCCGAATGCATGCGGGTATGGGGAAATCCGGCATCAATGACTAGATATACAGGAAATTCTAATAATGCATTTCTAGATATTTGCAATCATAACCACCAGAACATGACCAGATAAGTTCAATGATGCTCAATACATAACTAGAATCAAAACTCTAATTCAATCTGTCGCGTGGAATGAACGTAACTGTGCCCGGTTCACGAACCACAATCATAGCTTTAATCTTGCTGCTCGCGGAATAACCGTGATCACATAACCATCGAAACTCCATTTCCATTCTCTTTCTTTAGATATAAGTAAATTCGCCAGAAAAATAAGAAGAAACGCGCGCAGATCACGGGTTTGTCGGGTCCGAGGATCGCTGGAGATGGCGGAATAGCAGCCTCTACTAGCCACAAGGTTGGATGGATGGCGCGGGCAGGGATGCCACGGATTGAAGGTTTGAGGTCAGCCGCAGAAAGGCCTAAACCGCCTATAAATTGCTCAAGGTCCCTCTCCTTCCTTATTTAACTTTTTAATGATCATCTTTAGATTCACAAACAAGCATTTAAAATAGGTTATTAACATCTTACACATGCCACACATCAAGGAAATGCAAAAGCAAGGGAGAAACGTAAGTTTTTCTATTCCAAATTTTTCTCCTCATACAACGTTTCTCTTCTTTTTATAACTTAAAACAATTAATCTATGCCGTCCAACATGGCAATCCTAACTTGAGTAATCTCCAACATCTATTTTTTTTGTGTTTTCTAACATTTAATCCTAACCGTAATCTAGTGCCTCTTGGCACATGTCCAAAAGCACATTTATTTGAATATTTACTAAGCTAACTTGTTATTGTTTTAAAACATATTTCAAAGTTACATGAACTTGTTGCACCATGGACAACCCCATGGCCTTTATTGTTTTTTTCTGGGTCGCTTTCGCTTTGATCCGCTTTGCTCGGGCCCCAACTATCGCCTTCTTGTAACTTTCTCACGCCTTCCAAGTATTCGCCGGTCCTTATTTATCGACGATCACCTCTTCGGTCTTTTTGTTGACGCCGCCGGGTCCCGGTCATATACACCCGGGCATAAGAAACCCTAAATTAACTTTTTCAAATATCCCCACGCCTATTAAATAGGATAGGAAAGAAAACATCCACTGTTTTATTTTTGGCAAAGCACAATTATCAAGTTGCAAGAGAAACCTTTGGGTAGATCTTGAGGTTTAGCACGGAAGTTGAAGCTCCAACATGTTCATTAGACCCATGCTTCCTAAACCTTGCCTTGCTGAACTTTTCAATATTGTTAGGGTTTCCATCTAACAATGCTCTATGTAGTGCCCGCTAGTCAGAAAGTCCCTGGAGGTGACCATTGTATCCATTTTCATAGTTTCTCAAACACCTCATGATACTCCCAATATGAAAATCCGGACCATCACTCCACAACTCCAAACTAAAATGGCCATAGTAGGTTTGATTCGCCCATGCAAGATTGCCCCGGCCATTGAGATCTCAGAAAGGGTATGATCTTCCACATGACTTTGGTATGTACTTGAATTGTGGAAGACAAGTCTTTTTTGCTGGTCCATCTTGTCATGTATAATACATAAATAGTTATTGGGTTCCAATGCGATAAAGTCCTCCACATCCAATAACATGATCTACATGATAGTTGGTCAGTCATATGGTCCTTCATATGCTCCCTTATCCTAGCCCTTTGACTAGGTTGCACGGGGCCTTATCAAGAGTCTCCTTCAACTTAGCACATAAATTGCACTTTGCAAAGTTGTTTGAAGTTGCTATGGTGACATGATTGAAATGCTTCTTCCATAACCTACTAAAGCTAGGTTGGGATATTGGAAGAATTCCCACCTCGAAGTAGGGAATTCACTTCTTCCAAAATACTCTTTTGAGTACAATGTGATGGCAACCTTTTCTCAACAACTGCTCTTTCCTTTTCATCCCTTCTCTTTTTGTGTGGTATAGACTCAGATTGAAATCAATATATTTTTCAAATATCTCCCGGCAGCCAAGGTCCTAGTTTGGTCTCAACAAACCATTATTTCTATGTAAAACAATCCTGTTCCCTCCCGGCCTGTTTTTTTTGCCAATTATGCCATGAAGAAGTTGGAATTGCATGGATACTCGGCCATGTTTTTGCACATATCCATTTGCCTAGCAAAGGGTATCTTTTTTCTGCTTTGGGTTTTTTTCATCTTGAAGTGCATGCTCAAGATTGTGTACATGTAGGTCCTCCTCTCATCAACAAGCACTTTTGAAAAGTGGCTCTTGCTTCCACCAATTGTTCTACTGCGGAAGAATTGCATACAATCACTCCAACAACAACTGAGCCCCTAACCTTCACCATTGTCTCAATTTGGTGTCACTAATTAACTTGGCTCTTTTGTTAGGATAATGTCCGCAAGTGATACTTCTCCCCTTTGCCTAGGTTTAGAGTTCCAACCGCCAATGGATCAATATCAAGACAATCATTGTCCCCAACAACCTGTGCTCGAAAAAATATAATCCTCCACAAATTGAACACTACTTATAGGCTATGCCATGATGCAAGGAACCTCCAATTGCTTGACACAACCAAAACATTCCTTGTCACCCAAACCTTTACCTTTCCAGCTTGTCTTCCAACATCGAAATTGTAATACCAATATTGTCTTCCCCTAGCCTTTCATCATTAATGTTTTGATCAGATCTGCTAGCACAATGACCCTTGGCCTACTATTTCCTTGTTGCACTTGTGCATGATTCTCACCTTCTTGTTCCTCCATTGCACCCTACTATAGAGGACTAATTGTTTTTTTCAACATTCTTGCTAGGAGTTGGTTTTTCATTGATATTGCTCTTTTCAATATGTTGCACACCATCTTGAGTTGGAGAGGCAACCATTGACCTAGGCAAATTGCACCCTTTTAGTCAATGAGTAAGAAAAAAATTATTACACCATAAGATAAAAAAAAAGTAATGCACATTTATGGAATATGTAGAGGTAAATCAAATTTTTAAAAGCAAGAAATTCCTTGGAAATAGGTTTAATATAATAATAAGAATGGGCTTAAATCTAAATCATTTAAAACAAGAATTTTCATGGCAACAACAAGGAAATGACATTTATATAAATATATATCCAAATTTTAATTATCTAAAAATTTGATATATGATTACTTAAAAAAGACATATAACTAATAGACGGAGAAATTTATTATCCATAATAATATACCCTAGATAATATAGTCAAGGGAATTTCAGACACCGGGCGCGGTTATTTGAGGCAATAAATTATTCACGCTTAATTTCTAATTAACCCTATATAAAACTGTTCACGCCTCAAGACCATTCTGTCCCCACTTTTTTTTTTTCCGCCATGAAGCATTTAGCCTCAGCAATAATCCTCATGAAGAACCCGAGGTCTCGCCAAAGAGACGCCGGTTGAAGAACCCCTTTCCCCATAGATTTTCTGCCCACTTCCTCCTCGATTCCCATTCGTAGGATGATTCCGATTTGAAATGGAAGAGGAGGAGTTGAGCTCCTCCGATCCTCCGACTCAAGAGGAGGAAGAGGAGGAAGGAGGAGTTGGAGGAAGAGGGAGGAGATGTCCTCCCAAGAGCACATGAGGGGCCTCGGGCCTGTGGCTGGCTTGACCTAAAAAAACGAGAATGAAATCTCTCAAGAGGAGGAGGAGGAAGAGGAGGAGGAGGGGAGGAAGAGGATGAGGAGGAAGGTCGAGAATCCGACCGCTTTTAGAATGGTCTGAGATGAGCCAGTTTGCATGTCCTGCTTTTATTTTTTTTCACCTTTCTTTCTTTCTAACACCTTTCTTTCTTCTTTGTTCCAGACGTGGAAGATCAATGATGCGCATCCCGGCGCCCCTTTTGTTTTTGGTTTGCTACGAAGTTTTGCACACGCCCGGCATATTTTTCATGTAATTTTGTGAAAAGCCTTCGGCACCTCGCTGTAATTTTGTGAAAAGCCTTCGGCTTACCCATCAGACATATAACTTTTATTAATGAAATCAAACAGCTTTTCATAAAATTTTCTTCAAACGTTGTTCTTCAATCAGTTTTTCTCAGACATAAAATTATTTGAATTAAATCCAACTGCTTTTCTCCAATTATTTTGTCTCCTCGCTCGTCTCATTGCTTTCTCTAAAATTTTATATCTCAGAAATTTTGTCTCAACAAAGTCTCGAACACTATAAATCAAACACAAGAACTATAGGAAATTTTCCTATAACCACCTAAAACAATTCCCCCAACCTTACAAGTCATTTTTAGCCTTCATAATTTTTTGCCTTTAAAATCATTTTTAATTTAGCCTATATAAAATTTCTAAATTCTATTTTTCTAATGCAATAAATGGAATAAAATGTCATGGAGAATTTATTGCATGAAATGCAATATTCTCCATATATACCATATACATGTCATGTCTCATGGAAGACCCAGACGCCAAAGGTTAATTCAAGCAATCAATTATTCACGCTTAACTTATTTCTAATTGTGCCTATATAAATCCATTTTACGCCTCAAAGTTCCTACATTTTCTTCCTTCCTTCATAATGATTTTGCCGGTTGCGCTTCACTGATTTTGATCCGGGGCCCGAAATCTTGGTGAGCAGATTTATATTCATCAATGTTAGATGTTTGGTTTCGCAATTCCTAACTTACTAAAAGACTCCGCCTTTTGTTCTCAGAAAGCATCTCAGAAAGTGAGGACATCTGGAGACTCTAATTAAAACCAAAAGCAGAGGACTAAGGTCATGAATCGAAAAGCCCCTAATTAAAACCACAAGCATAGTCCTCCGCTCTTCGAATCCTTCCAAACCTAACTCAAGGTTAGTTTTCATTTAGTTTTACATTGCATTCTCAATGTGTTTAATCCAAGAAGACAAGCTTTTGCATTTGCTCGAGGCAGGGAAGCAGATGATGTTTATGAAACCGTAATAGTTTTTTATAAACTTCATCCGCTTTTTTGTTTCGAAAATTTTGAGTTTCTTCTTCCTGAATTAATCATGCTATTGCATGCAAGTTTCTATTATGAATAAGTGTAGTAGAAAGCATTAGAAAAATCTGAAAGATAATATTTGAAACACGCCGAAAAAGATAATATTTGAAACACGCCAAGCTTGTTTTATGCTAACCTTAGCTCTTCATCGATGAATACGAGGCGCTGGCGTAAAATTCAGGGAGGGAGAATCGATAGATAGATAAGTATGCAATTATTTACACGCCGCTGCAAAAATAATTGCCCGCCTTTATCTATTTACTTATCTATCCGTATGTGTTTTTTTTTTCCTCCCTCACGAGTGCACGCCGAAGCGCAGTATAGTTTTTCCTATATAGTGCTTTACACTGAGCTGCAAAACAATTGTATCCCTACTTTCAACTTTTACGCTTAAACACGCCATGGTTCTTAGTTTCTAAGTTTATAAATAAATAAATATAACACGCCAGCGTGGAATACCGACACCGGGCCACTTCCTATTGATAGATGCCAAGTTACATTAATCACCCGGTTGGTGACTTAAGATGCATTGAATTACATTTGGGCCAAGAATCGCGACAGCCCCCCTCTCGGGCCGGGCCCAATCTCCAACCGGTTGAACCAAGCAAACAGCACCACCGGGCCGAGCACCGGGCCTTGCAACCCCGGAGTACTTGGATCAAGTAATGATGATGGCGCAGAGCGCAGTGGCAATGATAGATCCGGGCTCGGGGCCCTTTGCAATCGCATCGGAGGCTCGGCCCTCTTATCTAATCACTTCGAATGCAAGACATGCATTGATCGAGAGTGAATCTCGCGATCCGCAGCACCAGATTCAAAATGAGGAGCTGGTTTCTTAGTGGTTAGCCTCTATGCCCTGGATGCCCCAACACGAACCACTACCACAAAGCGGTATAATGATGCAATGGAGATGGCTCAACCAATGGAACCACTACCCAGCGCTTATAATGATGCATTGGAGGTTCAACCAATGGAGCAGGAGGTGGAGCAGGAGGTGGAGGTGGAGTGGAGCGGGGAGGTGGAGCTAGAGCCCAGTGTTTTGCCGGGTTTTACCGTAAGAATTCACTATGCCCCTGAATGGAAATGGGAGATCGACAGCCCAGCCTACTCAAGAGACCGGGTTTGAAACAAGAGGTCCCCGATTTTGTCCGGTTTATCCAGCTTTTATCCAGATTATATACAATTGTAATCTTTTTTCCAATGAATACAACAAATTTTGTCTACTTCTATATTTCTACAATGTAATACATGTTACATACCTTTTAAAGCCGTTTCTTGGCCATGCAACAAATGTTCCAACACTTTCTCCAACCGTATCCCCACCGGTGTTCATGAGGTAAAGCTTCATCCATAGCGCAGCTAGCTTAATCATCAGTAACTCCTGGACATACTTATCCCCGAAGGAATTCCATGATAGCATAGTCGGATCGATGGAGTCGATCTTGCATAATCCTACTTTCCTTTCTGATTTGTAGTTAACATGAAACATTCATCTTCACACTGCAGAAAAAATTGCTATTCAGACACCTACTATTGGAAATTAATGTTCAAGCTATTGGAATGAGATGAGTACCAAAGATTCTCAGAGCCATTCTTGAGAAGCTGATTTGAGTCTCTCGGTTGATTTGAGAAGCCGAAAGCTTATGGAAACTCCAAGGTCGGGAAAATTCAATTAGAAGAAAGATTAGGTTAACTTCACGCTTAGGCGGATAAATTTCATGATACTTTTGGGTAGATTGGTTTTAAAAACTTAATGAAAGAAGTCTACGGACGGGTCTTCGGCCATTATTATTTGTATGTGTCAAGAATATTTCAAACCGTGATTTTGTTTTTTTGAAATTCAAATTTCTATTTCTCGCATTTGTAGAAAAAGCTATTTCTTCGACCAGCTCCCAGCCAGATCCCGCAACCTTCCGACTGCTACTAGGCGACTCCGCAGATGTCTTCTAAAGCGAATCGAGGTCGAGGCGACGGGCAGAGAGGAAGCGGTGGAAGAGGAATTCTAAACCCCGCTTTTCTCAAGCTTTCGAGGACGTTGATCGTAATAATACGTATCACAATGTAACCCTATTCAAGGTATTTAATTTGCCACGTATCACACACCGGTGGAGAGTATTATGCTTGCATGAATTTGAGATATTTCCTTGCCTTCAGTTAATATGCTTTGCATGAGTTTGAGTTATTATGCTTTGCATGAATTTTAAGCATTAACATCGCTAATGCTCGATTGTCCGCTCAGAGAACATAATTTTGCTCGCTTTTATATATAGAATATAGCGTGTTAGACAGTTGGAGATAGCAATGTTCAATGAGGTTAAATAGTGTGAAATATGGATTCATGAAGGGTATGTAGCTTAAAAATGTGGATGCAAAATAATTTAGTTTCAAATTCACGATAGCATGGTCAATAATAGGAGCTACCAACACGCCAAGCATGATTTGTACCAATTTAGGTTTAAATGTAACGCCGCTGGATCTTTGTTCTGAAAAGTACTCTAAAAGTGCTCATCTTGTTTTGCAGTGCTCAAGAGGAAGAAACCCCTAATAATTCAGGCCCTAATCCCGCCAAGAAAGCAAGGCAGACGACCCGTGATCTGCATGCAGCACCATATGATCTCACCCTTAGATGATGAAGGGCCGATTCTTATAGCAAACCACTAACCCTCGACCGGCCTGAAGAGGAAATGGACGAGGGTGCCGAGGGTACGCTGACCTTGCCAAGACAAATGGCAAGCTCGACTTAACTCTCTTCTCGAGAAAAAAGGAAGCGCATAAGATGGCCAAACAAGGGATCCTAATCTCTTTGGAGGAAGAGGATGACACCAACTCGCAAATTGCTCTTGGAGATTACTACGTATGTAAGAAAGATCCGCCGACCAAGAGCCAATGATACAAGGATACGCTCATGAAGACGTTTGATGTGAACGGTGAGACATGTTTTAAGTATGGTTGGCCAACCAATGTAGCAAGCATACGCCCAATATCTATTTGCCAAGGGTTACAAACGTATGTGAGGCATGTTCACTAAACCGACACCAAGTGATGATATTAAATATGTCATCATCGACGGGCAAAAGATTCCGCTGAGGCACAAAAGGCCATCATCAAAGCGCTTTTGAGAAGAACAAATGAGTGCCAAAAAGTGTTCTACAATCACTATAACCAGGGAGGTGTCGTGATCTTGATGCCAATACTTCACCGCAGATTTATCGAGATAAGTGCAACTTTGAATGAAATGGGGAAGACATTTCTATACAAAAGGTAACTAACCGCATTAGGATGTTAGCATTTTAATATACCACGCCTACCGTGCTTTCAATTCAATTGAATTCACGCCGGATGCCTGGTTTCATAATTGATTTCGACTTTGAATGCGTATTAATTTCGTCAAATGCATTAGGCCAGCGCATTTTTAATCATCGACTGAATTCACGCCAGCGTTTCATAAATTGAATTACGCCAGCGGAATTCCGATTGATTTGAAAACACGCCGCGGAATTGGTTTGATTTGAAAACACACCGGGCGGAATTCCATTAGTAACTTTATTCATTTCACGCCAGCGGATTTTTCTCTTGATCAATTCTATTCAAATCGCCCGCAGTATTTCTATTCTATGATATCGATTCAATGTCCGTAGACTATTGCAACCATACGTTGAACACCGGCGCCCACGCCAACAAGCTGGGTGGAATATATTGCCCATTGCCCACCGCATGTATGGTCAAAGTCCGGGAGGCATCTGCCGGGCCGGAGCGGACTCGTCGCCGCATAATTATACAGAGAAGAAGAAGACCGCAAGAAAATCAAAGAAAAAAGGTGGTGATGACATTGCAGATCCTTCAAAGCTCATCCAGCAGTCGACCAAATGCATTCTTATAAGATAAGATTGTGTTTTGTAAGGAGGCAAGATGGCTCAAGTGGAATGAATTCGGGACGCTTTATGCACAAGGGAAGTCGCCGTGATACTATGGGTAGGGTGCCTCCCCGCTGATGTAAGCATCTTTGACTTGAATGTGACAGATGAGAAAGACTCGGGCTAGGACGACGGCTGGAGACCATTTGGGTTTTAGACCGCTTAAAGAAGGAAGTCTTATACAAGAAGGGTGCTTTCACCAAGGATAGGATGTCCTTCGTTGAGTGCTGCCATGTAAAGGATGTAATGCGATAATGAAGTCACCGTAGGAGCCGAAGTTACAAAGGCTATCTGGGGATGTGGCATTATCCGAAATTGGATTGTCGGACAAATACAAGGTCAAGAATGATGACATCAAGAAGTTTGTATTCTGGTCAAAGGACTTCCTAAAGAATTGGAAGGCTAAAAATACAAAACATAAGGAGACTCTACCCCTAAGGTAATCGGCTGAGTTGAGAAGAAAAGCGGCCCTTTGTGAAGAAGATTATCGAGAAGACCACTGCCCGGCCCAAGATTCGCCCATTGGGTACAAAGGTCTCTTTGCCGTAATCAACTTCGGCCTTAAAAAATATATCTCTTTGTGTTGGACAAACAGGGGGAGAGGAGGAGATATGGGCATGAACCGAAGGACTACAAGCAGCCTTCTTTACCACCAGATAGGATTGACAACCGAGAGGTCCTTCACTATTGTCATCGCTTGTCCTTCGTGAGTCAAGACCGTGATGCACTATCCGCCGCTCATGATCCGGAGTGCCTCCAAAGTTATTAGGGAGGGATGCCTAATATATGATGTTAAGGATAATGAGTCAACAAAGATCTAAAGATGGCACATGATCTTCATTATGATAGCCATGCTATCGATTCCATCTAATATGATATTGCTAAGGCCAAGGGTGACAATAATAGCTGCATGGGAATGTTTTTTCTAGATGATCCGCACTTAAGAACTATATTCTTTCATACCGGATCGATCACGCCAAACGTGATGAGTCAAGAGGATGAGGATCGACCCCTCCTAAGTGGGGAAACTGGCACGAAGCTACAAACCAAGGAGAAGGGCCCCTTTAAATAAAATGGATTTCCGCGCCATGGTGCTTATTCGCCGAGGCATTTGTCTGTCTAATTGATACAACCTGCTTGAGCTTCATGTTGAGGTTATATTGCCCGAGAGGCTCTTATGGTGCAAGAAGATGTCACCGCTTTGTGAGTGATGAGCAGCCAAAGACTTTCTTGAACCATTCTCATGCATGTGCTTGCCAAGTCTCCTAAAGGCCCTTATGGCAACCTGAAATCATCAAAGAATCAAAAGTCTCAGACTTGTCCAATTCGGAAGTGGATGTTGCTTCTAAAGAGGGAACTAGTAATCTGCAACCCGATAAGGAAAGCGTAATGAACAAAATGGTCGCCAAACTGGTTGCCTCAAAGTTCGGTGGATGGCGGGCAACTTAGGGAATATCCTTGCCCACATCGGTGATGCAAGCAACAATAGAGTAGATTCACAAAGTTAACAATGAACCAATTGACAGGGAAACCTAAAAATGAAGGCAACGACGCGCTCTAGTGATTCACAGTTTGCCAAATCAATAGTAAAATAATGTCGGGCCAGAAGGACGCAATGAACTAACTAATAGAAAATAATAATTCTTAAGGAGACCTAAGATTAAGGGTGGCTTAAGGGGAGAATGACATGACGGCAAAATAAAACCGGAAGATGATAGGTATGGCCTTGCCCATAAATCGGGAGCCACGCCAGCGGATTTAATTTGTATTACCTTTGAATTAAATCGCCAAGCGTGCTTTTGATTATTTTTTCGTTGTCAGTCTAAATCACGCTGAAGCATTTATGAGCAGGACTATTTCAAATCACGCTATGCATTTGTATTGTTTGTGTTATCGTGATTTTTGACGGGACATGTTTGATGTTTCAGCTTCCATTGGCGTTTCTAAGAAGGTTGTGGTGTTCACCCTAAACGAGTCCTTTGCAAGACTTTTTCAAAAAATAAAGTGGCTAGAGAACAGCCATCGCATGACCAAGAGAATCAAACACCAAGTGGATCTATCCAAGGGTCGCACTTGAAGGAGATGCTAGGACGAGGCATCTGGTGTTATTTCGAAGTTGGTATTTGGTCATCCATGGAACTAAGGAACATCAAGGATACTTTGGAGGCACCGGGGAAATGCGTGACATTGGTTGACCCTTTGGGATCGAACAAACGTGTGAAGTTCACTAATCCCAAGGATCCAACAACAAAGCCTATCTTCATCAAACACCTGAGTAACATGATGGACCTAACTTGGTATCGAGAATAAGGATGATATAATCATAGCGGGATGATGATGCTCTCAAATGTTTCTATAATAAAAATCCAGTGCCCCTCGAATCCACCATCTTATTTATCCAAAAAACTTTGCATGATGATTTTCCGGTGAAGTTAGTGTCATTATGCATAATTTGGCCATGGGGAAGACTCGCGGTGAAGTATTAGATTCGCACTTAACTCGATAGAATCCACCGACATGGAACCACATCTTGTTAAACACGTGGAAAACATGGATTGATCCCTTTAATGTTTTGTATTGGAATATATGATATTTTTGG